>CM035425.1:78261800-78474300 GCA_020310875.1 Ceratopteris richardii | reverse complement strand
TGAAAACACGAATTTTTGCTCAAAATCGCGATTTTCAAAAAAACACGATTTTGTGCTCAACATCGCGATTTTCATGTCAAAAACACGATTCTGAGAAAACACGATTTTCAGTCAAAAGCACGATTTTGTGAATCACGATTCTCTGAGTCAAAATCGCGATTCTCTAAAACACGATTTTGTGATCAACATCGCGATTTTCAGAAACACGATTTTGTGATCAACATCGCGATTTTCAGAAACACGATTTTGTGATCAACATCGCGATTTTCAAAAACACGATTTTGTGATCAACATCGCGATTTTCAGAAACACGATTTTGTGATCAACATCGCGATTTTCAAATCACGATTTTCTGCTCAAAATCGCGATTTTCAAAAACACGATTTTGTGATCAACATCGCGATTTTCAAATCACGATTTTCTGCTCAAAATCGCGATTTTCAAAAAACACGATTTTGTGCTCAACATCGCGATTTTTTTGACTTCACAGCATCGCGATTTTCAGAAAGTTCACAAAATCGCGATTTTCTCCAAAGGTCCTGTTTGCCTGTTTTGACCCCCAGCAGCTTGATTTGACATAACTTTCTCACCCAAAGTCCATTTTTGAGCTCTATAGCTTGTTGGAAAGCTCGTTTCAAATCCTACACGATCTCAACTGTTTTTTTTAAGAATAATGCGTTGATTTTGAGATAGGATAATTTGAAGTTGACCCTCAGGTGGGACTAGGGAACCAAGGGGGCTCTAAAGAATTTTGAACCATACCAAAGGGAAAATTTGGACTCTTGACTAAAGCTTATGAATCTGAGATCTGGTAGACACTTAGGCAAGGATAAACAAAGCATTAGATCTTCTGAGGCTAGTGTCAACCATACATCCAAGTCTTGGACACAACAACTAAGTGGTGATCTTTTACTAAGTTCAGACACAAGTGATTCAGAAATGTCTTTTAGCATGGGAAAACCTGTAGGTGGTTCAGGGACTGCCCATCTACAAACACCGGAAGGTCCCTATAAGACACAGTTGGAATATATTCGGACCAACCAATTAGGTGCTCGCATCTATGAGGATGGTTTGAGGCGATCAGTGGTCCAACTCAAAAATCCAGATCAATCCTTTGGACTTGAACACCCGGTGGTCAAGTTCGAAGAGGGTTCATACATTGATAAGGAAGGAACCATGTATGTGGTTACCAACCAACCAGATAGGACCGATGAGTTTGGAAATATCATTCATGAGAATGAGATAGGAGACCTAGAACAAGGAAATATAGGACAAGGACCCCAGACTCCTAGAGGCAAGTCAGTTTTGACCCGAGTGATCACTCCAGACTGGATCCCTCAAGACAACAAAAGCATAGAACTATTTTTTAATAGAGAAACAGAGGAAGCCTTTTGGAGATTCAAGCCAGAACAACCTAGCCAATTGGGCATAGTCATCATCTACGAGTTCAAGGATCCAGAGATACCAGGCAAAGTTGTCTACCTAGATAACACGTCAGAGAAAATTTTCTTGGTAACAGAACATGATAGACATGCATATACTTGGAAGAATGAATTGATTTTCCCTCCACCAAGATCCAATGTTTCCCACGGCCTCCAAGGAGTAGGGTCATCCCAAGCTCAGGAAGCCCAGAGAGAAAGAACTAGAGAGAGACCGGAGGTAAGTTTTGCACACACAGTGGGCAGGAATAGGTCAGGATTTGAAAATGAAAGACCTGAAAGAGAGAGACATCAAGCACATAGGCAACAAAGAGATGAACAGGATTTTCCATTGCCTAGACCCCGAGAGTACCCAAGAACCCTTAGACCCATTCAAGTGATCAAGGCAATGAAGAACTATTTCGATGGGATAGGGGATCCTTATGATCATGTGGCCGAGTACAAACAAGTGCTGAGAGCCGAACAAATTGAGGACTGGTTCACCCAGTACGAGGCATTTGGTTTGACCCTTAAGGGCACTGCCTTAGCTTGGTTTCAACCATTGAGTAGAAGCAGCTATCACGATATAGGTCAACTGCTAGACGAATTCATTGTAGAATTTTCCAAGAGTGGTATCAGGCATAACACATCATCCTTGATCCACAGCTTCAAGCAGACACCCCAAGAAACAGTGCGACTAGCAGGTAGAAGGTTCAGACAGTACCTAGAAAGATGCCCTGCTCCCGAGTTACCCACACCAGCCAAACAAGTGGCTTTGTTCTTAGATGGCTTACTGAGCACAAAGTTAAGATCATACGTATATTTGAAAGAGCCTAGATCCATAGAAGAGTGCATGCGGACATGCATTGACATAGAAGATAACTTGGGTGAGGAGTTAGGATTATCCAAACTCTATAAGGATTCAGATAGTTCTACTAGTCATACTTCAAAAATCTCCACGGAAATAGAGGAGATAGCTGAGCAAGTTGCCAAGAAGCTGGGAGTCCAAAATAAACAAACACAGAGAGTCACTCCAGTGAATCGGTGTTATACTTGTGGGGGCGAACACATGGCTAATGTATGCCCAATGCAAAACCAAAACATTAGAGAAAGGAATGCTCCATATTGCACTATTGAGAGAAAATACACAAACCACACGGCTCAAGATTGTCCCTACAATAGGCAGGCGGTTAGACAGAATTATCAGCAACCTTACCCACAAGGTAGGTACCAGAACCAATATCAACAGCCATATTATAGACCACAACAGCAATATCAGGTACCATATAGGCCACAACCTGTCTTGGGAAACCAACCACCAGCTCCAGCCAACGTGATTCCAATCAAATATGCTGTGGGAGAGGAAAATCCAAATAGAGCATTGGTGCCCCTAACCCCATTGATACCAGATAATGATTCTCATGCTCATAGTTCAGACTACTCCCATGAAGGTAGTCCACATGCGTATTACACAGAGTCACCTGAACATAGTGAGATTTACTCGTATCAATATGAGGCACCACCTATGGAGCAAAATTGGGAGCCAGAATACTCCAATGTCATGTACACAAATCCTAACCCTAGGCCCCAATTGAGACAAATGAGACCACAAGCCCCTAGAGGATCTTGTTTTAGATGTCAAGGTGATCATTTCATTCGTGACTGTCCCCACCCACCATCTCCGAGTCAAGGACAGGCTATCACAATACAGGCTTTTTGTCCTGATTGTGGCAAAGACCATCTCCCCAGAGATTGTCCAAGAAACCCCTCCAGTGCACCCAAGATTACACCCATTAATGTGGTAGGCTTAGTGGCAGATTCAAGTTCAAGTAGTAGCAATGTGGCTCCCATACAAGCTGTCACTAGAGCACAAGCCTTACAACAAGATAAACCAGCAGTACAATCAGAGTCGAGTGAATCAGGAGAGCCTAGTAAGAGGAAAACAAGAACATGGAAGGATACCAGAGAGAAGGCCAATCGCAAGTGGAATAAAAAGTTATCGGAACTAGAAGAAAGCTTAAAAGAAGCGAAAACAAAAATAGAAGACATTGCATCTCAAAGCCCCTCGCATGCCGAAACTCCATCCACTCCACCTCATCCCACCCCACCACCCATTGTAAATAGACCGCAACCAGGGTCTGTTCTTGCAGATCCAACCCCAGAAGGCTTGGACATGATGTTCAAGGCCTACCAGGCTCGACTTCAAGAAGGGCCTACAGCGGCAAACCTAGACAAGAGTTACCCTAGAACAGATTTAGAGATTGAACGGATGAAAATGTGCATGAAAATGGTAGAACAAGCTCAAGCCATACTTGAGACTAGTCAAAAGTTCAATCAGACAAACTCTATCAAATCAGATTTGCATTTCCAGGGCTTACTAGAAAGATTAGAGCAATTGGTAAACAAACCACAAGTTTCTTTACCTCCACAGGCTCAACCAGTTATTGAGAGAAGAAGCTCACCACCAAGGGGAGCTTATGTTCCTAATTCCACAGATGCTGGAATACCTCCTTCAATTCAACAGTACTCTCAAGAGTTCTTGCGGGAAATACAAGAAGATAAATGGGCCAAGGAGAAGGGTAATTCCCCTCCTATTCCTGAGATTGATGATCTTCATGATCAATTTCCCCAAGACATTCCATCTATTTACGGAGATGAAGCAGAACAACAAGAAGACGAAAGGTTAGATTTTGAATCTAATACCTTAGAAGAACTGCCTCAATTTCCCGGCCCATGGGAATCTGAATCTCTCCAGATTAGAGCTCCCACAATACTAGTAAGAAATGAAGAATCAGTGGTTCCAAGGAACACGGATGTCGTGAAGAACACTAAGGTTCAGTGTCATCTCACTGTAGAAGAGCTGCTCAAAGCAAAACCTGAGCTTTGGAATCATGTGAAGGATCAGGTTCCAGAACTTGATTCCAACATGCCAAAAGCAGGCTCCAAGCAAAGGGTACCAGAGATACCTCTAGACAAAATAGGGGACATGTGTGAGGGTGAAGAAGGTAATACTTATCTTCCAATCACCTACCAAGGTTACACAACCAAAGCAATCATAGATTCAGGTGCTGGTGTTGCTATTGCGACCACCTCCTTGTGGAAGCAATGGGGCAAGCCCACATTAAGACCAACTAGAATGAAGCTTCAAATGGCTGATGGTCATTTTGAAAGACCTCTAGGATTGCTAGAAGGGATCACTCTAACCACTTGTGTAGAGTTTGAGCACACATTTGCTATATGTGACTTTGAGAAAAATAATGTCTATGAGATGATCCTAGGAAGACCCTTCCTACGACAATTGCAAATAGTACAGGATTGGGGAACTAACTCCTTGTACTTACAGCACTTAGGGGTCACCACCAAGGTCAATTTGAAGGATTACACCTTCAGAGATGTACCACCCCTACAGTGGAATTCTATCCACAAAGCGAAAGAAGATTCCATCTCTGTGCATTCTGAAAGTTCACCTGATCCATCATGGCTGCATGAAGATACTCATTTGTGGATGTGCAAGGTCGCAAAGGAAGAGGAAAAACGTTTAAAGGCAAGAGAAGAAGGAACTTCGCTAGGAGATAGACCAGTTAGAGACCCAGCCTACACACCGATGATCTTTCCAGATGAGGAGTTTGAGCCTCATGGCTGGCCAGAAATCTTAGCCACCATGGACATTGCTGTCAATGAGGAACAGTGGACACCTCATTGTGATGAGGAGGGTTATGATATCTCAGTGTTCATGTGTCAACCCTTGCTAGAAGAATGTGACCCTAGTGATGTCATAGAAGAAGAAGAGAATGACGATGATCTGGAGTCTATTGTGATGGATAGTTGCTTTAACTCAGAGCAGCACTATCTAGAAGATATAGGAGTGTTTACCCAGAAAGAAGAAGAACCTCTCACAAGTATTAAAACAGTAAACTCAAAGGATGGAAGTGAGAGTAGTCAAAAGAAAAAGAAAAGAAAAGCAGTGAAACAAGAAGAGGAGGAATCATTGTTTGAAGTACCAGAAAACTTCAAGAAATATGAAGTTGACGACCGCAAAATTTTGGTACGAATGCCTAAGAGAGAGGCCATCATAGGAGAATCATATGATAATAAAGAAAAGACCAAGAAGATTGTAGTGACCATTGAAGAGAACGAAGAGAGATGCACATATATAGGAGATGACCTAAGTGCAAGAGAAGAAATGGAGCTCATAGCTCTATTAAGGGAATATAGGGATGTGTTTGCATGGCACTATAGAGACTTGAAAGGGGTAGATCCAAGAATTTGCTCTCATACTATCCCCATGACTGCTGATGCTAAGCCCACCAAACAGAAGCCCTACACATATAATGATACCTATGCAGCCAAAATAAAAGAAGAAATTGATAGGTTGATTGAAGCTGGATTCATCTATGAGATTGAGCATACCGAATGGGTGTCCCCCATTGTTGTGGTACCCAAGAAGAACGGGAAGTTGCGAGTGTGTATTAACCTTAAAAAAGTTAATGCCGCTACGATTAGAGATAGTTATCCACTTCCAATCACAGAACACCTTTTGGAGCGTGTTGCAGGCAAGGAAGTTTATAGCTTCCTTGATGGATTTTCAGGTTACAATCAAGTAGCCATTGCCCCAGAAGATCAACACAAAACAGCTTTTGCTACAGAGTGGGGAATCTTTGCATTTCGTGTGATGCCATTTGGGCTCACCAATGCACCTGCAACATTCCAAAGGCTCATGTGTCATGTCTTCAAGGAGTTCTTGCGAAAGAGCTTAGAAGTGTATGTGGATGATTTATGTGCTCATTCCCAAGAAAGAAGGTTTCACATCCCTGAGCTTAGACAAATCTTCAACAAGTGTAGAGAATATCGAGTGTGTCTGAACCCAGAAAAGTGTGTGTTTATGGTGCGTCAAGGTAAAATCTTAGGTCATATTGTTTCTAAGAATGGAATCTCAACAGATGAAGATAAGGTACGAGCCATAGCGGAGCTACCAAGGCCAAGGAATATTAAAGAGGTACAAGCCTTTATGGGTCATTGTGGATACTACCGTAGGTTTATCCACATGTATGCGATCATAGCTAGACCCCTTTATGCCTTGTTGTCTAATTTTGAGTGGAACGACGAATGCGAGAATTCTTTCAACGAACTGAAGAAACGTTTGTGCATGGCACCAATACTCACCACTCCTGATTGGAATAAACCATTCCATGTCCATGTGGATGCATCCAATCATGCCATAGGATGTGTGCTAGCACAACCCACAAGTGAAGGAAACTTAGATTTGCCCATAGCATATGCTAGTAGACAACTCACTGCAGCTGAACGGAACTATACCACAACTGAGCGAGAGGGCTTAGGCATGGTATATGCTGTGAAGAAGTTTAGACACTATTTATTGGCCAACAAGTTCAAGTTTTTCACTGATCATCAAGCTTTATTATATTTGGTCAATAAACCTTGCAATACTGGACGCTTAGTAAGATGGTTCCTCTTATTAATGGAATATGACTTTGAAGTTGTTGTCAGGAAAGGTAGAACCCACCTTCGGGCAGATCACCTTTCTCGCATCACTTCAGGAGAGTCACCGCAAGGAGTGTCTGACGAATTACCCGATGCTTATCTGTTCAATTTAGAAGTTGTTCCTAAATGGGCAAATAAGTTGGTACCAGTCCTAACCTTTGGCCCTACAAATAAGAATGTGAAAACATCACAAGAAGAAATTGTAAAATCACAAAAATATCACATATTAGCAGGAAGCATGTACAAACAAGATACTGAGGGTGTATTAGCTTGTTGTGTGGAGGATGATGAACATAGTAGTTGGTTGCAACAAGCCCATGAAGGAATGCTAGGAAATCACTATTCTAAACAACGAACATTGCAGAATCTAAAGCGTTTAGGAGTGTATTGGCCTAGCATGGACAAAGAAATACATGAGTGGATTAAGAATTGTCCAAGGTGCAGAGAGAGACCCCCAGTGGAGCATGCGACCCTTTATCAAGTGTCATTAATTCCAGATTGGAGTGCTCCATTGGTAGAGTTTATGAGATCGGGAAGATTACCCAAAGAGGCTAGTCTAGCAAGAAGAAGAAGCATGGAGCAAGAGGCTCAAGGCTATGCCCTAGTAGGAGACAACCTATACCGAAGAGGCAAAGATGGTTACTTAAGATTGTGCGTTCATGAATCAGACTATTTAAAGGTCTTAGAGACTGCACACAGCAGTGTTGCAGGTGGACATTTTGGTCCTGACCGAGTGATCAAGACCATTCTATTCTCAGGACTTTGGTGGCCCACTCTTCATATGGATGCACATACCTATGTGAAGAAATGTGACACATGCCAACGTGCACAATATCCTGTGAGAAAAGACGAGATGCCCTTGAGGCCAATGATGGGAGGACGTGCATTTTCGAAGTGGGGCATAGACTTCATAGGTCCTATTAACCCCCCAGCTAGAAACTCCCATGCAGAGTACATCATTGTAGCCACAGATTACCTTACAAAGTGGGTAGAAGTCAAAGCCACAACAAAGAATGATGCTCAGACTACGGCTAAGTTCTTATTCGAGAATGTGTTCACGAGATATGGACTACCAATAGAGTTGGTGAGCGATAGAGGCACACACTTCTTGAATGAAGTCATTGAAAATCTTCTCCAAGAATTCTTGGTGATACATAAGAAATCTGCCCCCTATCACCCACAAGCCAACGGACAAGCCGAGAGTACCAATAAGATCCTCTGTAACGTATTGACAAAACTGGTAAATAATAAACGCTCTGATTGGGACAAACAACTTCATCATGCTGTTTGGGCTTATCGAGTTGCCTACAAAACGGTACTCAACGCCACCCCATTTCAGATGGTCTTCGGACAGAACGTTGTGCTACCATTAGATTTCTTAATCCCTGCCTTAAAAGTAGCACAAGAGTATGAGTGGAATGGGCATGAATTATCCTCTAGGATCTTTGATCTCGAACGCTTGGGTGAGACGAGGCTACGAGCAGCAGCAGGCATCTACGCTGCAAAGAAGAGGCAAAAGGCATACTTTGATGCACACATCAAGGATAAGGGATTGAAAGAGGGAGATCTAGTGTTGGTATACACACTAAAACAACATGCCCGTAAGTTGGAAAAAAGAGGATACGGACCCATGATCATTAATAGAATTTCCACTAGTGGTGCAGTTCAGTTGACCACTCTAGAAGGAGATATCTTGCCAAACTATATTAGTGGCTGTAGAGTCAAGCTATATCAAGAACCTCTTACTGAGGATATGCTAATGAGACTCAACACTGCTAAGAAGCGAAAAGATGAAGAGTTAAGAGTGAGAGAAGAAGCACAGGTAGAGGCCAGAGAGCGTATTAGGCGAAATAAGTTAAGGCGATTAGGCCTAGGAGTCAACTCAAAAGCCCCAAAATATCACATGGATATGTGTCAAAAGTCAGGCATAGCGACTTCTCAGGTCATTGACCGAAGACCCTTTGTGACCATAGAGATAGGACAAGGGAAGGGTGAAAGGACGGTGAAAGCATTGATTGACTCAGGTGCAGCAAGTAGTGCAGTTAGACTTTCCTACTGCCAAGACTTGGGGTTGAACATCAATCCCATAGAAGCTTATCTCATAGGATTGGGAGGTGTGGAAACCCCTTGTTTGGGCGAGGTGGAACTTCCCATCTACCTTCAAGATGTTCCAATGAGAGTCAAAGCGCTAGTATGTCAAGATGAGTACCTTACAGAACCACTTGTCTTGGGTCAAGATTGGATCTATGACCATGCAGTTAACTTAAACCTAAGAGGTCAAATTCTTCAAGTTTGGGTACATGAACAATGCATTACAATAGAATTAGAGAGCTGCATGCTCCTAAATCATGGCACCACACACTCTCTTAGTTCTTCCAAGACTAATCATATGAAAGAAGATGTTGTATGTGTCAAAAGCTCTATAATGCAGAAGGAGTCAATCGTGGAAGACCAGGTTCGAAGGCGGGTGGATCTTTCTTCTTCTCCAAAGAATCAAGTAGCCACAGTAGTGAGTCGACCACACAAGCAAACACAACCGTTCACGACAACTGCTACATCAAATAGAAAGACACCATTCGATAAAAAAGCAGCTCCGAGCATGAAGCAGATATGGGTACGCAAAGGAGAGCAACCACCAACCTTGCCCCCACAAATTCCATCCATGCAAACCAACCAGGCCAGAAGACGAAGGAAGCAGCTCAGACAAGCTCAATCACAAGGTATCCAACAAGTTTGGATGCCTAAGAAGTTAGCTGCAGCTCAACAAGGGCAATTACAGATGTGGGTACCTAAGAAGCTCCTACATCCACAACAACCTTTGTTCTCCCACATGCAAAAGGTTTCAACAAAGAAGCCAAAAAGAGAAAAGGGTAACAACCACGTACAGAGACCAAAGGAAGATCAAATCAGCTCTTCAACATTAGTAGGAAGACATGCAAAAAGGATATGGGTTTGGAAGCCAAAAGTGCAAGTAGCCTCCACCGAACCAAAGCGTCAACCACACTGGATACCACAGTTCAGAAAGCATCCAAAGAGAAAGACGCCTGAAGTGACCTCTACAATGCCAAATGATGTTCTAAAATGGACTCCAATAAGGAGGATTACATCAGTTCGAGACTCAATGGATACCTCCACCAAGGTCGGCATCAACCTCCGCAAATAACATCGAAAGCCTCGAACGAGCAACAACCATGTGTTCCTTGCACAACCCTGTCTTTTGCACCATTCAGGTCATGCATTTCCAAAGTCTGCATTAATATAGGGCCACATTACAAGGCCGTGCATAGACACACTTGAGAATCCCATGCACAAGAGCACAGTGACATATGTCAAACATTTCTATTGATACTAACTTTTGTGTTCTTGTTTTGTGATATCCTTTTTCTCAAAAAAAAAAAAAAAAAAAAAAAAAGAGAAAGAAAAGTGGGCGAGAGCTTGTTCCCAGGTTTGGCTTATGAAACATGAATGAGTCATGCTTAGTTGAAGGTGGAACTGTTGATTACTAGGCATTTATCAATTTGGATAGAAGTGTCTCTCGGCCAGCGGTGAGATTATTGCTGCCTTATCTGGTAGATGACAAGCATTTGGCATAAACATGGCATCTACAACTATGATTCTCTCTTACCATGGTAGGAATGAAGAGCTTGAAGGTCCGCAACTTGAGGGATGCTTAACTACTTCATGTACCAGAGCATCCAAGGAGATATCTGCAAAAGGTAGTTCTGGAGGAGAAGACTCCTGCATATGTGAAACTCAGCTTGGTGTAGTTACCCGATGTTGCTTGCCAAGGAATATAAAGCAATTCAATTCTCAGTATTTCCTGAACCAGTATGGAACAGTAGCACTGGTGAATGGTCTATGTCAATCAGCATGGTAATCTCTTAGAAACCGGCACGTGTCCAATATTCCTCTGAGTGTCAATATAGGGAAGTGAACGTGCATGAGCCCAAGCTCAGAAATGCACATTGTTAGTGACAAATGTGGCTTTGAAAAGAGGAGAGGGGATCCACCACTCAAAAGATCTCATCAGTGGACAATCAACATGGACATTCATCAACAAGGTTCCATCCCAAAGGCCGAGGGTACAACACGAAGAGACAAACATCCATCAACCTTCGCCATGGTAAGTATCTTTACTCTGGAAACACCATAACCATGATAGTTTAGGAAACCTCTTCGTCAGCATACCCTTGAGCACTTAGCTCAAGACCCGCAATTTTTGCACCATACTTCTTCCAATGCATTTTCCAAGTAAGCATGCGTAGGGCTACATTACAAGGCCGTGCACAAGGCACATACTTTTTTCAACCCAGGCACGAACACACTTACCCATCATTCATTATGGGTTATGAGTAGTTGGCATGACTGCTCTCAACATCATCTTTAAAAGAGCTAGCGGACATCATGGGAACAACATCCATATCTCGGCAGCAAATTGAAGCCAGTAGTTGCTCCAAATCACTCTTGACAACCTCTTTTGAGAAACTTGCAGTTTTGAAAGCTCACAACGACACATTCTTGCTGGAATCCAAGGAACCAGCTCATACAACGGATGGACACCACCTCTCAAAGCACTACACAGAACAGCCCTTCCAACAAGGGTCTGTCAGGGACGACAGACTCGAGAGGGGGGGGAGTGTTGAAGCTCAAAGTCAAGGACAAAGCATGGAAGCACATCAAAAGGTGGACACACGAGGAAAGGGAGCAAGTAGGGAGCTCCAAGAAGTGTATGTCAAATTTTCAGAAGAATCCCCTACAAAAATAGTGATTTTCATCACTAAAAACCATTGTAAATACCATTATCTATTTTTAGTAACTCCATTTTGTTCAAGCCGAGGAGTCCTCGAGCTTGAGGAGTATTAGAAGTACCATCGTACTAATTTTCATAATTTTTAGACTTCGTTTGAGCCCTCAAATAAGCCCTGGAACCTAATTTTTAACTAGGCCGGACACTAGGTCTGGACAGGGCCAAAACTAGTCAAAAAACTATAAAAAGAGCTAGAGAGCTCATTTGTGGGGTTAGCTTGTTAGAGAATAGAACTTTTGTAAGAGAACTCTTTGCAATCTAAGCTTTCCATTGTTCCTCTCTTTGATCTTACTTTGTGCACGTGTGTGTGTATGTGTGTGCATGTTTGTGTGCTTTCACTCACGCACTTGTGCCTTCACTTGCTTGTGGTCTTCATACCGGTCCTCACGTCTCCGCGGATTGACAAGTAAAGGAGGTGGTGCTTACGCTTGAGCTACAATATATGATAAAGATTGAAAGTAATTCATGAGTGTTTTATTCTTCATAACAAAGTACTTATGATTTTTTCTAATGAATTTTTCTACAGAGAACATTGACAAGCATTTAGGAGCAGTTGAGATCGGGAAATCGGAGTTGCTTATGTGCTACTTCCTCCACCTTGCAAAATCAATTTTTGTAAGCTTAATCTTGTATTAGAATTTTACATTAGAGTATTTATATAAGCTTTACCATATATCTACAGTTTGGTGATTTTATCACTTAAAAATATATATAAACATTTCTCTTTTGTATAGGATTACTTCTATCTTAAACATGTTTTTTTATTCACTTATCTTTCCTTTGTTTTGAATATATCATTCTTTTGTCTAAGTTCATGAACTGTTAACGGATGTTGGTGATCCTCATGATACATCCATTTCATTAAGTAGTATCCCTAATAGATCTAAAAACACAACTATCCTTGTTGAAGAGTTCATAAAAGATCGCATTACTAGAAAAACCCTAGTCTCTCAGCCATATGAATATGGGTTGTCTAGGTATCAAGCTACACAACCATATGGTCATAGTAATACATCTTTAAATGTGAACACTTCTCTTGACCTAAGTGGCACCGAGTAAACATTTCGCTTTATAATTAAATATAGTTAAATAAGTTTATCATATACATTCTATAGAATAGGCCATTAGAATATAGATAAACATTTCTCATAGCAGTGAATCACATCTTACATCCTAAAGCATCTTAAAAAACACCCCTCGTGTAGTCACATGTTGAGGTCCATTGCAAAGCCGAAATTGATCCACCCGGTGGTCTTCATTTCACACCGACAATGCAGCTGGGCATCGATGTTCCAGGAATTGCATGATTGCATACACGACGGTTCTACATCGCTTATGTGTACGTGTTTATATGTGTATATATGTGTATGTGTATATGTGTATGTGTGTATGTATATGTGTGTATGTATATGTGTGTATATGTGTGTATATGTGTGTATGTATATCTGTGTATGTATGTGTGTGTATATGTGTGTGTGTATGTATATATGTTTATGTTTATGTGTATATGTGTGTATATATGTGTATGTATGTGTGTGTATATTTGTGTATGTTTGTGTATGTGTGTATGTATGTGTATATGTGTATGTGTGTATGCATGTATATGTGTATATATGTGTATGTATGTGCATATGCATATGTGTGTATGTATGTGCATGTTTGTGTATGCATGTGTGTGTATGCATATGTGTGTATGTATGTGTTTGCATATACGTATGTACCTCAGTCGCTTGCTCGCTCTTCGCTCTTTGCTCTTCAGTCTTGTTCATTCGCAAAATTTGATCCTGGCACAAATGTGCTAGGACAAGCTTATTTTTTTCAACTCCTCCACCATCAATTATGCGATACCAAAGTATCACAGGGAGTTTGCTCGCATTGCTATGAGCATCGCTAGGTTTTGACGCTCTTAGCGATGCTTGGCATAAGCATTGCATAAGCAACACTAAGCATCGCATATGTGATGGCCTCGATTTATTTTTTTGGTTTTCTTTTTTGGGATGTCATTTATGCGATGCTATTTTAAAGCAGTCTCGCATACGCAATGATGCCCACTACTTTTTTCAATTGGAGGTGTTGCTACACCCCTGTTATTCTTGTAGTGCTAATAAAGAGTTTCAACTCCCTTGAAAAAGAAAGGGAAAGAAAAAGTATTGACAAACTTCTTTTTTTCATAGGCTTGTTTTATATTGGAGTTGCATAATTTCATGATGTTTAACAATCAACCGAGTGAAACAAAGCCTGAAGCAAATTAGATGGTTTGGTTCTGACACTTTTGGGTGAATATGGACATGTTCATGCTTAAAGAATTTTATGTATAAATGATGCTTCAAATAGGCTAAAACATACACGTTTAAGGAATATGATAAAAGAAATACGTAGAGACCAAGAACAAAGAAACAAAAAAATCGTTTGAGAGCTTCCAAACAACCATCAAACGTATATATGACTTGTAATGATGGAACTACACATCTCCTAAAACTAAAAGCAACAAGAAATTATCATTATCAAATATATAAATAACATCACGCGTGTAAACCTCAACCTCTTAACGGGCAGATCAGCTGTGCACGTGGCAAAAAGGTATCATTTTCATCGAACTTTGGTTCACCATCTGCCTGTCATATCTGAGTATGTTTCATGTCAACTCAGGCCTATGTATGTCACAAACCCATGAAACTGATCCATCGTCGTATCGGACACGACTGAGGCCAAATACCTCTTTTATTTTTTGCTCGGTCTCACAGTTATGCATGGTCAAGAAATCCCGAAGCCATCGCTGTCCTTCTTGAAAATGAGAGCTGCAGTACCAAGAAGTCAAGGTAAAATGAATGTTTCATTATACTTTACTATTGATACAGAAGGAAAACATCCTACCCGATATGGACCTTCGTACAGTCCTCCAAAGATGACCACGGATCCAAGTCTGGCGTGGAGTCTACTAAATTTGCGAGCACAGATGCGAAGTCTGGAATCATATGGCCGCACCCCGCAGCTGTATGGGCAGCCATTTTGGAAGCAACGTATACAATCTTCAGGAAGCCCTCTATGTACGGCAAGCCACGCTTCAGGAGTCCATCATCCACTGCAGTAATTTTCATTCCATACTTCCCATTCGGGAGATGTGGTCGGTCGCTCGGACATTCACATAAGAGATTCAATCTGTATTTGTGAACATCTGGCATCATCTTCGTTATCAATCTGCAGACAATCTTACGATTTTCTGTAATCACAAACATTCTTGGCAGTTTTCCCTTTTCTTCTTGGTCTGCATGTCTGAACAATCTTTGTAACTCGGACAAGACTAAGCTGCGCAACTTCTTAAGTTCATCTATCAGTCGTTCTTCGTTGGTAGCCGAAGTTTCTCCTCCTGTGGTCTTCCCAGCTGGAAGAGGTTCCTCAACGATAGCTTCACCTTCAGCCGCATTCGCTTCTGAGACTTCTGTGGCAGCTGTGTTAAAGAACCTTATACATGCTTTAAGAGTTTTTATAACCTCCACCCTTCCTAACAGGTTCATTATGGGCTCATGTACAGGAGGTATTGTTTGCCAACTGTACACTATACTTTGACTGATATCATCGAGTATCTTGTCTCCTTGCTCTATCTCTCTCCTAAGGCAATGTTGCAGATCGTTTACAGACACAACATTCCTTCTACTTGCTTCCACAAACCTTTGTATGCAGGCTGGTCGTATAATATAGTACATTATCTCAACGCCTGGAATGCCTCTTTTGTCTGCAAAGACTTCATTCATCTTATCTAAAACATTCCTTTGTATCCATTCCAATGCTTGATCCAAAGACTTGTGCGTGAAAGAAGCTAAAACATCAATGAAGTTCTCATTTCCTTCCAGGCCGCAAAATTCAATATACACTTCTGCACCATCCATTAGAAAAGCAATGACATCTTGTCGCAGTTCAACATGAACATTTTGCTCACTTGGTATTTTGTGAAATGTAACCTGCAATGCAAGGAGGAAGTTTATATACGTCTCTCTCTCTCTCTCTCTCTCTCTCTCTCTCTCTCTCTCTCTCTCTCTCTCTATGTATATATCTAAATCCATTATATATATATATATATATATATATATATATATATATATATATATATATATATATATATATATATATATATATATATCCTGCAAGCGCGCTAGAGAGTATACGCACTCAGAATACGCCCACACACAATCAAATGGAGTCATACGCCATATTCTAGGATCTGCAACTGAGCTTTGCTTAGCCACAAACCTGCATAACAGGAAAGACTCCAGGTGTAAGGAAGGTGCGTAATTTATCCTTTACAGCTAGCCGCCTTCCTACAATTGTACAGTTTGCGTTTGGGTGCAGATATGTACTTAATGTAATTGTTTTGTCCCGGCTTTTCCCCGACAGACTTGCCGGAATGAAGATATCTGAGTTTTCTCTTTTGCAAGCCAGTTTTAACCCTATTAAGAGCTCCACTAGAGATCCGCCTTTGACCTTTGCTGGAGTGTCTTCGTCATGTCTTCAATTGACAAAAACAGAAAAGCAAGGAAATTTTATGATTCCTGGTCACTGCAATAATCTTCCCTATTTTGAGCATAAATAACACAAAAAAATTTACTTTCGCCAGGGCCACCATTTCATTGCTGGTTTTGGTGCTGCATTAGCATGCTTCTCTAGCAAATATTCCAAGAAACGGATTCCAAAGAACCCCTTTGAGCAGTCAATGTGAGATGAGTCCATCTTGAAATACAGCAGCTTACCCATGATTTTGTTGCAGAACCACGGAATATCCAGGACAACTAGCCCAACCGACGCATAATATATGAGATCGCCGGATGCAACTAGAGAATTAGCAACTGCATCGAATATTTCTTCAGATTCAATGTGAAGGTACGTTTTACACAACTGCGTCAATTTATCCTTGTAGATTAACGGCGGAAGTCGGGATGTACGGATTGATCCGCCAAAAAAGGTTCTAGCCTCCTCACAAATTTTAAATTCTCTAGGTGCGACATCCAGAAGATGTTCTGCTAAGGAGAATATATACGACTTTAATGTCGAGAGTGACACCGGATTTCTAGCATCCACCTCAAATATTCCGTCACTAACGTCAATTTCAATGTATTCGTGAAACTCATCACGAAAACTCTGAAGGTTATTGTGTAGCCACAGACTCATATCTTCAGGCTCTAGATCCTTTCGAGTTATGGCAATGAAAAGCTTTGGTCTAAATCTTCTTGATGGCGCGGCTTTAGAGGCAATGAACCTTAGCCAATATCTGAAATCCTCTCCAAACTCCTCCTTCGTCTTCCTTTTATTTCTGCGATTTGCATAAGTCCTCAGATGGAATGGATTCCACACATATAGAAATAGTGGCGGAATGGGGCGATCTCTCATATCCGGAAGCATGCTGTCATGGAATGCATGATACTGACATTGACCAGCCATGTCCCAAATCGAAATCTTCGTATTTGTATCCTTCTTCTCTGGAAGAGTTACCATAATCCCTTGTGTCCTCGGTTCCTCGTTCGAGAAAATGATTCCCCTTAGCTTGGAAAGTTGTTTTCGACTGCTCGAAGCGGAATCCACTGATAATGATTTGCAGATCGTTGTCTTTCCTGCAAGCGGCGGTCAATATGATAATATTTCATGATCAGAATATAAACACGTGAAAGAACTCAAACAGTAAACTAAAACCCTCTAAATCGGCATACAGGAATATCTTGTCAAGAGAGGGCGAAATGACTTATTAGTAGTAACACCATTAACACCAAAGTAGGAGCATGCAGATTTATATTACAAAACAATGAGCTACAGCAGAAAACATAAAGTAGAGGATACATTTTTGTGATGCAGTTACATGTAATCTCAGGAACGGATTCTTTCAAGAGAAAGCGAAATGTCTTATTAATAGTAACACCATTAATACCGAAGTACAAACATGTACGAATATATTTCAGAACCACCGCCTTAGGTGAGTTGGCTGAACTCCTACTTTTTGGGCTGAAGGTTATGAGTTCAACCCTCATATGGGCTGCTCCAAGACATGTATGGATGAATTTGGCCAATTTATCCATCCGGGGGTCATTCAAATCTAATGGCTTCGAGCAAATCTTTCTTAGTGTTGCTTCGGCAATTTCACTCTTGCTTTGTGAGATACAGGGGTCCCATGGGTACTGTGCCCTTCACTTGTACAATTGTTCTTTCAATGTATAAGCTTCGGCCAAACTTCCTCTTAAACACACATACATACATACATACATACACACACACACACACATATATATATATATATATATATATATATATATATATATATATATATATATGTATATATATATATATATATATATATATATATATATATATATATATATATATATATATATATATATATATATATATATATATATATATATATATTCAGAACAATGAACTATAGCAGAAAACATAAAGTAGAATATAGATTTTCGGCCTAACTTCCTCTTTACACATACATATATATACAAATACACACACACACACACACACACACACACACATATATATATATATATATATATATATATATATATATATATATATATATATATATATATATATATATATATATATATTGTGAAGAGAGATGGTGGATGCAATCCAAAGATGAGTTGGTGTTGCTACAACCAGCTTCACACCAGCCAACTGAGACTTTAGAGATGATTAAAAGACCCTTTGAGCTTCCTAAATCCACCAAAATATCAGCCAAGTACTTTGGAACATGTATCCCAAAAGTTTAAGTCAAGATAGACAAGTTGCGAAATGACTAGCTCCCAAAACTTGCTATTTTTGGACATACACCTGCTAGAAAACATGAACAGTGCTCTCAACCTCGAAGGAATTAGAAAAATTCCTTTTGGCCATAGCAAATAGACTTAGCAAGATTCCCAATCCAAGTTAAAACACTTCAAATGATGGACTGAGCACTGAGAACAAGTTTCATCAATTTCTGGAACATGCCCACCATTCTCGGGGCTCTGTAGAGATAGACCAGTGAGCAGTAAATTGCAGATATCTTCAAAACTATTAATTCAATGACCTTGAAAATTTATACGTGAAAAGTAGACAGTATGAGCTAATCAACGCAAGTTAAATCACTGAAAATGGATCCGTAGAACTCGAGATATCACCTTCTGAAGGTACTGCTCTGAGTGAGTATAGCAGACAACAAAACAGAGAAGTAGATGATAATAAATGTATAGAATCACATATGATTACAACCACATTGGCAATGAATCTTTGTACAATGGGAGTAGAATGATAGAGCTATGGAGTAAGCTCTTCAATCTCTACAAAATGACATCAAGTGGTCACGTACAAGGCTTGCTAATCACCTCTTCCTTCTTGCTCTTTTTATAGCTATTCTTGGAGGGAGTTTTTAATTCGAATTCGAATGGCTCCACCTAAAAGTGATCCCCAAAGTTAGGAGATATTCCCTCAGCTCAAAAAGTCGTGGGTTTTGGTAGTTAGGGCCACGAAATTGCTTTTACATCATGCATGAGGTAAGCCATCCTTTTCATTTTTCTTTTTTCAATTACAAGAGATAAAAATGAACTCTTTTACAAGAGGTGTTCACATGACTACTCATGTGACTTACAAATGAGAATGATATCAAATATATCAAGCATGTAGGCTTGGGTAAAATGCACCAATAGCTCCCCCTCAAGCCTAACATGCTTGGTCTTCAAATAAGTCTTCAATTGTCCTTGATTTCCTGCAAGCCAATCATCAACTTGAATCTACTTAATTTTGTACCATCAAGAGCTTTAGTCAACATGTCGGCACATTGCATATCTGTAGAGACATAGGATAGTTGAATATCCTTGCTCATTAGCTTCTCCCTTACGTAATGGTAGTGGACTTCAATATGCTTGGTTCTAGCATGGTATACCGGATTAGCTGCTAGATGTAGTGAGCTTGTGTTGTTACCAAAAATATGAAGTGTTGAAGAATGAAGTCCAAGATCCCTTTAGCAACTAACCTTGCTTTGTTTCTATTTATACTTCCATCTGGATTCCTCTTGATTTTGTATATCCATTGAGATCGAATTACCTTCATAGATGGCTTGTTAGGTACAAGCTCCCTGTTGAGAGTGATGGTTGGATGCACTCAAAAGATTGAGTTGGTACTGCTAATCCTGCTTTGCACCAGCCCTCTTTGATCCTTTTCTCTAATTCTACTCCTTGATGACGCAGCAAAGACTGAGCCTTATGGAAACTGATGTAAGACTGTGTTCTAACTTTACTGAAAAAATTTCACCGAAATTTCACCAGACTACCACTGTACTGTCATCGTAATTGTACCGGAATTGTACCGGAATGAACTATAATTTTGTTTATAATTACTTCAAGTGAACATACATGAAGTAAAGAAGTGACACAAAAGCTTTCTTAACTTACTGAACACTTTCTGACATTTAAGGAAAAAACTCCTTTAGTTCAGACAGCCTCTTTTCGGTCAGACTTTGTACTGTGTATAGATATCTTTTCCACCGGAAAAATTAATCAACTAAAAGTAGAGATGTCTAGCTATAGAGTGAGCTATCTCTCATAAGAAGCTTCGCATTACTCTGCGAGATCTACTTCGTTCTTCTACCGGAAAATTACTCGTTTACTGTAAGAACTGCAACAGTGAGCACTTTAACTACAATTTCTTGATTTCTCACAATTGGTTGAACTAAGTTACTTCAAACTTTGTATGCTTGTGGTATACTTTGAGCTGGATCTATCAAGCTTTGAATCACTTGATTTGGTTCAGTAGATCCTGAAATATACTTCTTCAAGATTGACAGACTTGAAGATGATTGACTCAGAGAATCACAGAGTAGATGAATGTAAGTATTTGTATTAGATCATGTAAATGTACATTCCCATTGGCATGATAAACATAGCTCAATGGTACTCAGAGGTGTAGGCTATAAAGTAGACCTCACACACTCAGTGATTGATACAGTAATGCCTCGGGATGAGTGAAGAACTACCGCGACATTTTTCCATGTAGCTTTTATAGGAATTGAGTGATGACTTGAATTAGAATTCAAATCAATCTCATAAAATCTTTCGCCTAAAAAATTTGATTGAGATATTCTCTCAATCAATCAACCGCCTTTTCACGACTTTCAATCAATTAGGCGTGATTGCATAATAATGCACCAAGTCATTTATATATTTTACAAGAGATAAACTGGTAAGAAATCATAGGCATAAGTTCCTATGGTCTTCGCTTCATGTATAGTCTTCAAAGTAGTTATCCAAGCCAAATGTGAAGGCTTGTGTTGCACCAACAGCTCCCCCTCAAACCAAACATTTTGGCTCAAGTCTAGTCTTCAATTACTTCCTGCAATCCAATCATGGATTTAAATCTGCATAACTTAGTTCCATCCAAAGCTTTAGTGAGTAAATCTGCACATTGCATATTAGTGGACACATAAGTCAACTGAATGTCTTTGCTTAGCAACTTCTCTCTCACATAGTGGTAATGAACCTCTATGTGTTTGGTTCTGGCATGATATATTGGATTAGCTGCAAGGTGAAGAGAGCTAGTGTTATCTCCAAAGATAATTGGTGGTCTTGTATATAAGCCTAACTCTGTATACAAAAGCTTTAACCAGATAGCTTCTTGAGTGGCATTTGCTAGCCCTCTATACTCTGCTTCAGTAGATGACAATGCTACTGTAGGTTGCTTCTTGGCTGACCAAGAAATTGGTTTATCACCTGCAAAACATATGTATCCTGATGTGCTTCTCCTATCATCCTTGCATCCTACCCAATCTGCATCTGAATACACTTTAATATCAATGTCTGATGTATAAGGAAAGTACAAACCATGGTTCTGAGTTCCTTTCAAATACTTCAAAATCTTCTTTGCTGCCTCTAGGTGAGGTGCCCTTGGTTTGTGCATGAATTGACTAAGCACACTAACTCCATATGCTATGTCAATTCTGGTTAAGGTAGCATAGTTCAAGCTACCTACCATACTTTGGTATCCTGTGATGTCTTGGACTTCTTCTCCTTCATGAGTACTTAGCTTTAGATTGACTTCCATTGGAGTAGTAGATACTTTAGCATCCTGCAAGCCAAACTTCTTGACCATATCCTGTACATACTTCTTTTGAGTGATGTAGATACCTGAATTTGTGTAGACCATTCAAGTCCTAGGAAGTACTTCAACAATCCAAGATCATTTTTCTTGAATTCCTTCATCATCTGTCCTTTGATATGTCTAATTCCCTGAACATCATTTCCTGTAATAATGATGTCATCAACATAGACACATAAATATATTACCTCTGTACTACTTCTCTTTATAAACAGAGAATTGTCTGCTTTACTCATTATGAATCCTTGGTCTTGGAGGTAGGTTGTCAACCTGTAATTCCATGCTCTAGGTGCCTGCTTCAGACCATACAGAGCCTTCTTCAATTTACAAACATAATGTACCTTTTTTGGATCTTCATAGCCAGGTGGTTGTGACATGTAGACTTCTTCAGATATCCATCCATTCAAGAATGCATTCTTCACATCCAATTGGTACATGTTCCAGTTCTTGGATGCAGCTACACTCACCAATATTCTGATAGTTGGCATCTTTGCCACAGGAGAAAATGTCTCCTCATAATCAATGCCTTGGGTTTGTGCAAAACCCTTGGCTACCAACCTAGCTTTATACCTGTTTATTGTACCATCTGAGTTCTTCTTTAGTTTGTAGATCCATCTGGATCCTATCACTTTCATAGATTCTTTCTTGGGTACCAAGTCCCAAGTGTCACTCTCTTTGAGAGCCTGCATTTCTTCATCCATTGCTTCCTTCCATTCTGGTTTAGTGATTGCTTCTTCAAATGAACCTGGTTCTTCATTCAATAGATCCTTTGCAAGATATACAGAATGCTTGGTTACAAGGGAAGTATCATACCCATACCTAATAGGCTTCTTACTTTCTCTCTGAGATCTCCTCATTGCTTGAGTTGAGGATTCTGGTATATTCTCTAGCTTCTTCATCTTCATCTTTCCTTTGGACTTCCATGCCTTGAATTCCTCAAGATTGATTGTGTCATCATCATCTGAACTTGAGTCTTCTTTTTGGACTGGTTCCTTCTTGGTAGGCTCTGGGAAGTCTTCTTCTATACCATAAGGTAGACTAACCTTCCTGCATTCATTTTCATACCATGAGTCATTCTCATCAAAGATGACATCTCTGCTTACCTTGAAGCTTTGTTTGAGGGGTTGTAGAATCTGTACCCTTTCTGGTTCATGTCATAACCAATGAAGATACATTTTTCAGCTTTAGGGTCTAGCTTTCCCCTTACCTGTGAGGGAATATGCACATATGCTACACAACCAAAGATTTTGCAATGATCTAATGATGGTCTCTTACCATGCCAAGCTTCATAAGGTGTCATTCCATCAAGTGTCTTTGATGGCAACCTGTTAATAAGATATGTGGCAGTAGATACACTCTCTGCCCAAAGATAATTTGGCAACTTCTTTTCATTAAGCATAGACCTCGCTGTTTCTACAATGAGTCTATTCCTTCTTTCAGCTACCCCATTTTGTTCAGGTGAGTACCTTGTAGTGATCTCCCTTTTGATGCCTCTTTCCTGCAAGAAATCTTCGAACTCATTGGAAAAGTATTCTCCTCCTCCATCTGACCTTAGTTTCTTCAAGTTTCTTCCTGTTTGGTTTTCAACCAGTGCAAGATACTTTTTGAAACAATTAAATACTTCATCTTTATGTTTCATGTAGTATAAGAGAGTCCACCTGCTATAGTCATCAATGAAGGACACATAGTACCTTGATCCAGATATGGATGGTTCTTTGCTAGGTCCCCAAACATCTGTATGCACCAATTCCAGATAATCTTCATGCATGAAACCTTTCTTGGTATAAGGCAGTCTGTGTGACTTACCAAATTGACAAGCTCCACACTTGTATATCATGTGTTGCTTGGATATATTAGGTATCCCAAGCACACATTGATCCCTACACATTTGCTTTAAGGTCCTTTCACCAATGTGACCTAACCTCTTGTGCCATATTTCTAATTCTGAAAGTGTTTGATCCTTGTAATTGTATAAAGCAATGTTTTTGGTGTCTTCAAGCTCAAAAGTAAATAATCTACCTGATTTTTCTCCCTTGGCTATTCTTCTGAATCCATGTCTTGGGTCCTCCACATATGCTCCATGTTGTGTGAACCTGGCCTGCAAACCTTTTTCCACAATCTGACCTACACTCATTAGATTCTTGGTGATTGTTGGAACATACAATACTCTGCTCAATAAATTCTGATTACCATCACATGTTTTGACATTGCCTACTTTAACAACTGAATGTTTAGTGTCATCACCTGTCTGCACTTGATGCTTGCCTTTGGGTTCTTCCAAATCAGAAAGTAGTGCCACATTACCAGCTACATGGTTAGAACACCCTGAATCAATATAAAATAAATGATCATCATTTGTACCTTCCTTGGAGATCATATTCATGATCAATAGGGAGTCATCTTGCTCCTCTGCATAATTGTTGTAGTCTTTCCTATTTCTGTATCCACCTTGATAGTTGCTATTGTGATTGTAGTTATTGTTGTAGCCATGGTAGTTTTGAGATTGGTTGAATCTGCCTCTGCCTTGAGAGTATCCTCCTCTTGAGTAGCCTCTTCCTCTCTGATTCTTGTAATTTTTGTAGCATTCATCTGTGGTATGATTGGACAATCCACAAATGTTGCATGGTGATGAGTTGTAGGGTCTGCCCCTACCTGACTTACTTCCTCTGCCTCTACCTTTTGAAGATCTACCTCTCCCTGCATAGTTTGCTTGGGAGGTAGAGCCTTCTTCATCAACCTTCTTACTTTTGCCTTTATCTTTAACCTTCTTATCAGTGTATAAAGCAGAGGAGTTGTTACCTTTTGATTGTTCTCCATTCTTTGTAAGCTTTGCTTCATGTGTGAAGAGTTGACCAATCAGGGTTGTTAGATCAGGTGCTTGGATGTCCATGTATAAGTCCATTGCTGTGGTAAAGCTCTCCCATTTGTCATCAGCCTTTAGTCCATTGATTACCTGCCTTACTATTTGTTCCTCTTCAATCTCCTCTCCAATACTTGCTAGTTGGTCTGCAATGTCTTTGACCCTAGTGACAAAATCTGAAACTGATTGCTTTGATTGCTTCCTAAGAGTGGTGAATTCAATCCATAGTTGATTCTTCCTGGCCCTTGTGTTGGAAGAAAAATAATTTGACAAGATTTCCCAAGTCTCTTGGGAAGTCTTACAATTCCTTACATGAGGTAAAAGAAAGTCAGATATAGAGTTTAAGATAAGACCTTGCCAAAGCATCCTTTGCACACCATTGGTTGAGTCTCTCTTGTTCATCTTTGGTGGGTAGTCCTCTAGTCTTGAATGAGGGCAATTCCTCATCTCCTGATATGTATCCAAATAAGCTCCTTCCTTGTAGATAGGTCTTCATCCTTAGAGACCAAGCTTGGTAATTGTTTCTATCCAATTTGTCAATGAATGAGGGAAAACCATCACCCATGATTACCTTATTTGCTCTGATACCACTGTTGAGAGTGATGGTTGGATGCACTCAGAAGATTGAGTTGGTACTGCTAATCCTGCTTTGCACCAGCCCTCTTTGATCCTTTTCTCTAATTCTACTCCTTGATGACGCAGCAAAGACTGAGCTTTATGGAAACTGATGTAAGACTGTGTTCTAACTTTACTGAAAATATTTCACCGAAATTTCACCAGACTACCACTGTACTGTCACCGTAATTGTATCGGAATTGTACCGGAATGAACTATAATTTTGTTTATAATTACTTCAAGTGAACATACATGAAGTAAAGAAGTGACACAAAAGCTTTCTTAACTTACTGAACACTTTCTGACATTTCAGGAAAAAACTCCTTTAGTTCAGACAGCCTCTTTTCGGTCAGACTTTGTACTGTGTATAGATATCTTTTCCACCGAAAAAATTAATCAACTAAAAGTAGAGATGTCTAGCTATAGAGTGAGCTATCTCTCATAAGAAGCTTCGCATTACTCTGCGAGATCTACTTCGTTCTTCTACCGGAAAATTACTCGTTTATTGTAAGAACTGCAACAGTGAGCACTTTAACTACAATTTCTTGATTTCTCGAAATTGGCTGAACTAAGTTACTTCAAACTTTGTATGCTTGTGGTATACTTTGAGCTGGATCTATCAAGCTTTGAATCACTTGATTTGGTTCAGTAGATCCTGAAATATACTTCTTCAAGATTGACAGACTTGAAGATGATTGACTCAGAGAATCACAGAGTAGATGAATGTAAGTATTTGTATTAGATCATGTAAATGTACATTCCCATTGGCATGATAAACATAGCTCAATGGTACTCAGAGGTGTAGGCTATAAAGTAGACCTCACACACTCAGTGATTGATACAGTAATGCCTCGGGATGAGTGAAGAACTACCGCGACATTTTTCCATGTAGCTTTTATAGGAATTGAGTGATGACTTGAATTAGAATTCAAATCAATCTCATAAAATCTTTCGCCTAAAAAAGTTGATTGAGATATTCTCTCAATCAATCAACCGCCTTTTCACGACTTTCAATCAATTAGGCGTGATTGCATAATAATGCGCCAAGTCATTTATATATTTTACAAGAGATAAACTGGTAAGAAATCATAGGCATAAGTTCCTATGGTCTTCGCTTCATGTATAGTCTTCAAAGTAGTTATCCAAGCCAAATGTGAAGGCTTGTGTTGCACCAACACTCCCAAGTGTCATTCTCCTTCAAGGCTTCCATTTCTTCATCCATTGCATCTCTCCAAGCTTTCTTGCTTTGTGCTTCTTCAAATGTGGTAGGTTCTTCATTGGTTGAATCCTTTGCAATGTAGATTGAGTGCTTGGTGACCAAAGAAGTATCATAAGCAAACCTCTCTGGTTTCTTCTTCTCCCTCGAAGACCTTCTAAGTGGTTGATGTGAGCTCTCGAGTCCATATGTAGCATCTTGCATCTTTGCTTTACCTTTGTTCTTCCATAGCTTTAGTCTTTCCAAGTCTTCCAAGTCAATCTCCGAATCACTTTCTTCAATCTGCTTCGGCTCCTTTGGTTGAAGTGATGGAAAATCTTCATCCAAGTCATAAGGCAGCTTCACTTTCCTGTCATCATCAAACCATGATTTTTTTCATCAAAAATTACATCTCTACTCACAGAAAATCCTTTATTGGTTGGATTGTACAATCTATATCCTTTTTGGTTTTGATCATAACCAATGAATACACACTTCTCTGCCTTGGGATCCAATTTCCCTCTTACTTGAGAAGGAATGTGAGCATAGGCTAAGCATCCAAAGATTTTGCAATGCTCTAGACTAGGTCTTCTTCCATTCCACACTTCATATGGAGTGGTTCCATCTAGTGACTTAGATGGAAGTCTATTTATGAGATATGTGGCTGTAGACACAACCTCTGCCCATAGGTAGTTTGGCAATCCCTTTTCGTTGAGCATGGACCTTGCTGCTTCGACAATAGCTCTGTTCCTCCTCTCTGCTACACCATTGAGTTTGGGTGTATACCTTGTAGTGACTTCCCTTTTAATGCCTCTTTCATGCAAGAAGGCATCGAATTCAGAAGAGAAGTATTCTCCTCCACCATCTGATCTGAGTCGTTTCAAAGTCCTACTTGTTTGGTTTTCAACAAGAGCAATATTCTTCTTAAAGCAATTAAACACTTCATCCTTGTGCTTCATGAAAAACAGAATGGTCCACCTGGTACAATCATCTATGAAAGACACATAATATCTTGAGCCTGATGTAGATGGCTCCTTACTTGGACCCCACACATCCGTGTGCACTAGATCCAAAGGATTTTGATACATATATCCTTTCTTGTTTAAAGTTCGTCTATGAGCCTTGCCGAGTTGACAAGCTTCACACTTATAAATCATGTGTTGCCTTGTGATATTAGGCAAACCAAGTACACTTTGGTCCCTGCAAATCTGTTTGAGTGTCCTCTCACCAATGTGAGCAAGCCTTTTGTGCCATATCTCCAACTCTGTTAGAGTTTGAGATCCATAGCTAAACAAAGCTATGTTCTTTGTATCTTCCACTTCAAAAGTGAAAAGCCTTCCTGTCTTCTCTCCTTTGGCAATCCTTCGAAAGCCTTGCCTTGGGTCTTCAACATATGCTCCAAATCGGTTGAATCTAACCTGCAGTCCTTTTTCGACAATCTGTCCAACACTTATTAAATTTTTGGTAATTGTAGGGACATACAAGACTTTTCTTAAGAGGTTCATATTCCCATCCGATGTCTTCACATTACCTATCTTCTCCACTGAGTGCTTTGTGTCATCTCCTGTCTGCACTTCATGCTTGTTATGAGGATCTTCCAAATCAGAAAGTAAAGCCACATTTCCTGCTACATGGTTCGAGCATCCCGAATCAATCTAAAATATGTGATCATCATCCTTACCCTTCTTCGTTGATAGATTCATAATCAATAATGAATCTTCTTGACTTTGGTCCTCTGCATAGTTATTGTAATCTCTTCTTCCTCTATGGCCACTTTGATAGTTGTTGTTGTTGTAATTGTTGTTGTAGTAGTTGTTGTTGTTGGAGCCTCCATTGTATCTACCTCTATTTGATCCATAGCCACCTCTAATGAATCCTCTTCCTCTTGAGTTCCTCGGGTTCCTGAAACATTCTTCAGTCGTATGGTTAGATAAGCCACATATGTTGCAAGGTTGAGATGATTGGAATCTCCCCCTGCCTTGATTTCCACCTCTGCCTCTTCCTCTAGCTCTTCCTCTACCTGCAATGTTTGCTTGGAAAGAGCCTTCATCTTCATTCTTCCTATTCTTTGACTTGTCCTTGACCTTAGCTTTATCAGAATATAAGGTAGAAGTTTGATTACCTCTTGAGGACTCACCACCTTTGCTAATCTTTGCTTCATGAGTGAAGAGTTGGCCCATGAGTGTGTTGAGGTCGGGTACATGCATATCCATGTATAAATCCATGGTTGTTGTGAATGACTCCCACTTGTCGTCTGCTTTGATTCCATTCATGATTTGTCTTATGATTTGCTCCTCTTCAATTACCTCTCCAATGCTTCCAAGTTGGTTGGAAATCTCCTTCATCTTTGTGACATAATCAGTCACATTTTGCTTCGGGCTTTTCTTCATTGTTGTGAACTCCATCCACAATTGGTTCTTCCTTGCTCGAGTGTTGGAAGAGAAGAAAGAAGCAAGTGCATTCCAGGTCTCTCTTGATGTCTTGCATCCCTTGACATGAGGTAAAAGAAAATCAGAGATTGAGTTTAGAATATAGGACCTTGCAAGTGCATCCTTCGAACACCAATTCAAAAGTCCTTCCACTTCTTCATGTGATGGTTGCCCTTTGTTCCTCATGGTTGGCATTGCTTCATCTCCGGATATGAATCCATATAGATTCCTCCCTTGAAGGTAAGCCTCCATCCTTAGAGACCATGCCGGGTAGTTGTTTCGATCCAATTTTTCAATTGTTGATGGAAATCCATCTCCCATGTTGCTTGACTATGCTCTGATACCACTGTGAAGAGAGATGGTGGATGCAATCCAAAGATGAGTTGGTGCTGCTACAACCAGCTTCACACCAGCCAACTGAGACTTCAAAGATGATTAGAAGACCCTTTGAGCTTCCTAAATCCACCAAAATATCAGCCAAGTACTTTGGAACATGTATCCCAAAAGTTTAAGTCAAGACAGACAAGTTGCGGAATGACTAGCTCCCAAAACTTGCTATTTTTGGACATACACCTGCTAGAAAACATGAACAGTGCTCTCAACCTGGAAGGAATTAGAAAAATTCCTTTTGGGCATAGCAAATAGACTTAGCAAGCTTCCCAATCCAAGTTAAAACACTTCAAATGATGGACTGAGCACTGAGAACAAGTTTCATCAATTTCTGGAACATGCCCACCATTCTCGGGGCTCTACAGAGATAGACCAATGAGCAGTAAATTGCAGATATCTTCAAAACTATTAATTCAATGACCTTGAAAATTTATAAGTAAAAAGTAGAGAGTATGAGCTAATCAACGCAAGTTAAATCACTGAAACTGGATCCGTAGAACTCGAGATATGACCTTTTGAAGGTACTGCTCTGATTGAGTATAGCAGAGAACAAAACAGAGAAGTAGATGATAATAAATGTATAGATTCACATATGATTACAACCACGTTGGCAATGAATCTTTGCACAATGGGAGTAGAATGATAGAGCTATGGAGTAAGCTCTTCAATCTCTACAAAATGACATCAATTGGTCACGTACAAGGCTTGCTAATCGCCTCTTCCTTCTTGCTCCTTTTATAGCTATTCTTGGAGGGAGTTTTGAATTCGAATACGAATGGCTCCACCTAAAAGTGATCCCCAAAGTTAGGAGATATTCCCTCAGCTCAAAAAGTCATGGGTTTTGGTAGTTAGAGCCACGAAATTGCTTTTACATCATGCATGAGGTAAGCCATCCTTTTCCTTTTTCTTTTTTCAATTACAAGTGATAAAAATGAACTCTTTTACAAGAGGTGTTCACATGACTACTCATGTGACTTACAAATGAGGATGATATCAAATATATCAAGCATGTAGGCTTGGGTAAAATGCACCAACACACACACACACACACACACACACACATATATATATATATATATATATATATATATATATATATATATATATATATATATATATATATATATATATATATATATATATATATATATATATATATATATATATATATATATATATATATATATATATATATATATATTTCAGATCTAGTTACATAAAGTAGAATATATATTTTCGAGATCTAGTTACATCTAAACTCTTGAAAGAGAGTTCTAGAAAATAAAATGGAAGTCCAATGCACCACTAAATTTTCTGAAGTCTCGTGCGACATAAAGAGTAATTACATTTTATAGAGTAGTTTTCAAGGTTTGACATCAAATTCTTTTTTGGCACATCAAGATGAGACATCGAAAATCAGAAGTTTCTCTTTATTCTTAATGAGGTGGTATCAGAGCACATGGTTAATTCGTCCCAATTCATTCACAGCCAATAAAGATCAAGTTCCGTTCATACATTAATCATTTTACTTCAAGCTTTTTGGAAACTTTTTGTCATGACTATCTTCTTGGGGTATGATCTCTTCCATTTGTTGTCCACCTATACTTTGGCAAGAAACACACATTTGTAGCTATGTGAACAATTTTTCTTGATTTTTGGATGGAAATGGCATCGACATTGAAAAGAACTTATCCTCTTAGAAGTTCTTTAAAAGGAAGTTTGGCAAAGCCTACTCTTCCAAACTTTAATTAATAGAAATTATAGTTGTACAAGTGAAAGGCCTAACACTCATGGGACTCCCTGAATCTCACAAAGCAAGGGTTGCTTATAGATTACTAGAGAATTTTACAAAGAAGTTTGATAACCCTCTCATCCCCCTCATGTGGAGCCCACTTGGTTTTGATCTTGTTTCTCTCTAGGAAAAACACTCTATGATGTCTAAAGGGTGGTTGCTTCTTACAATTGGAAATTCGTTTGCCCAAAAGGAAAAGAGACTTTTTTATCGACCATTCTTTAGGAGGGTTTCCAAAGTTGGCAACACACCTCTCTTTCCATATTTCCCATAGAGTCTCCCCTCTTATAGCATTCCACAATGCTATGGAACATCTAATTGCTTCACCCAGCAAAGCTTGCTTCTAGTTGATTTTTCCATATAACAGCATGTTTCTCTCAAGGGCATGTGAGACCGATATTGATTTGGGGCACAAATAGAAGAGGTGTGCCAAGTCTTCCATTCCATGAAGGCATCGTGTGCACCACAAGGGGAACCGACAAATTTTGTTAGCTTTCACATTGGTCCACATTCCACGGTGTAGGATTTTCCACATAAGCACATACTTTTTTATCTCGATGAGGGGATGCAAAAGGGATTGGAACTTAAAGTACCACCTCTAACCTAACCAATCCAGACACCACTTCCTATTGAGCATGACATGAAATTCCATATCCTTCTTCAATATCCAAATTTTCTCAAGGCTATTGCCATTGTATCATCTCATACCCTCAAGGTGACAAGAGTCCTGACCAATGATGAGGTGAGTCCTTGAGCAGTCCCAAGCATTGAATCTACTCTGCAATAGATGTCATTCTTCATAGTTCACTCTTTTGGCTAGATCAATGTCCTTGAATCTAATTCACTGATAAGTATCTTAGTTTTAAAGGTGTTTCCACAAACCAAAGCCTTTGTTCCAAAGCTTTCTAACCTTTTGGAGGTCCCAAAACTCCACATGTCTAATTTTCTTGATAGAGAACCAAATTGAATCATTTTATGTTATATCAGTCACACATTCCCAACTCTTCCAACTCTTCCATAGAGAACAAACCAAGCTCAAGACTTTGGGAGTCATTGGAAATGGGAAGAACAATAAAGTGAGAATGTGAAGACCCTTCCACCCTTGGAGGCCCACAAGCTTAAGAGCATTCCTATTTCTAAAAATAATTTTGGCCCAAAAGGCATTAGTGTTGCTCCATGCTTTAATTAACCACTTTGTCGCTCAATGTTTTGCAATTCCTTCGATGTCTAGAATGCCCAAGCCACCTTGATCCTTTTGGCTAATACAAATAGTCCATCTAATTTTGGAGATACCCCTTGTATTAGGGTCACTTGTCTAGAGGTAGTTCCTGCAAATTCTCTCCAGTTTGAAGATCTCTTGGTCTTTTGGTCTCTAGCAAGAGAGAAAGTCAAGCATCGAAGAGAGATTCATAGCACATCCAACCAAATTAATCTTCATACCTTTTCAGTACATCAGCTTGCTCTTAAGCTTAGAGAGAACCTAGTTCCATCACTACCCCATTGAAATGTTGAATCCCATCAGAATACCTAACAAGCAAAATATTTGGCCACTTGGGATCAACTCACAAACATGTTCAATAAGCAATTGAGGGGGAATGTTTAGTAAGTGGTTTTAAGTTGATTAATGTTGGATCTCAATCCACAAAAATTATTCAAAAAATTCCAAAATGTGGCAATGCTTAACATGTAATTATGCACAAAGACATTAGTGTCATCAGCAAAAACTCTCATGATAGTCTGGTCTTGATTCAAAGGTACTTGAGGCCGTGAATATGATCTAAGTGAGCTTGATGGTTGACAAGGCAGTTGAGACCATCGATCATAATAGAAAAGAGTAGAGGGGCAAATGGGCACCCTTGTCTAATAGAGCATATTAATATAATCCCTTGAGAGGGTTGAACATTGATGTTTATCTGAGCAATTGCATTTTCGAGTAAAGCAGAGATCATCTCAATGAATTTTTTGTCATAGCCCAAGTCACTCAATGATTGGAGATTGAAGTCCCATCTGAGTCTGTCATAAACTTTATCGAATTCAATCTTAAGGAAGAGGACATCTTTCACTAATTCCTCAACAGAATCCAGACCTTCCCAAACATCAATGATAGCCTCAAGGGTGGACCGCCCCTTAAGGTCTTGAAGAGCTCATTGGTAAGGCCATCCAACCCCATTCTCTTGCCATTAGGAAGGGAATCAATTACCTCCAAAATCTTAGCATCCGAGAAGGAAGCTTTGCAAAAAGCTTTCAGGCTTTGCGAGATATGTTGGTCTGGAATGCACGAGATGGCAAGCATGCAATCGCATCTCTATGGAGAAAGAAGCATGTCAACTTAGGGACTTGCGGAGAAAGAGACTATACCTCAATCCCCTCACAAGTGCATATAGTGGGGATACACACTTTTAATTATCAATCCAAAGAGTATACAAACCTAGCCGAGTGTATGAAGACATGCAATCATGTAATGGTCAATGAAAATGAACTACTCAAAGAATGTACATGAGGCAAAGACTTATCCAAACAAGCTCCAACTGTTGGTCAAGGCGAAACGATACTTGGTGCAGCAGCCGTCAGTATTTTGGACGTTTCTCCCAGCTCCGAACTCCAAATATAGCAAATAGCATATGCATTTCGAAGCTCTCGGGAAGACGCATCCAATGGCAGTGGTTTCACTTGATTCTGATGCTCCTACTTCAAGTTATGAGCGAAATACTGAGTCGCGGGAATACTTTCCTACACTTCAGCACTTCCTACACTTCGCACACACCCTTCCTACAGCAAAGAAACACTTTCATGGATAGACAACACTCACTAGCACTCTTTCCAAGCAATACACATGCATACAAGCTCACGAAGAAGAAGATAAGGAGGGAAGAAGACACAAATTCGAATTTCTGTGCTCTCTATTCTCACAATGGCAAAAAGTCCTTTACAAAGAGTCACATTTGACTTATATACTAGTGCCCTAAAAATTGGTCCTTTCACACAAGAGACCGGCACTTTATTCACTAAAAGACTAAATTTCTACTATTTTACATGGGTAAGCTTCTCATCTTCTGTGGGGATGCATCTAGAGGACTCCTCTAGTGCCTTTACAACGGAAAATATATTACAAGAATGATTATGGTACAAAAATATGAAGTCCAAATCGGAAAAATTTTGGGGCCCGTCTTTTTCTCTGCTTTGTGCGCTCTTTAGCTCTGCAACACTCTCCCCCTCTTCGTCTTTGTCGTCCCTTGACAGGCTTTGCTTCTTGTCATCAGTTTGTTGTCCGCACGCACCCAGTGGTCAGTATTGTCTGATTCTTGATCTTGCATTACGTTTTAGAGGCGCTCTGATTTGTCCTGGTTGCACACATCGGACCTTGCTGTGTTATTCACTTCTTTTCACTGCACGCAACCTTTGCTCATTGTTACCTGTTTATAAAACAGGTGTTCAGTTTTGACGGCCTCTTCTTAATTCTTGTTTTACATTCTCTGGGCCTGATGTATTCGCCTTGCTCGCCCGCAACCCCTGGAGTTAGACTGACTACCTGATATTCTGCAGTCTAAATCACCTATAGGTTCCTTAATTCTGGGTTGTCGCGCACGCCACCAGTGGAAGGTCTGAAGATGTGGTGCTTCAGTCTTCGATCTGGACCTTCCAGAGATCAAGAGGTTGAAGCACCCATGTGGGTTACGTCCTTTCCTTGGTGTGTGCGATTCGGTTTGCCACGCACGCCATTAGTGCACATATGCGGATGTAGCTCGTAAGCCTTGATCTGAATCCTCCCCACATATGTGATACTTGTTGGCCCTGATTCCTCCTTTTAGCTGCGTGCTTTTCCTTGGTGTGTGCGCCCCTGCGGGGCTCTATGCAGAGATGGGTACTGTGCCCCTGCGGGGCTTCCTGTAGAGATGTATCTTCAAATCTTGCTTTTTAGTGAAGCTGCTTCTTTCGTTGTCTTCTTTTTTCTTCTTTTTACTTGTCTCTCCCTCAGCACTGCGCCCCTCCTGGACTCTGTCGTCCCCGACAGGCTTTGATAAGCGACGGGCATATGTTCTATATACTGTTTGCTCCTTATCATTCAGCAGATTAGCCTCACGTATCATCAGTTGTTTCCATTGTTCTGCCTTCACGCCATCATGTGGTGGCTGTCTGTGATCTGCGAAGAAGCTTAATTCATATGCTACTAATCTAGCATTGAGATTAGATGACATCTTCAAAAATATCTCAGAATCAATCTCAAAAAATCCTGTAAAAAACGCTTCTTCAAATGTCTGCATATATGGACTTGGCAAGAACATAAGCCTGGTGTAATAAGCCATTATAGTTGGTCTGCTTGGCATCACTGATAGATCAAAAATAAGTATGTCTGTGCTTTGGTTAATTCCAATAAAATTCAAAAAGGTATAGGCCGCATGCTTGAAGACCTTCAAAACTGTAAGGATCATGCTAAGTATTTTGTTTGTCATTTTGATAGCTAAATCTGGTACTGTCGCATAGTTTTGCAGCCAAAATTCTATTGTTTTTACCATATAATCTTCCGTTGGCAAATAATTATGTGGCGGGCTCGGAAGTAGCGGATAATTCAGCCACTGATTATTTAGTGTACCATTCCTTTGCATGTCCAAAAATGCTCTAGCTTCTCTTCTACGAGGTACAGGACAAAATGCAGGGTTTACCTGCAGGGAATATGGAGCAGCTTGCCAGTGTATCCTTAGTGTCGGGTGTTTCTCCAAAAACTTTCTTCTCCAAACTGGCTGTGCGGCTTCAAATTCTGTTTGAGTGAAATTGAATGTGTCATTTTCGAAGTGGAGCTGCTTATCAGGGTTCGTTTTTGTTATCTTCTTGATGTATTGACGTGTTTTCTCTTTTAGCAATCCGTATGGAATATTGAAAGGCTTCATAAGCGTCTCTAAGTCTTTTCCCCTGATCTTTGCTTCTTTCATGACTTTAATAACATCATTTTCAAAATTTTCCGTCAATCGGGACACCACTAGTGCCCGTTCCTTCTGACTTATTTCTGCAGTATATGGCATAGGATGATCATCATGTAGATCCACCACCTGCTCACGTATGGGAGAATGATAGATCGGTTGAGATAGAGGGCTTACCTCTACCTCGTCAGTAGGATGTTTCTTTTCTGGCACTACTGATGTCCCGATCGGTTCTTTGTCTTTCTTCTGATTCTTTAGCTGTTCGATGCATTCATCTTTTTCCTTTATCTTTTGTATGGCTTCACCGAGTTCTTCTTTGGTTGCTAGAAGCTCCTTACCTATGTCAGCTACGTGATCCATATTTTCACTGTAGCTTTGGACCAGTTTTGCCTGTGCTGTATTCAGCTGCTTTTTGAGCTCACTTATTTCCTGAGTGTGCCGCCGTTCTGATTCTTCTTGTACTTCTTTAGCTTGTCGCAACAACTCGACATACTCTGCTATCTGTTCTCTTAATTCTTGTTCTTTAGTGTCTGAGGGTCCCTGTTGTATCAGTGGTTTATCATATAATAAAGACTTCATTAATTCTTTATTTCTATTGCGCAGGCTGTCGTTCTCTTCTAGATATAGCTTGAGTTGTTGCTCTAATAGCACGCTTCGCATCTTCATTTTCTCTTTTTCAGCCTCGCTTGCTTTGTGTAATTTTTGCAACTCTTCTAGTTGTGTATGCAGCTGTTGATTTTGGGTGATGGATGCATCATATTGTGTCTGGATTGCTAGCACTTCAGTATTTTTGTTTGCCAATTCTTTTTGTGCTGCAATCAGCTGTGCCGATAGCTGTTCACTTATGAGTTGAAACTGATTCTTTTCCCTTTTTGCTTGATCATATTCGGCATCTATATCCATCATCTGCTGCTGAGTGTCCATGGCTGTTTGAATCATCTGTTTTACTACAGTTTTCAACTGCGTCACATCTACATTAAGCCATGTTTTAGGTATTGTTGGTTCTTCTCCGGTGTTCACGTCTTTGCCTTGAGCAATGTGTAATGTGGTGTCATGGGGCTGCCTGATCTGAAGCTGGATCCTTGGCTCAGCCCCCATGTCCTCTTTATGTCCTTGAGGTGTGTCATCAGGCACCTCGATTACGGTTTGTTCTTGTTGTTGGAGCTCCTTCGTTTCCTTACTCACTGGAGTTTGATCTTCCTCTTTAATAGGTTGTTTTACATGCGTAATACCAGTGGTTGTATCTTCTTTGATGCTTATTTTTGTAGTGTCATTCAATTGAATGACGTGCTCCGGTTCCATAGATTCTTTGCCTCTTTTTTCCTCTTCTTCCTGGTTTTATGGCGTGACTTCCACTTGATTTATCTCGTTCCATTCACCCTCGTGTGATTCTGTCCGAATGTCAGTGTCCAATGTATCTTTTTTGGGACTGGATTCTGTGTTTGTACTAGAATCATCAATGCCCAGCTCTTTGTATCTTCCCGCTTGTTTCGGTGTTTGCTTTGGATTCCGTTGCGTCTGCTCTTGACTAGCTTGTCTATAATGGTGTCCTTGAATGTTTAAATTGATTTGCCCTTGCATATACTGATGTGTTTGCTCGAGGGCAGCAGACAGATCTCTCTTAGTGATCGGCATTTGAGCCGTCGTGATGTTCGGTAAGAGGTGCGTTCTCTTTGATTGCGATGTTGCTTGAGCTTCCTCTTCGCGTAGGCGCTTCGTACCCCTCATTGGTTTCTGTGTGCTGGTTCCAGCCTCTTCAACCACAGCTATTGCTTTCTTCTTCTTCGGGACCGTCGCTGACTTTACATATCTTGCTAGTCCTTCTGAAGTTGGCATCTCTCTCAAGCAGTTCTTGATTTCTAAAGCCTCATAAATCAACAATATGAGAGCTGAACTGCCATTTAAAAACTTCTTTTGCCCCCACTTCTTTTGTGCTTCAAACAGTCTTTCTTGGACATACCCTGTTAGGTTGATTTTGTTTCCAATTTGCCTCATGGCATGCGATAGTAGTTGGACTACAATTTTCTGTGGAGCTGTATACCTGTGCATGCTGGGAAAACAAAAATGTTGATGTACCAGTCGTACAGCATCCTCTATGTCAATTTTGTTAATTTCCAGGAATGATCGCTTCTTGGGATCATGGCATTCTTCTTTCACATTAGTAATGCCTGTTTGATTCCATCCAAAAGCTTTATTAATCAATTCATGTGTGAATTGGATGGTCTTCCATGTCCCGACTTTATCCAATACTTGCGCTTCTGGGACTGAGATCTTTGTCGCGGCAGGCTGCATGGTGTTCATTACCTGTGCACATCTCTGAAAGTCTGGCACATAGATTGGTAACTTTAGGAATGCTTCTATGCCCGCCTGTGTCCATACATCCTCAATATGAGGTAGTCCTTGTATTATTGTCTTGAAATCCTGGGACATGATTGGAAAACAATGATCCGTGTCCATGATTTTGATTGTAGCCATGAAGATTAGCTCTGCCACTGGTTGATCATCTCTGAACCAGTGACCTCTTGCTTTTGTTACTGATTCCAATGGAAGAAGTTGCACCTCTTCTTGCTGCGTAGATTCGGAATCAGTGGAAGCCATCTGCACTCAATATAGAGTATGAATTAGTATCCATATGTTTTCAGAAATCCTCCTCTATATGTTGGTTATAAGTTCGATGTTGCTCCGAGTGCATGGTGTCGTCCCTTTCCCGTGTGTGTGAGAAAGGTAATACCTGGATTTTTTTCATATTTTTATGTTTATATTTCCTGCTGAAAAGAAAACAGAAAAGTTAGTCCATAGCCGAAGCGGTTAGTAATTTTTTTATTTTTTTTTTGATTTATTTTCTTAAGATATGTACAAGTGCTCTCCTATTTCCCTATTAGGAAAATGTGCTTGACTATCTTGAAATAGAAGAAGGATGTGCCGAATGCTTGGCCTTGTAATGTGGCCCTATCATGCATACTTTGGATTTCGACCACTCCATATGTGTGCAATTGGAAGTAGTTGGCGTATGCATGTTGTCCCGTTTGTCTTTCGGCATCCAGATTTGCTTCGTTGTGTTGGGCTTCGTTGTAGGTTGCCCACTTCTGCTAAATGTGGCTTTTTTCTTCGTTTCGTAGGTCTGCTTCATTTGATCTATAACTCTCGGCACGTTTCGGGCTTCCTTTACAGACTCTTTCTTTCTCCAGTATCTCGTTTTCTGTGGTTGTTTTGCAGGTGGATTGCATTGGTTCTTCTTGTTTTGGGAATCCTCCCTCCGGTTGATTTGCCTTGGGATGCAAGACTTCGGAACCCAAATTTGCGATCGATCTTGTTGAGCAGCTACAACTGTCTTGGGAATCCATAGTGTAGTAATTTGTCGATGATTTCGCTGTTCAGACGGAGTTGGTTTTTGCTTTGCTCGTTTGTTCTGATGTCCGTTGTGCTTTTGTCTTTGTAGATATTCCTTCACTTGATCTTTCTTTATCCACACTTGGTTAGAATATGGAATAGGGTATGTTTTAATGGTGACAGGTTTTGAATTACTCTGAGGCATAGTCTCTTTGATGCAGGGTGTTTCAGTGAGGTTGATTTCAGTTTGAGTGATACTCTCAAGACTAGCTAGACTGGAACAAGGTGTGCAAGCAGAATTCAATGTGTCCGCACATATAGTACTCGATGAAGGTGTATCTATAGTGCTAGAGATCATGCATTCAGGGCTTTGTTCATTTGATTGAATTGTTTGCTCCATACTCACAGATTTTAATGGTCGCTCATCTAGCAGACTGAATACTTCACGATGTCCTATCCTGGCTGAAATGTATCCCAACGCCAATTGAATGGTCACCTCGTATTCGTAAATCCAATCTTGACCTAACACTACTTCCTCAAGTAAATCTTGGTCATGACACACTAACAGTTTTTGTTCCATGGTGTTGTTACCAAGATGCAACGGTAAGGTGATCTCTCCTATGCACTGAGTAATTGTTCCTCCTATTCCTATCAACTGGGCCATTGATGGGCGTATTGTCTCTTTGAGTTTTTGGGTCAAAGAAAACTTAATGCAACTTACAGCAGCACCTGTGTCAATAAGAGCATTTACCAAGTGATACTCCGTTTTTCCGGCTCCCAAATTTAGATAGGGTTGTGTTCTTTGCGATCCCAGATTTTGAGTGGCTCTAAAGTTAGCCATCGGGATGAGTTCTTCTCCTTGACAATATCTTTCATCTCGCTCTCTCATCCACTCTTTTCGTTTCTTTATCCTTTCCAAAGCTTCTTGTCTCGCTTCTTCCCGTATTCTTTCCTCTTCTAAGCGTCTGTTTTTACCTTTGATTAATCGTGACATAATTTCGTCAGTTAATGGTTCTAGGTATTTCTTTACTCTACACCCACTGATGTAGTTTGGTAACACGTCTCCATCTAAGGTTGCTAAGCTGATGGCTCCACCGGTAGATATACGATTAATGATTAATGGGCCATATCCTCTCTTTTGCAGTTTCTTAGCATGTTGTTTCAAAGTGTATACCAAAACTAAATCTCCTTCCTTCAGTTGTTTGTCCTTGATATGCGCATCAAAATAGGCCTTTTGTCGTCTTTTAGCAGCATAAATGCCCGCTACTGCTTGTAACCTAGTTTCATGAAGCTTCTCTATTTGGTCCAATTGTGCTGATAATTCATGTCCTGTCCACTCATAAGTAGTTGCAACTCTAAGAGTGGGAATCAAGAAATCAATTGGCAAAATAGCATTTTGTCCATACACTAAGTTAAAAGGAGTAGTGCCTATTGCAGTTTTATAGGCTACTCGGAATGCCCATAAAGCATGGTGTAACTGCTTATCCCAATCTGATCTACCGTTGTTAACGATTTTGGTGAGAACAGTACACAATATTTTATTTGAACTCTCTACTTGTCCATTTGCTTGTGGGTGATAAGGGGCAGATTTCTTATGAATTACTAAGAATTCATTCAATAAGGCTTCTATCACTTCATTAACAAAGTGCGTACCTCTATCACTCACAATCTCTATAGGTAGTCCAAATCTAGTGAAGACGTTCTCAAAGAGAAACTTGGCTGTAGTTCTCGCGTCATTTTTCTTTGTTGCTTTTGCTTCAACCCATTTGGTCAGGTAATCTGTGGCTACAATTATGTATTCGGCATGTGAACCTTTTGCTGGTGGGCTAATAGGTCCTATAAAGTCTATTCCCCACTTCGTGAAAGCTCTAGCACTCATCATGGGTCTAAGTGGCATCTCATCTCTTCTAATAGGATACTTCGTTCGTTGACAAGTATCACACCGTTGCACATATGTTATGGCGTCTTGATGTAGAGTTGGCCACCACATTCCCGCAAAGAGGATCATTTTTGCTGTTTTGTCTGCAGAGAAGTGTCCTCCTGCAGCTCCTGTATGGGCCATTTCTAAGACAGAGAGATATTCATTTTCATGAATGCACATTCTTAGTTGGTTATCTTTCCCGCGTTTAAAGAGTTGTTTTCCTATGATGGCATAATCCTTACTCTGTTCTTCAAGAGCACGTTTCCTTGCTAAGGTAGCTCCCTCAGGGTATTCTCGAGTCTTCAAGAACTTTACCAGAGGCATGCTCCACCGTGGTGCTATTGTAGAATAGCATAACGTAGAATTCTCGTCTGGGGTTTGTTCTTGACAGGTTTGACAGGTTGACACATAGTTATGTGCATCTCGTTGCATGGTTGGCCAATATATGCCAAATCTTTTGAGTGTTTGCCATGTTCCATTTGCATTCAAATGAGTGTTCCATTGGTTTATGTGTGCCTTCTGAAGCCACATTTCTTGTTCCTCTTCTTCCACGCATCTCATCAGCAATCCGCTTGAATCCTGGTGGTACAAACTTCCCGCAATGATGTGAAGGTTTTTGGTCCTCCAGAGATCTTGCGTTCGGTTTGGCGTGATCCCATCTTTAGGTCCATGTGTAAGTATCGGGATGAATTTTTCTGCCCATTGAGGGCATACTTCCAGGTTAAAAAGATAAGTATCTGGCAGATCATCAGGTACTCCTATGGGTGGTTCTCCATGGGTCATGCGAGATAAGTGGTCTGCTCTGATGTGGGTGTTTCCTTTCTTGACTATTACCTAAAAATCAAATTCCATTAGCAATAAAAACCATCGTACTAGTCGTCCTGTATTACAAGGCTTATTGACTAAGTACAATAGAGCTTGATGATCAATGAAGAATTTGAATTTGTTTGCCAGTAAGTAATGTCTGAATTTCTTGACTGCGTATACCATCCCTAGGCCTTCTCTCTCCGTAGTAGTATAATTGCGTTCCGCTTGATTTAACTGTCTACTGGCATAGGCTATCGGGTGGTCTAATTTTCCTGTGTCAGCTGGTTGAGCTAAGATGCAACCAATGGCAAACTTGGAAGCATCCACATGAATGTGAAACGGTGTCGTCGAGATTTGCTCTCCTCTCTCACTTGTGAAGGCCTACAAAAAACATATTTGGTGAAGGTAGTCGGAATTCCCCGAGAAGTCCAGGATGCATCAAGGATGTCAAAGGAAGCTCACATACAAAGTTTCAAAGAAATCAAGAAAGTCCATGGTAGCGGTCAAAGCTGGTCAAAGCTGGTCAAAGTTGGGAAATTAGGGCAAAAATTTCATTGTCACCAAATTAGATGAAAATCCATATACTTGTAAAGATTGTCAAAGGCAGTCTATAGCTCAAATTTCAGTAGAAAATGGATTTTGTAGCACATTGATATGCTATGTTCATTTTGTAAAAATGTAATTTTTCTAGTTTGACCCTACAAATTCTTGTATAGAAAATTATGTTAGCCATATGGTTTGGCATGTATAAAGACCATATGTGGCTACATATTTGTATAAAGTTTCAAGGCTATCCGAGCTTCCTAGACACCTTAATGCCACCTTGCAAGCTTCCAAATGTAGTCAAACTTGTACAAGTTAGATTCAGATGGGAGTTTTTTCTGCATATTTCTGAAGGAGATCTTTGGAAACATAGTCCTACAATGTTTCATCTTCATCAAAGCCTATTTGGAGGGTCAAAGAGTACAAAGTCCAGTTTTCAGGATCACCGCAGTTTTCTAGAATAAGAAAATTGAAGGCTTGAATGTCTGCCACATGTCAAAATATGATTGAACCATGTTGTACGGTCAAGATGAGCTCATATTCAAGGGTGGAGATGCACTAAAGCATAAAGGAAGGAGGATCCACGAATTTTTTCCATAAAAGAAGACCTTTTTTACAATCAAAGATCAATAATGTAGCATTTCTCCAAAAATAGTGGCTTATCTTATCCGAATTGATGTCAGCACTGATCCGACGGTCCAGATCATCCCCAGATCCAATGGTGGAGAATGAGGGCGCCTAAATTTCACTCCTTTACACTAGATTTGATAGAAAGAACAATTCCAAGCCATTGATTTGATTAATCAAATGGTTGTAATCAAAAGTAGTGATCCTAGAGTTGAGAGTTGATTTCTCTAGATCCAAGGGCCCAAATTCATTCAAAAAACTATATAAACCCCCCTCCAAACTCCTAGAGCATCATTGTTAGGCATCCATAGGGCTCATGCTAGCTTACGGTTTCCTTGAGACGATCACCCTCGGTTGAGCGAGTGAGGATCCAAGGTGAGCTAGTATGAGTATAGAACCTAGTTTCAAATTTAAGTTAGAACTCCAATTTAGGATAGGCTCTTGAAACCAGCATCTCTATCTTGACTCACCCTCGGTGGAGCGTGTGAGTGAGTTAGAGCTGATTTTAATGAGTCTTAGACTTCTTTAGTTAGACGTTACGAGCCTAGACAGACATAGGGTCACTGGAGTGGAACTCACCTTCTTACGTGTGACATTCGGTTGAACTGTCATGGTTTGAGGGTCGGAACCACCTTTGATCAGTAGACTGCTTAGCATGACGTACCACGACGATCTTTTACATGTAACTTAATTCAAATTCTTTTAATTCATGTCACTTGTCACTTGTCTCTTGTCACCTCTCTCAGTCTCTTAAGTATTTTTACATGTCCTCTATTTCTTCTATGTGTGAGAAGGCTCCGCAGTATTGCGTTGAACCAGTGAGGATGTTTCTTTGAGCTTGTGAGTAAAATCCATCATCATAATTCACTTGCATGCATATAATCCATACAAATCCATACATATTTATTAGTTTCTGAAAGTGTATAAGAAGCTCCAATATTGGACCATTCTTCCTTTCGAAACTGATTTATGTGTAAGGATTCCATCTATTCTCGTCATGCATACATATCATCCAAAGAAGTCTATACATATGGATTAGAATTAGCAAGTGTTTAAGAAGCTCCTCCAATGGACCATTCTTCCTTCCAAATTTGATTCGTGTGTATGGTTCTCTTTCATTCTTATCATTCATGTTCATAAATCTAAATTGCACTCCTACTTTCCCATTCCCATAATCATTTCAACATCTCTCTCTTCTCCATACTCAACATTAATTTCACCTTCACATCTTTAAACCTTCCAACATTCATTAGCTTCATACACCCTGTGTGTGCCACGACCGGACCCGATCCACCCGGATTGCGATCACCTCCACATTTGAACCCGACGTGAAACGCTTCGTGGCATTTGCTTCTGATCTTGTTGGGAGGTTGTGATCCATATCCTTTGTTTCATATTTTTCATCCTCATCACATCATCATCATCATTCTTGAGTGTTGCACTGGATTTCTCACAGTATCGTGCACATCTTCGTCGCGAAGTAAACACATTTGTGAGAGATCTAGAACATCGTGCATCACTTGCTTATTCACACAAGATGGAGGAAGGATTCAAATCCCTTATTGTTGAGAAACAAGGCCAAAGAATAGTCTCTTCTATGTTGAGAGAGAAGGGAAAATTCAATGGCATCAACATCACAAGCTACTTAGATTTGTTTGAAGAGCAAGCTATGATTTTTGGTCTTCCCGAAGATCTTTTGATATCATTCTTTGAACGAGTTGTTGATAGCTCTATCATAAACCGTGTCACTCAATATGATAGTCTTCCTTGGAGTGATTTTAGAAAGGAGATGCTCAAAGAATTCTATCTTGAAGATTATAGCCAACATAATCGGGATGGATTCTTACGATGGGTCAATTCTCCAAAGCCTAGTAGCTCTATTACTCACTTACAAAATGAGTATATTAGACGCTATGAACAACTTCCTGATGAGGATAAGATAACTTTGGAACCTGATCTTGTGATCAATTTTCTTAAGCTTCTTCATCTTGAAACTCGTAGGGAAGTTGAACGGCGATTAGAAGAACCAGATAAGCGCTATGGTCTTACTGACAATTGGCAAAAAGTGCGTAAAATAGTAGAGGATGTAGCCCATAGACATCAAAGACAATCCATGCTTTATGAGCAAACTAGTCTTCCTCAAGCTAGCCTTCCACAAACTAAGGAGCAAGTTAGAGAACAATCCCATGCTATGCTTTTTGACTCTACTCCTATTCCTCAAATGATGGAGCCTAATCAAGGTTTTAAAGTAGAGCCAAATAAAAGTGTAGTTGAACAATCTCAAGTGGATATTCTCACTAAGCAAATGGAAAGTCTTATTGCTACACAATCGAATTTGGCCAAGACTATAGATGCTTTACAATCTAATTACACCAAAACTTTCCAAAATCAAATGAACCCAATGACTTTTCAAGAGCCTAATCAACATGTTATAGCTACCAATCAAAATCCACAAGTAGCTCCTACTCAAGCATATCAAGTTCCTCCAATGCATAATCCTCCCATGCATAATCCTTCAATGCAAAATCCTCATCCTCATGTGCAAAATCCTCAAATGTATCAAAACCTGTATCCTCAAGCTTCTCAAATAGCTTTTCAAAATCCTCAAAATCAAAATTTTCAAAATCATCAACCGTATAATATGGAAGCTCCTCTTGCACCTCAAGTACCACATGTTGCTCCCCAAGCTCCTCAAATACATCAATTGCATTTTCAAAATCCTAATTATCCTGTTCAAGCAATACCTTATCAACAAAATCCTCAATTTCAAAATTTCCCACCACAAGTTAATCAAAATCCTCAAAATCAAAATGGTTTTGTGCGTGGCCCTCGTAGGTGTCCTTGGTGTGATTCGTTAGAGCACTTTTTGAGAGATTGTGAATTATTGAAGGCTGCTAAGGAGCAACGACTAGTAATAGACATAGACAAGAAAATCTGTGACTATCGGTCTAGGCTACCTTTGCAAGGAAATTATGGTAAGGGAGGAATGAAAAAACATTATGAAAATATAACCATAATGGACGTAGGAACTAGAGGAGTGAAACTAGAAGCTCTTGATGAACAAGAAGTAGAATCAAGTAAACCCACAAAGGAAGGTGATTTTTCCATAGAGGCTTTAGTAAGAGCACGGGATGAGATTAGGAGAATAACGGCTTGGGAGTCACCGATAGAAGATCAATCTCTTATTTCTCACATATCCAATGTAGAAGAAAAACGAAAAAGAGATGAAGCTGAGCCTAGTGAAAGAAGAGTGACTCGAAAACAAACCTCAGAGGGAATAGAAACAATCATAGAGCAGGGAGAAACATCACAATCCAAAGATAAACAACAAGAATCACAACCCAATGAACAAAAACAAGAGGAGAAACAAAAAGGGAAGAAGACAAAGCAAAGAAAAACAGAACCAAAGCCTTTAGATAAACAAGAACAATCAAAACAAACTGAAGACCAAACACGAGAACATGAACAAAAACAAGATCCTGAGCAAAAACAAAAGAAACCAAAGAGAAAACCTAAAGCCATCTTGATTTCAGAAATTGAGAGAAAAATAGATCCTATGGAGATTTTAGATGACATTTTGCTTAAGAGTCAAGTGACTATGTCTTTAGAACAAGTTTTCTCTATTGCAAAGCCTGTTTTTAAAGATAACTTTATCGGCCTAATTAAAAGGAAGAGGTTTCCACTTAATCTAGATACTGAGATGCAAGATTCTCTAGATCAAGATCAAGCTATGAATGAAGCCTTAAACTTTGATGAATCTGATGAAGAGGACTTTGATGATGATGAAGTAAATGTTAATAAAAATTTCTTAGGACCTATTCAACCTGACCATGAAAATCATGAAAACAATCCTGAAAGCCACTTTAAAAGAACATTTTGGTCTAGAGGTACATCAGAGATGCACGTTAAAATAGGAAATGATAAGAACACTATCACTGTAAATGCATTAGTAGATTCCGGCTCTGAAATCAATGTGATTTCAAGAGAAGTCTATGATAAGTTTCGATGGCCCATAGATAAAGATTGTGGATGGCGTATGAGAACTGCAGATAATGGTGTAGGTACCCTGTATGGAGCTTGTGCTAGTGTGCCCATATCCATAGGAGGAATCACAGAAGAGTTTCACTTTTTTATTCAAGATAATTGCTCCTATGAAGTTCTCTTAGGTCAACCCTTTATTTGTGAGAGTCGTATGGAAACTAAAGCCATGGATGATGGGTCTACCTATGCTAGATTTAAGTCTAAGGATGGAATGCAATCACTTCAAGTCATGACAGTAGGAGTGAATCATCCTAGGAATCGATTGTCAATTAGAAAGAAACCTATTGTTACTCAGGGTCATGAGCATGCTTGTAGTGATTGTGCACCTCGATTCATGTTTGGAGCTACATATGATCAAAATTTCGGATAGAATCCATTGTTGAGCGGGACAACAGTGGATATTGGTTTGACATCTCGCATCCAACCAACATGTACAATAGTTTGTCACTTTGTTTTCCACATTCTAGATTAGATTTTCTTCATAAGAGTCAATTGTCCAAGTCTTTTATCCAAAAAACCCAAAAAAATTATAAAAATAACAAAATCATGGAACATGATGAGAACATTGAGCATGTGATTGAAACATCTCATTGTTTCTCTACTCTTGAGGAGTTAGAGTTATGTCTTCAACAAAATTCTAATTCCCATATTATTCTTCTTTCTTCCCTTGATGAGTATGCTCTAATCCAAGAGTATGCTCTCAATGTTGACAAGTGCTCAGAATTTAACCAAACACATGATGCCTTAGTTGAAACAAAGTACAAAACTGTAGACAAAAAAATCAAACCCATAACTCAACCGTTACCTCAAGGAAGTAATGAAAAAATTATTGATGTGAAAAATGATCCAATTCATCGGGATAAGAAAAACATAGGACATACATTCACGGATGAGACAATCAAACAAGTGAAAATTGGTAGAGATGATGACTTTCTTTTGCCAGCAGAGAGAGATAAATTTGAGAGAGTCATACGTAGCCATGGAAAAGCCTTTACTATGTATCCTCATGAGATTGGTTGTGTAGATCCTAAGCTAGTTGCACCCATGATAATCTTTACTATTCCACATATTCGATGGAATCTTCGTCCCATACCTGTTCCAAAGGCTCACTTACCTGAGCTAATGAAACTACTTAAGGAGAAGATAAACATGAGAATTTTAGAGCCATCTTTTGCACCTTACTCAAACAGATGGTTCACTGTGCCTAAAAAGAATGGGAAACTACGTTTTATTCAAGATCTCCAACCCGTCAATAAAGTCACCATAAGGAATGTAGGAACAGGACCCATTGTAGATGAGTTTGCTGAATCATTTTCAGGACATTCTATCTATTCAATGGGTGATTTATATTCTGGATATGACCAATTCCAGTTAGCAATTGACAGTCGTGACATAACCACAATGAAAACTCCTTTAGGCTTAGTGCGAATGTGTACTTTACCTCAAGGAGCGACTAATTCTGTGGCTCATATGATGAGTGCTATGAATATGGTCTTACATGACTTTATCCCTCATATAACTATGCCATTCATTGATGATATTCCAATTAAAGGGAGTGAGGAACGTGTAAAGGACATTACTTTAGATTCATCGGGATGTCGTAAATTTGTTCTTGACCATATCTCTGATTGTGAAAGAATATTTCAACGATTTGAAGAGGTAGGTCTCACATTTTCCATAGAGAAATCTGTTTTTGGTGTCAACGAGGTACTTATTGTTGGACATTTATGTGGCCATTATGGTCGAAAGCCATACCCACAAAAAGTTGATGCCATTAGCAAGATTTCTGAAACATGTAACAACGTGAGTGAGGTACATAGATTTCTTGGTGCTTGCATCTTTTATGTTATTTGGATCCCACACTTTGCTCATGTTGCTGATTGTCTTTATGACTTGTTGAGGAAGAAATGAAAATTTATTTGGACTGACAAACACACTCAGGCTATGCGTAAATTGAAGAAATTATTGCTTGAAGCTCCCATCCTTAAGCGTGTAGACTATTCTGCTAACAAACCTATTATATTGACTGTTGATACTAGTCCTATTGGTATAGGTTGGGTCATAAGTCAAGACGATAGTGAAGGGAATAGATATGCAATTAGGTTTGGTGCCAAAATTCTACATGAAACACAACGAAAATATCCACAGATCAAACGAGAACTATGGGGTATGGTAACAGCTTTGAAAATAGACAAAGAATATTTCATTGGTGCAAATGTCAAAGTTGAGACTGATTGTTTGCCTCTCATTGGAATGATAGCCAATTGTTCATCTCCTGATATAGCCATGCTTAGATGGATCTCATATATTAAGTTCATAAATCCTGAGTTAGTTCATATTTCAGGTAAGTCAAACTCAGTTGCTGATATGCTATCGAGAGCTAGATTTGATGACGATCTTGAAAGTGATCTAATAAAGAATGTGAATTTAGTTGACTATGTTCCACATATATATGAGTATGAGAAATTTCATGAGTCTGAGTACGAAGATGAATGGAGAGACATAGGAAAGTATCTCAGTACACTACAACCATTACCTAGCTGGACTACGAATAGATTCCGTAACATTAGGAAACGAGCTTATAACTTTTTCCTATGTAATGGTTATCTTTGGAGACATGCTAAGGGTAAGGTTAAGAATCCACAACGAGTCCTAGGAAAAAGAGGTCTTCAATTGCAAGTAATGAAGGAAATGCATGAGACATTATGGGCCGGTCATAAAGGATTTTTTGGAACATATGAAAAAATTAGAAGTAACTATTATTGGCCTAGGATGTATGTTGACATTAGTAGCTATGTTTCTACATGTTCTACTTGTCAACTTCATTCATCAGTCAAACATAGAGATCCGTTGCATCCTACTTATCCACCTTGTATTCACTACAAGTGGGTAGTAGATCTTGTAACTATGCCTAAAGGTATTGACAAAATGCGTTACATTGTACTTGCAAGAGAAGATTTAACTAATCATGTAGAGGGACGTGCATTACGATCTAAGACCACTTACAATGTTTGCAAATTCTTGCTTGAAGATGTCATAAGTCGCTTTGGGTACATAGAGAAAGTAGTTGCCGATCGTGGAGAGTTAAATGCGAGAGAAGCTAAAGAGTTCTTTGAGCGTCACGGTATTCGTTTGTCTCTCACTACTGCATATAACCCAGAGGCCAATGGTAAAATAGAGAGAGGGCATCCACCTATTGTGAAAGCCATATCTAAAGCATGTAATGGTGACATCAAACAATGGCCTAAATTCTTACCTTTTGCACTTTGGGCAGATAGAATGACATGCACACGTACTACTGGATATATGCCTGCTGAACTCATGTACTGTCAAAAACCATTGTTTCCAATTCAGTCTCATATTTTTGCATGGTCAAATTTGCCTTGGTCTGAAAACATGTCTACTGATGATTTTTTGAGTTTGCGTATTAAACAGTTAGAACAAGGTAAATTAAGACTTGATGATGCTGTTGAAAAATTAAGAGAATCTAGAATGAAGAACAAGCATTATTTTGATAAAACTCATCGATTGCGTCCTAAGCCAATTGAAATAGGAGATTGGGTGCTCATTTATGATAGTACATTTGACTCTCAATATGATGCACGCAAAAAGCTCACTCAACGGTGGTTTGGGCCATACATTGTATCAAAAGTCAACAACAATGGTACATATGCTCTTTGTGAATTAAATGGTGTTGCACTAAAAACTTTGATTGCAGGTAAAAGGATAAAGTTATTCAAGAAGCGTGATAATGACGAGTACATTTTGGATGAGGACATTGGAGAAGATGACAACAATGAGGCCGATTCATAAACAGGAGTATCCATGTTATTAAATTAAAAAAAAAAAAAAAAAACATCATTAATTTTTCAAGTTCATGTTGCTTTGTTTTTTTTCAAGTTCATTCTATTTTTTTTCCATGCTTGTTTCATGCATGTTTTTTTTCAGTCTTTGCATCACATTGCATATCCACATCACTTGAGTCAAAAAAGGGCAAATGATGATTTCTCTACTTGTGTAAAATTGTATCTTAAGTAGTAACTTATCTACTAAGAAATTGATTATAATCTAGGATTGTGGAAAGATAGGACATATAGATTTAGAGGTTTATTTTGGTGATATGAATTTCATATATAAACATGTATATGTATCCTGTATCGAAAGCATAATTGTTGAAATCCTAGCTCCTGCTACTGCATGTTTCTACATCCTTAGTCCATCTCACAGCACTTGTATCGGAGTTTAAACGACTGTTCTCCGTCATCAAAAATGGTTGTACCTTGTATCGGGGTTTAATTTTTCCCCGTCATCAAAAAAAAAAAAAAAAAAAAAAAGGTTGCTACATGTTACCAAGAAGTTTACACTTTCTTCCACCCCAAAAAAGTGATCGTAACCATAAAGTTGCCGAATCATCATCATCATCATCAAAAAAAAAAAAAAAAAAAAAAAGCAAGCCAAAGGAGGATAAAGAGGTATAGTAGAATAAATCACGGGCTATATAGGCAGATTTATGCATTAGTGGAGTTTAGTTAGATTTCCTTGCATGTTATTAGAGAAAGAGCATATTCATATTTATGTAGGAAAGGAGTTGATCTAAAATAAGCTAAAGATGAAAGATGTCTCTTGAAAATCCTAAATCTTTGTTTATAATCATATTTAAGGTAGATTGCTTTATGAAAAAGGTACAAAATTTTCTTCAAGATGAGAGGAACTGATGCTTAAAACGACTCAATACATCCACTTCCACTTCATATTGATGCTTGTTTTTTTTCTTTCTTGTTGCCAATGTTGCTTGTTCATTTGCATATATGTTGCCTATTTGTTCATGCATATTCATGTTGCCTGTTTCAATTCTTTCTTTCATGCAAATTTTGCTTCATGTCACGTTACCTACTTATTCATGCAAATAATCAATTTTCCTTCCATGTTTCTTATGTTGCCTATAAAAGAATTTGATGCCTGGAACATTTTGTTTTCAAAGATGCTAGAGTGGCGCTTCCGGAGGAATCGCAGGTTTAGTGGGGGCGAATGTCGTCGAGATTTGCTCTCCTCTCTCACTTGTGAAGGCCTACAAAAAACATATTTGGTGAAGGTAGTCGGAATTCCCCGAGAAGTCCAGGATGCATCAAGGATGTCAAAGGAAGCTCACATACAAAGTTTCAAAGAAATCAAGAAAGTTCATGGTAGCGGTCAAAGCTGGTCAAAGCTGGTCAAAGTTGGGAAATTAGGGCAAAAATTTCATTGTCACCAAATTAGATGAAAATCCATATACTTGTAAAGATTGTCAAAGGCAGTCTATAGCTCAAATTTCAGTAGAAAATGGATTTTGTAGCACATTGATATGCTATGTTCATTTTGTAAAAATGTAATTTTTCTAGTTTGACCCTACAAATTCTTGTATAGAAAATTATGTTAGCCATATGGTTTGGCATGTATAAAGACCATATGTGGCTACATATTTGTATAAAGTTTCAAGGCTATCCGAGCTTCCTAGACACCTTAATGCCACCTTGCAAGCTTCCAAATGTAGTCAAACTTGTACAATGTAGATTCAGATGGGAGTTTTTTCTGCATATTTCTGAAGGAGATCTTTGGAAACATAGTCCTACAATGTTTCATCTTCATCAAAGCCTATTTGGAGGGTCAAAGAGTACAAAGTCCAGTTTTCAGGATCACCGCAGTTTTCTAGAATAAGAAAATTGAAGGCTTGAATGTCTGCCACATGTCAAAATATGATTGAACCATGTTGTACGGTCAAGATGAGCTCATATTCAAGGGTGGAGATGCACTAAAGCATAAAGGAAGGAGGATCCACGAATTTTTTCCATAAAAGAAGACCTTTTTTACAATCAAAGATCAATAATGCAGCATTTCTCCAAAAATAGTGGCTTATCTTATCCGAATTGATGTCAGCACTGATCCGACGGTCCAGATCATCCCCAGATCCAATGGTGGAGAATGAGGGTGCCTAAATTTCACTCCTTTACACTAGATTTGATAGAAAGAACAATTCCAAGCCATTGATTTGATTAATCAAATGGTTGTAATCAAAAGTAGTGATCCTAGAGTTGAGAGTTGATTTCTCTAGATCCAAGGGCCCAAATTCACTCAAAAAACTATATAAACCCCCCTCCAAACTCCTAGAGCATCATTGTTAGGCATCCATAGGGCTCATGCTAGCTTACGGTTTCCTTGAGACGATCACCCTCGGTTGAGCGAGTGAGGATCCAAGGTGAGCTAGTATGAGTATAGAACCTAGTTTCAAATTTAAGTTAGAACTCCAATATAGGATAGGCTCTTGAAACCAGCATCTCTATCTTGACTCACCCTCGGTGGAGCGTGTGAGTGAGTTAGAGCTGATTTTAATGAGTCTTAGACTTCTTTAGTTAGACGTTACGAGCCTAGACAGACATAGGGTCACTGGAGTGGAACTCACCTTCTTACGTGTGACATTCAGTTGAACTGTCATGGTTTGAGGGTCGGAACCACCTTTGATCAGTAGACTGCTTAGCATGACGTACCACGACGATCTTTTACATGTAACTTAATTCAAATTCTTTTAATTCATGTCACTTGTCACTTGTCTCTTGTCACCTCTCTCAGTCTCTTAAGTATTTTTACATGTCCTCTATTTCTTCTATGTGTGAGAAGGCTCCGCAGTATTGCGTTGAACCAGTGAGGATGTTTCTTTGAGCTTCTTAGTAAAATCCATCATCATAATTCACTTGCATGCATATAATCCATACAAATCCATACATATTTATTAGTTTCTGAAAGTGTATAAGAAGCTCCAATATTGGACCATTCTTCCTTTCGAAACTGATTTATGTGTAAGGATTCCATCTATTCTCGTCATGCATACATATCATCCAAAGAATTCTATACATATGGATTAGAATTAGGAAGTGTTTAAGAAGCTCCTCCAATGGACCATTCTTCCTTCCAAATTTGATTCGTGTGTATGGTTCTCTTTCATTCTTATCATTCATGTTCATAAATCTAAATTGCACTCCTACTTTCCCATTCCCATAATCATTTCAACATCTCTCTCTTCTCCATACTCAACATTAATTTCACCTTCACATCTTTAAACCTTCCAACATTCATTAGCTTCATACACCCTGTGTGTGCCACGACCGGACCCGATCCACCCGGATTGCGATCGCCTCCACAACGGTTTATTCCAGTTGGGGACTCGAAGAATGGGTGCTGAACTCAATCGATTCTTTAACTCATTAAAGGCTTTTTCACATTCTTCAATCCAATTGAATAGCGTCAATAATGCATAAAGAGGTCTAGCAATTATGGCATACATATGTATGAATCTTCGATAGTAACCACAATGTCCCATAAATGCTTGAACTTCTTTAGCCGTTTTAGGTCTTGGTAAATCCAAAATTACTTTAATTTTGTCTTCATCCGTTGAAATTCCATTCTTAGAGACAATATGTCCTAAGATTTTCCCTTGTCGCACCATGAAGACACATTTTTCAGGATTGAGGCATACTCGATATTGTCGACATTTAGCAAAAATCTTTTCTAGTTCAGGGATGTGCTCTGAACGTATAGCTGAATATGTACACAGATCGTCCACGTATACCTCCATACTTTTTCTCAGAAATTCCTTGAACACATGACACATCAATCTTTGGAAAGTAGTTGGGGCATTCGTTAAACCAAAAGGCATGACTCTGAAGGCGTATACTCCCCATTCAGTTGCAAATGCAGTCTTATGTTGGTCCTCAGGAGCAATGGCTACCTGATTATACCCTGAAAAGCCATCCATAAAACTATAAACTTCCTTCCCTGCTACCCTTTCCAAGAGATGATCAGTGATTGGTAAGGGATAGCTATCCCTTATGGTTGCGGCGTTCACTTTTTTCAAATTGATGCACACTCTTAACTTTCCATTCTTCTTTGGTACAACCACCAAGGGTGACACCCATTCCGTGTGCTCAATTTCGTAGATGAATCTAGCATCTAACAACTTATCTATTTCTTCTTTTATCTTGGCTGAATACACATCATTATAAGTATATGGTCTCTGTTTCGAAGGTTTGGCTTCTGATGTCATGGGGATTCTATGTGCACATATAGATGGATCTACTCCCTTTAAGTCCTTATAAGTCCAAGCAAAGACATCCCGGTATTCTCTTATGAGTCGAATTAACTCTTGTTCTTCTTCTAATGAGACATCCTGTCCTATGAAGGTACATCGTTCCTCTCCTCCTTCCATAGTTACCACTATCTTTTTGGTATGTTCCTTATTATCATATGCTATTCCAGGCTGTGCTTCTCTTTTAGGCATTTGAATAGCAATTTTCCTCTCTTCCACTTCATATTTTTTAAAATGGGCTGGTACCTCAAATTGGTCTTGGAGTTTGTTTTCTTCATCTTCTGATTCCCTTTCAACTTCTAATTCCCCTTTTTGTGTGAGTTCCTTATGTGTTTCATTGGTCGTGATCTCTATGTTGGTGGTACCAATCCCTAGATCCATGGGTTCAGGTTCCATTTCAATGCTCTCGTAGTCCTCCTTCCAGTCTTTCTCGATCACTTCTCCTTCTTCTGCCTCCTGAAGGACTACCATATACAGGCTAACATCATAACCCTCCTCGTCGATACATTCGTTCATGGTCACTACTTCTTCGTTTACACAGACATCGAGTGTAGCTAAGATTTCCATCCAACCGTGAGGTTCGAATTCTTCATCCGGAAATACTTGTGGCATATAGGCTGGATCTTGTACAGATCTCACTATTCCTTGTTTCTGCTGCCATCCTTTTCTTCTCTCCTCTTCCTTCTTTGCAGCTTGACATATCCATAGATGAGTGTCCTCGTTCATCCAGGATTGATCACTAGAACCTGCACTATGAACCGATTGATCGTCTTCCTCTTTGTGAATTTGCTTCCATTGTAGAGGTGGCACATCTTGATACGTGTATGTATGTAAGTTTATCCTAGTGGTGGTTCCTGCGTGTTGTATGTATACTGCATCTTTTCCCCAATCTTGTACGACCTTTAGCTGTCTCATGAAGGGCCTTCCCAAGATCATTTCATAATTGCTTGGCCTTTCGAAGTGACAAATGGCTAAAGTATGTTCAAATTCCACTCCACACGTAGTGAAGACTACTCGTTCCAACAATCCTAAGGGTCTTTCCGTATGTCCATCTGCCATTTGAATTTTCATGTGTGTTGGTCTTAATGCTGGTTTTCCCCATTTCTCCCAAATTTCTTTGGTAGCAATGCCGACACCAGCTCCTGAATCTATTATGGCTTTGGTAGTGTAACCCCTATAGGTGATTGGAAGACAGGTATTTCCTTCATCTCCTTCACTAAAGTCTCCTACCTTATCCACTGGAATTCTCACTGTTTTCACTTCGTCAGCTACCTCTTTCTTTTCCTCCTTGACTTCCCATTGATTGATCAATTTCTCTTTTAAGTGTGGTTTTACCTTTAACAGTTCCTCGAATGTTAGGGTACATGGAATTTTTACCTCTCTAAGACGTTGTATGATCTCCGATGTTTGAACTGATGGGTTCGTTTCTCGTCTCGTTATTGATGGAATGCGATACAATTCTGAATTGTGCTCGTACTCCCCTGTGTAGTTGGGTAGTTCCTTTGCATTCTCTTCTTCCTTATCACTTGCATCCATTGGAAAAATTTCTTCTGAATTTAGTTCAGGTATTGAACCCTCTATTTCGTTTTCTGCTTCTAATTCTTCAAAGGGCGGTTCCATTCCTTCTACCTTTTTCCACTTGTCCTCTTGAACTCATGCCCATAGATCCTTAGTCCAGTCTCCTTCTACTTCAGGGACTATGGATCCTTCCTTTCTCTCAACACCAAATTCATCATTCTGTGGTCTATTTACTTCGGCTTTCTCATGAGAGTTTAGGCACTCTTGGAATTCTCCTTCAGAAATTCGGGTATTTGGTAAAGGCGATGCAGGTTTTTCTAAGGTTTGTTGCGCAATTTCTATCAATTTCTTGCATATTTCTAACCTTTCTTTCTCTAAGTCGCCTCTCGGATATTCTCTCTCATGTTGCTCTACGGTAGGTCCTGCTTTTATTCGTGCCTTATATGCCTGAATCCACATGGCTAATTCTTCAGGCACAGGATCTGCTAGAACGGATCCTACCTCCTCCCTTTTATTCTCATTTTTATTTTCTTCTTCCACTTGCGGTTCCTTTGTTGGTTTCTGTTTACTCTTTTCATTTTCCTTCCTTTGTAATAACTTTTTTTCTTTTATCCTATCTCTCCGGTTCTTCCATCTCTAGGATCTTTTACTGGCGATACTTTTCTCTATTTCTTCAGAGTCTTCTACTCTGTGAGGGATAGTTATATTCCCCTCTTTGTCACTTTGATCATTCCCGTCTGTTCTATCAGGGTTTTCTCTGGCCTTGGCTCTTGTTATGGCCTTTAAAGGTACTGTGTACTCTTTGTCGCTCCCTGATGATTCAATCACTTCTATCACATTAATCTGCACGTTAGATGTGACTTTGTTGGGGTTCTTAGGACAATCTCTGAAGAGATGTTCTTTACCACAATCGCTACAGTAGCCTTCCCAAATTCGTTGTGGTGGTGGTGGGTTTGGTAACGTACATTCTCTAATATAGTGGTCACCTCCACATCTGTAGCATGGTCCTCTGGGTACAGGCTGTCTATTCATTGGTCGAGGTGGCATGGTTGCTCTAGGAGTTGTGTACATTAAGGACACATAATCCTGCTCGTGTGCGTATGAACTGTCGGGTATTTCCAAGCCATAAGCATATGGGTCATACTGTTGCCCATATTCTGTCATCGCGCTTTCATAACCAGGGTATATTCCTTGACTAGGGTCATAAAATGAGTCATATGGTTCACTACTAGTCAAAGGTGTGGCTGGCACTATAGCCCTTTCTAGGTTTTCCTCTGGTTGTGCCATCTTGACTGGGACAACGTTCTGAGGGTGGGGCAGTTGTTGTCCTAGTACTGGATGTGGTTGCGTAAATCCCTGATATGCGTATGGTCGTGGTATGGGTGCCTGTGGCTGATATGAGGGATATCTAAAGACTTCTCCTCCTTGCTCTCTTTGGGGATATCCATACGGTCTCACATAAGGCTGGGTGGTTCTGGTTTGCCTATTGTAAGGGCAGTTCTCGGTGCTATGGTTTGTATATCTCTGCTCTATACTGCAATATTGCAGAGGTCCGGGGACAGAGGGTCTAGGATGAGCATAGGCAGGTGGTGAGACTACTCCCCTAGTACACAAATGAGAAGGATGATCTCCTCCGCACTGCATACATCTTCTAAGCATAGGCAGTCTCATAGGATTAGTGGGATAATTCCTCTGTCCTTGAACGTTCAGTTTTTTTGCTACTAAATCTGCTATTTCTTCCACATTGCTTTTAGCATTTGACGTGCTACTGGCTGACTCTTCGCTTTTCAAACTACCTGGAGGTATTTTCAAGTCTTCAGCAAGATTATCCTCTAGGTCTATACATTCCTTCATACACTCTTGCAAGGTTTGAACTCTCTTTACATACACTAATGACCTCAAGGTTCCATTCAACAGTCCTTCCAAGAACAATGATACCATTTTGTTTTGGGTAGGTCTCTCTTCCACTGGGCATCTATCTACATACTGCTTGAATCTCCTTGCTGCCAATCTTACTGACTCGGTAGGGACTTGTTTGAATCTGTGGATTAATGACGAAGAATTGTTTTTAATTCCCGATTTGGTGAATTCTTCAATCATTTCTTGATATACCTGCTCCATGTTCTGAAAAGTATTCGGGTCCAATGGCTGAAACCAAGCCAAAGCTGTGTCTGACAAGGTAAGGCCAAAAGACTCATACTGAATCAGAAAGTCATCTACCTGCTCGGCTCTAACTACTTGTTTAAACTCTGGTATGTGGTTGTAAGGTTCACTAGAGCCATCATAGTGATTTCTCATGCACTTGGCAACTTGGATCGGCCTTAGTCGTCTTCCTGCTTCATGTTGCCTAGGTATCACTGGGAAAATTGGTCGCCCTATTGGTATGCCTGGTCCTCTCACTACCTGTGGTCTGACTGGAGCATGAACTCCATGTCTTGGGTCAATATCTGGTCGTGGCCGGTAGTTAGGATTAATGGCAGGCATTGCAAATTGCACATGTGGTCTGACTGGGATCTGGGTCTGTTGTGTTTGTCGCGACTGTTGATATGAATCATTCTGCGATGTTCCAAGTGGATTCCGTGAAGTGGTGGCTTGGTCCCTAGGGGGGAACACTGGGATATTCTGATATTTCAACTCAGCTCTCTCTAAGTCTGTTAATGGCCAATATTTTCTCTGATTTTTATCCAAATATGTGATGATGGTGGGGAACTCAGGATCCTGTAACTCATAGATGGTAACTGGATTAGGAGCAGCTTCCCATATAGAGGAATGGGCCCTAAGCAGATGCTCCATTCCATTGATCAAATACACATCTATTAGAGTGTCATCCTGGGGAATCAGGTCTCCTCTCCAAATTTTTGTAATCGTAGATCTCCCTCTAGGAGTAGTTACTTGCTCTTCGTTTCCACCGCCATTTAAGCTTGACGCATTATTTTCTTCACCATGCTCGTTAATGTTTTCCGGGTGTTCTGTGACCACGTATTGAATATCTTGTTTGTCCATGTACAGTCCTCCTACGTACTTGACTGCTGGTCTAGGCACTATGTATGCTTCTGATGCTTTCTGTAACCTGGCCACAGATCTGTTTAAGCCATCCAAATAGATAGGGATCTCATTGTGGTTGGTGTTCACATACTCCAAGGAGGTTCTGTATTCCCCCTCAATGATTGACATCATGCCAATCATGGGTACAGCGTTTTGCATATCCTCTGAAGCCATGGGAATTTCTCCTTCTGACTCACTGGAGGTTTCAGAATAATGTGAACGGCTACTTGGCTCGGCTACACTCCCTACGGAAGAAATTACACTTCTTCGGCTTCCTAGGGTTCTTCCGGATCTTAGGTTCATCCACTTAAGAGCTCTGATTAGACTTTGATACCCTTTGGTCTTAAGCACTCTTCACAATAGGTCAAAAATGTCTAGAAGACTTGGGTTGGAAAGAAATGAGTGACAAAGAATTTTGCCAGAACACGATACTTGTCTCCCAAACTCACGATACACGATCTCCAGAATAGACGATACCTGATGTATGTTCAGACGATACACGATCTCAGACAAGTATCGCGATACCGGCTAGACGATACCGATACTTGACAAATATCGTGACACCTACGAAACGATACCGATACCTAGAGGTAAACGATACACGATATTTCAGTCACTGACGATACACGATACTCGATGGGAGACGATACTTGGACTAGACGATACCCGATATGTGGGAAGTATCGCGATCTTTGCTCTAGACGATCTCTGGGCCAAACGATACTTGGCTGAAAACGATCGACGATACTTGGAATCCCACGATACACGATCTCTAAATCTGAGACGATCGACGATACACGATATCTGGCAAATATCGCGATCTCTGAAGATCAGACGATACACGATATTTGAACCAAACGATACTTGGCTGGAAACGATCGCTGGCAAAACGATACACGATACTTGTCAGGTATCGCGATCTTTGACCAAACGATACTTCTCAAGTATCGCGATCGGCACGAAACGATACTCAATCCACGATACACGATCAACGATCGCTGGGAAAACGATCTCTGGCCAAATATCGCGATCGGTATGAAACGATACACGATCGATGGGAAATATCGCGATACTCAACCACAGGAGCAAAACGATACTTGATAAGTATCGCGATACTCAACCGCGGGAGTAATACGATACTTGACCCTTAGACAAATTTTAGCAAGTGTTTTTGAAGTTTGTTTTTACCCCCTTGATCTCTTAGCTCCTCTCTCTTATCCTCCCTCACTGTATCAATCAAAATACAAATTTTTACCCCCTGAAGCTCTCAGACGATACTCAGCGCATATCGTTTTTCTTTCCTAATTTAATTTGCTTGAGAAATTTTGATTAAAATGGTGGGCTAGCTCACCTTGGTAGCACCTAGAGTCTCTTTGTCAAATTCCCTTGCTCTGTGCACTCCCAAGTTGCTTGTTTCCTCGCCCACGATCTCTGCCACAGCTCACGCGATATTCGACAGTTGCTCCCACGATACTTGTTCACACAAGTGATTTTTCAAATGATTTTTTTTGGCTTTTATACTTGGAGTTTTCTAGCTTACAAAAAGGAAACTTTTCTGAACAAAACTAAAATCTACTCTAATGACTTGGTCCACTCTCTAATCACTCCTACTCTACTCCTTCTACTCACTTCCCTAAACTAACAACTCACTACACACACTCCAAGAATGAGAAGTAGCAAGTGCGGCTGAAAATGACTTACCAAAGAAGAGAAGATTTCCACTCCTCCACTTACTTCAATGCAAAAAGCTACTTACCATCACACGAATGCCTCGGTTTGATTCGTCACTCCCCGGCAACGGCGCCAAAAAGTGTGTTGACCTAAGTATCAACTTAGGGACTTGCGGAGAAAGAGACTATACCTCAATCCCCTCACAAGTGCATATAGTGGGGATACACACTTTTAATTATCAATCCAAAGAGTATACAAACCTAGCCGAGTGTATGAAGACATGCAATCATGTAATGGTCAATGCAAATGAACTACTCAAAGAATGTAAATGAGGCAAAGACTTATCCAAACAAGCTCCAACTGTTGGTCAAGGCGAAACGATACTTGGTGCAGCAGCCATCAGTATTTTGGACTTTTCTCCCAGCTCCGAACTCCAAATATAGCGAATAGCATATGCGTTTCGAAGCTCTCGAGAAGACGCATCCAATGGCAGTGGTTTCACTCGATTCTGACGCTCCTACTTCAAGTTATGAGCGAAATACTGAGTCGCGGGAATACTTTCCTACACTTCAGCACTTCCTACACTTCGCACACACCCTTCCTACAGCAAAGAAACACTTTCATGGATAGACAACACTCACCAGCACTCTTTCCAAGCAATACACATGCATACAAGCTCACGAAGAAGATAATAAGGAGGGAAGAAGACACAAATTCGAATTTCTGTGCTCTCTATTCTCACAATGGCAAAAAGTCCTTTACAAAGAGTCACATTTGACTTATATACTAGTGCCCTAAAAATTGGTCCTTTCACACAAGAGACCGGCACTTTATTCACTAAAAGACTAAATTTCTACTATTTTACATGGGTAAGCTTCTCATCTTCTGTGGGGATGCATCTAGAGGACTCCTCTAGTGCCTTTACAACGGAAAATATATTACAAGAATGATTATGGTACAAAAATATGAAGTCCAAATCGGAAAAATTTTGGGGCCCGTCTTTTTCTCTGCTTTGTGCGCTCTTTAGCTCTGCAACACATGGAAAACCCAAAGAGTTAGGAAAGGTGGTTGACATTCAGTGTACCATTATTTTCATCTGTTTTGCATTCAAACCCATCGACATCCATCATGAACAAAATCACTTCTTTTATTGCTTCTTCTTGAGAAGGTTGCACATTTCTTTAGTGGGCTTGTCTGTCCTACCTACCCACCAATGTTTGAACTATATTTAGGTTCTTTCTATGAATTTCTTTCTTCATATCTCATCAGGCTTCTGATTTTTTGGAGACCAGTCTGGTATTGTGAGTGGCCTTTGTTAACTTCTATCTCCAAATGCCATAGCCTCCAATAATGATTTTCCCTTTTAGCATGATGAATAGCTTGAAGATTCTTATGATCCCTTACCAAGATGTAATTATTGTGCATGGTTGCCCTCCTTCAACACCTAATTAGTGAGAAGAAGGAGGCAAACACTATGTGCCAAGCCTCGATAATCTTGAGTTGGAGGGAGGGGAGAGAAAGTGTTTAGATTGGCAAGAAACCAAGGGGCTTTCTTGAGACTGATTATCGAGTTTAAGGTAATCACAATCAAGTAGTGATTAGAGACAACCACATCCATACTTTGGGAGATGGAGGGGGAGGGGGGCCATTTCTTGATGATATTATACAAGATCTAGATCCTATCAAGTTTAGTTTTCTGTAAGTCAGCACCATCTTGGAGGTTCAACCGAGAGAAACCAATAATGTTGTTGATCTCCACCAGATCAAGGTAAAACTTGACTTGGTCCCAAACCTCCTTCTCCTACCCATCAATCACCTATCACTTCCTCTCCCATATGTTAGAAAGGACCTCCACCATATGAAAGTCCCCACAAAGAACCACGTTGAGGGGCATAGAATCCAACGATTGCCAAGTGGAAATTCTTTCTGAATCGATATTAGAAGCATACAAGGAGATGATGGAAAACTGTAGAGAACCCCCAAAAGAAGCTCAAGCCCATCGATGGTTTGAATCCACAAATCTAGTGTGTGAGCTTATGCCAATGCTGATAGTCATGCTAGCATTTCCCCTAGGGTGCATGGTGAAGAGCTAGGCATGGGATGAGGAAATACACTTAAGTCTCTTTTTTAGTTCCTCCCTGTTGATTTTGATCTCTTGAAGACATATGAAGTCCGGTTTATGTTTTTATCGTGGATCGAGATGCCAATCACGATCGCTCTTAAAGGGTCCAATAGCTCTCTAACATTGAGAGACACGATAATCATTATCAGAGGTTGAGATCTTTGTGGGGGCCTTGTCCCTCTTTTTCTCGTTTTTGTCTTTGAATTTCTTCTTCAAGGTAGAGGGATCTTGACATAGGAGTTTCCCCTTAAGAGGGTTCTTCCACATTATTTCCGCCGGTTGTTTTCCTTTATGAGAATCTTTATTCAAAAAGGAGTTTGTTTTCCTTTTTGGGATTGTAGAACCAATTATGGAGCTTTCAATGTTCTGGATAGCATCATTGACTTAGTAGTGAGCCCTACCTCTCTATTGGTGTTTCCTTCTTCGTTGGTTTCCTTGCAATTTGAATCTTCAAGGATTTCCCCCTCACTATGATACTCTTTGTGATTCATTTCCCTTGGGTAATCAAGATCATTGACCTCCTTTTCCAAGTTACAAAAGAAGTTCGTTTATTGAGTTGTGCATGAGGGCCTCTTCTCAATAATACCTTTAGGGCTTCTTCTCCTCCTTCCTTTTACTTCTGTGAAGCCATCAATGTTCTTTTCCAATTTTAGCTTATGAAAACCTCATGGTTAAGTGAGGCCATGTTAAAACGTAACTCGGATGGGTGACCTCTTGAGAAGTCTTCTCTCCAATGGAGATCCTACAAAAAACCAACAATAACAATTGGTGTCAAAGCCAAGGTGTTATCATATCAAGTTCCTCTACCCTATGGGACTTGCATGCAATCTATGTGTAGAGATTCACAAGGGAACCCTCATGAACAAAGTAAGCATATTTGTATCCAAATGATCTATCGTTGAAGCAATAGTGTGTGTGGTACCTTTTTCAAAAGCATGATATTTATGGTCAAAAGTCAGATAGAAATTAAAAGTTTTTTACGGTCTCTTTTAACATTGTATTTAAGCTATCATTTAAGGTCAGTATCATTAAATAATAAAATGCAAAAATAGTAACTCTTGGCTTAAGGTAGAAATATGTGGCTAATCATTTGAATCAATAGTCATTTGAAAAGAAGCATTTGATGACAACAACACATAGATCTTAGTGTTAGAAGCCAAGTACATGAAGAAAAATTGGAAAAATAAAAAGGGATATTGAAATAAATTGAATGCACATAGAATTGTAACCAAATATAAGGTAAGATTGTGGCTATAGGGTTTTCGCATATCTATAATATTATTTTGAGTAAATATCTAGTTCAATGGACATGATGACAATCATAGTGAAATTTTAATGAAGTTTCCAATGGTTGGAAAACATTTGAACCTAATGTCAAAAATGCATCTCAAATGGGTAATTGAGGTAGATTTATTTATTGGAGGATATGCTTAACTACCTACCAATACTTCACACCTATGCAATGCATAAATCTACTCATATGAGATGTTATGCTTAAATAAATCAAGCATCCAATAGCCTACAGACAAAGAACAACATCAAATGCATCTCAAGCATCATGAAGATGCAACCATAAAGTTGTTTCCAAAGGAGTGGCAATAGAATGTGGATGTCAAGGCAAAAATGTTGCAACAATGTGTCAATATGTTATGTTTGGCACAAAGCTATTCCCCCAACAATTTGCATAAATTAAATGCCAATATAATGAGCGAATGCCCAAACTTTGACATCTCAAAAGAGGCATGCAAATCAGTTTTAAGTTCACAGTGTGCTTCTCATTAGTACTAGTGAGGAACCTATCATCAACATATACAAAAATGATTAGATGTAAATCATCCGCACCCTTAATATATATAAGGCACTCTCAATCGGACTATTCTCAAAACCATGTGATAGTAAGTAGGCATGTATCTTCTCATAGCAAGCACATGCTACTTGCTTCAAATTTTATAATTCCTTTCTCATCCTCCATGTTTCGTTTTCATGACCTTTTTGCACAAAAACATGGGGCTGAAATACATACATTTCCTCATCTAAATCATCATTCAAAAATGTAATTCTGATGGTCATTCAGCATGTGTGATCAAAGATCTCATCAAAATCAATGGCTTTCACTTAAGCATAACCTTTTGCAACAAGCATAGCTACCTTATATCTATTAATCATTCCATTAGGCTTAGGTTTTAGCTTATATACCCATTTAGTATCAATAGTTTTTTGCCTCGAGGCAAATCATATAAAGAACAAGTACTATTCTTCATAATAGCATCATATTTGGATTACATAATAGCCGTCCAATTTTCTAACTTTTGTGCTTCATCAAAATAAACAGGTTCATTCTCATCACAAAGAATAGACTCAACCATTTCATAATAATTTGATACAAAGGAAGAAATACAAGAGTTGAAATGAGTTTGATATGACGAAGAGGCACCTAATTCTCCATCTCACAAAGTTTTCTCTAGCCATTTGCACATAGTTTTTACTTGTTCTATATAATCTCTCTCACCAACAATTGCATCATTTGAATCTACAATAGAAATGCAATGACCTGCATCATCATTTGAAACCTATAAAGGTCGAGAAGTCACCTCATTTAGACCAATAGTTGACTGTCTGCATCTAAAAAGAGGAAGCAATGTATCATACACATCCTTTGAGATAATTCACGTCTCCTTGCTACATCAAACTAAGGTTTGAATTGCATCTTCCAAAAAATAGAATCATAGCTAACCTAAATGTGTGTTGTTTGTGGATGATACAGATGATAGGCTCTCCTTTCAAACTTGTATCCAACAAAAATACATTTCACTAAGTATCATCCAATTTTGTGTGTTGTTGTTGAGGCACTGATGCATCTATCAGACAACAAAAAATACATAGATGATCAACAGATGGCTTGTAACCATGTCAAGCCACATGTGGAGTGATAGAGTGCAATGCTTTGGTGGGACACCTGTTAAGTACCTATGTTGCACACATCATAGGCTCTAGCCATAAGCTATGTGAGTAAAGCCTGACTTTTGACCATACACCTTGCCATTTCCATGAGAGACTATTTCTCCTTTCAAAAAATCCATTTTTTGACTGTATACGATATTTTTCATTCATGTTTTATCTCACACTGAGCTAAAAATCGATTAATAAGAGAAGACATGTATTCCCCCTCGATTGAAATGGGGGCTGCTCATTTTACATGCTAATAGATTTTCAGCCATAACTAGGAATTGTTTAACATACTAGCATGCTAAATCCATTAGGGCGAAAAACGGCCCAAAAAGGGCCGTGTAAGGATTTCAATTAGTTGTGCTTAATCGGGATTAAAGTTGTCAAATCCTTTAAGAAATTCCGTGTAAGTTCATTTAAAACGTATCTTATGCAAATTTTGAAGAGAGAGAAACTCGTATCATATAATCATGAAAAGTTTGTGTGATATCTTACACCTCGAAGTTTGTGTGATATCTTACGCCTCAAAAGTTGAATTTTCCTCTTGTTCACGGACCTATATAATGTGTGTTGATCACGTTTTGCGCTTTTTTTCTCTACTTTTCATAGCAAGCCTGTTTCTCCCTTTCACGTCATTTTAGACACTTGCTGGTCATTTTTCATAGCAGACCATGGAGAACGTTAACCCAAATACTCTCCCTGAGCTTTCAAACATTCGAAATCATTGTAAAAAGTTCCATATCAACATTGCAGTTAGTCAGGAGTATGCGACGACAAGAAACGTATTTCGAAGGGCTCTTCATCCTCTTGAAGTGGATGGATTGCGAAAGGAAGGCAAGAAACATATCGACATATGGACAGATGGATCTGTTTATCCAATTGATCCACAAACTGGAAGGTACCCCCCTTTTCATAATCTTCATGATCTGATTAGATTTGTGGGAGATGGTGAGGATGGTTTACGAGGCTATTGTTCAAGGCTCTGGGATATTTCAAGGAATTATGTACAATACATAAACTATTTACAAAACACACTACACCAGAAGAATTTACATATGAGAGAGCTAGAAAACAAATTATCCACTTTATCTTCTCAGTTAGAGTCTTTTAAAAAAATGAAAGAAACTCCTATAGGTTTGAGAATGCGGTCAAAACGAGTAAAACCTTTTTTAGATTTGACTGAAAAATCTGGCCAGAAAAAGAAAAGAATGAAAATTGTTAGAGATCATGTGACAAATGTGTTAGGTTTCAATATGTCGAGCAGTTTTGAGCGCATACATTTCTGTAATGAAATTTTGAGTCAAAATGATGTTTTAAGACTATTGAAACTAAATGAAAATACATACTTGAAACGCTTTGTTTTTCAAAAACTCATGACAGAAATGAATCTTTTACTAGAACCATCTCAAATTCAAAATATTTGTGATAGTGTCGGAGTGAGTAGGAAAGGTTATAGAGCAATTTCAAAAGTTTGGTGTGAATTTTTAAAATTTAACAAAGTTAGAAGTTTTGGATTGCCTAGACCCCATCATGTAGGAAAGTTTCGGCTCTGCTTGAATAAGAAGATCACATCAGTATTTGGTGAATATAAACATATTCACGGTAACATGCCTTACGAAGTAGGAAAACAAAAGTTACATTTCACTTACAATGCATTTAACAACATATGGATAGATGTTATAAAACTTCAAACATACATGGTTCAGTTCTATAATATAAAAGAGCATGAATGTTCTGGTCTATTGAAATTTGTAATCAAACTTGATGAAGCTAAGCTTAAAAAACATCAAAAGATGGAGAGAATAAGCATTGCACTGATGAACAAAGCTTTGGACTATAGCCTTGGGAAATTGGATACTCCATCTCTCAAAGTACAATCAGAAATGGAGTTATGGTGGGTTGGTTGTGCTCAAGTTCCATCTGAGAGCCATAAAACACTTAAATGGTTATTCTCACAGACAAACATTCCAAATGTTATCCAAGGGCATCATGCAGGAGAATTGTTGAATGTCAAAGACTACGAAAACTTTCAAGTTGAGTGGCATTTGAGTGGAGACCTAAAGACACTCAAATGCATGTTTGGTATAAGTGGGGGAGCAAATTCTAAATACCCTTGCTTGTACTGCATGCAAAGCCCAGGCACAAATGGATGGATTACTAGAGCTGAGGGTGAAGAGGCTCCTTCTAGACAAAATATTATTCTTCGTAACTACTCATCTTCTTCAATGATTTGGGATCCCATACTTCCAATAGCATTGAAAAATGTACACATATGTACACTACATGCAGAGTTAAGAATCATTGACAAGTTGGTCCGTCTTCACTTGGATTATGCATATTCTATCAAGCCTACAACTCTTGCAGATGAATGCATAAAAAAATGTGAATGTCTTCTTTCAGAAATGGGGTTTCATGGTGGTGATGTTCATCTAAGAAAAGATCCAAAGCTTTCACAAAATACAGGTGATGTTTTACAGGATGTCTCAATGGGAGGTGCAAAAGCAAGGAGATTCTTCAGCAACCATGATGGCAAACAACTTAATGCCATGTGGAATTCATGGAAAACATTTTGTGAGGTCACGACTAATGTAAAAAGCAAACCAGAAATAGCAAAAAAGAGAATGGAGGTGTGGGTCAAACTAGATAATCTTTTAAAGATCATGAGGCAGCAGGTAACATCAAAAAGTTATGTGACAGATTTCAGAAAGGCGACCACAGAGCTTATAGAAACCATCATAGAGGCATGGGGTGCCAAAGACATAACATACTACTTGGTGAGCTCCAAAGATATTTTATTCAATTTATTTATTTTTAATTGAAATAAAGATCTAATGAAATTCTTCTGCTTTCCAGCATATTCTTCTTGTGCATGGTGCATTCTTTGCAGAAAAAGAACCACTTGCCATGTGGAACACCCAAGGCATGGAAAAATCTCATTATCAAGCAAGGACAAGCTTCTTTAGGTGTACAAGGAAAGGAGGAGGAGTAACAAAGAGCAATGCCTTCAGAGAGCTTTTTGATTGGTTCTTTAGAAGACAATTACAAAGGACCTCATGCCAAATATAATCAGAAGGATATGGCTATCTCCAAACAAATCATGTATCAATATCACAAACTGAAAAAGACCACATTTCAAATAGAGCTTTAATATTTGCAATGTCTTTTATTTCTTTGAGAAATAAAAGATGTCATGTATGTACATTTCATGATGTATTATGCTTTGAAAAGAAATATGTCTACTACCATCAGATGACTTTGACCAGAGAATCAATAACAATTACACCAAAAAAATTTGCAATGTCTTATATCACATTGGGCAATTTCTGTATATGTACATTTGTTGAGATATAGAATTTGAAAAAATCAAGTCATTCCTTGAGCCTTTTGAAAGAGCTTGGCTCTGGAAAATCACCTCTATATCTCAGGAACTCTTTTCTCCTGTATCCAGCAATGCTTTTTAAATCTGACACCCCTGCAGCCATTGCATAGCTTGAATAACAAAGAAAGTACCCTGCCCTTGAAGCATTGAGTCCAGGGGCATATCCAAAAATTCTGAATGTAGTTGCTCTTTCAAGCAGTAAAACTCTGAAAGCATTAAAGGGTATTGGAGTAAAACCCATGTATTTTGATAGAGTCCTCAAGCAGAACAATGCAAAGTCTGGCTCCTCACTATAGTGCTTGTGAATAACATAAAAAGTGGCTGGGTTCAACTTTGGAAGATAGTGGATAATAGAATGAATATCCACCTTTGCTTTTCCTTTCTCTTCTAAGGCTTTTCTTGTTCCCTTGCCCCTGCCAAGGTAATTGTCTTCATCCAATAAAGTTAACTGTGATAAAAATGAAAAACATGGTTAGATGAAGTGCAAGCACACTTAAGGAAACATGTGAAGTAACTTGAAACTATTAGAAAGAAAAGCAAGAGACACGACTGATGCAAGCGATAAGGGTCTTCAGAGAAATTCAGATTGTCGTTATCGCTTGCATCGGTCGTCATCAATATCTATTTGCAAACTGCCTAGAAACATCTAATGTTTGATAAATGAGGGGAATTCCCACAAGCAAGACATGTATAATCATTGCTGCATGCAACTCCTAGACACGACCGATACAAGCGATAAGGCCCAGCGGAAAATATCCGATGGGCCTAATCGCTTGCATCGGTCGTGATCCATTTCTGACACTTGGAATGGAGAACTTGGACAAATCTGATACAAGAAAGAGATTTTGCATTGGTCCCATCTCATATCCTTAACCTAAAGATCTTGAGAACATAGTTAATTGTATACCTTGATGTCATCTTCCTAAAGTCCAAACACGACCGATGCAAGCGATGAGGCCCAACGGAAAATATCCGATGGGCCTAATCGCTTGCATCGGTCGTGATCCATTTCTGACACTTCGAATGGAGAACTTGGACAAATCTGATACAAGAAAGAGATTTTGCATTGGTCCCATCGCATATCCTTAACCTAAAGTTCTTGAGAACATAGTTAACTGTATACCTTGACGTCATCTTCCTCAAGTTCAAACACGACCGATGCAAGCGATGAGGCCCAGCGGAAAATATCCGATGGGCCTAATCGCTTGCATCGGTCGTGATCCATTTCTGACACTTCGAATGGAGAACTTGGACAAATCTGATACAAGAAAGAGATTTTGCATTGGTCCCATCTCATATCCTTAACCTAAAGTTCTTGAGAATATAGTTAACTGCATACCTTGACGTCATCTTCCTAAAGTCCAAACACGACCGATGCAAGCGATGAGGACCGACGGAAAATATCTGATGGGCCTTGTCGCTTGCATCGGTCGTGATCGACTTCTGACACTTCTAATGGAGAACTTGGACAAACTGACACAAGATAGAGATTTTGCATCAAGCCCATCTCATCTCCTTTTCCTTTGAATCATGAGAATATATTTTACTACATACTTGACCTCATCTTCCTCTTCAAGTCCGAACACGACCGATGCAAGCGATAAGGCCCAACGGAGATTATCCGTTAGGTTGTATCGCTTGCATCGGTCGTGGTCATTTTCTCACTTAAAAATAGAGATCTCGGACAAAAACTTTAATTGATAGAATATATCAAACAACATACCTTGACCTCATCTTCCTCCTCAATGAGCTCTTTTGAGTCAATACAAATTGTTCCTTTGTCCTCAGCGACATCCAAGAATGAATAGCCACGTCCAAACGAGTATATTCCAAGTTGCTTCTGATGCTCATCAAACTCTTCATTAGCAAGTTTTGGCTTCTCTGAGATAGCTTTCTCAAAGCATTTTGAAAGAGCTTGTGATGAATCTTTGAATTCTTCATTAGACAAATCCAAATCAAGACTCAAAAATTCCTCTCTTCTTTCTCCTTTCTTATTGATGAATCTCCTTGCAACTTCTTCTGCCTCAGCTATAGTTGCAAGACAGTAGTCCTCCCTTAGATTGAAAAGTTCCTGAATGTAAAATAGAGGTATGAACTCTTTCCCAGAGATAAAGTAAAAAGGTAGATTTGGGAGAAGTAGGGACTTCTCAGACACTTGAACTTCTTCACTTGGCTCTCTTATTGCAGTCTCTGCTTTAAAAGTGGCCACATCAAAATCTTTGACCTGCTCTTCTTCTGCTTGGAGATTGATCTCCTCAACAATCTCCATGACACCTTTCATAGTTTTTGAGCTAGCCTCAAGTGCCAGCTCTAAGCAAGGCTCGTCTTCATCATGAACATTTTCCTCCCTTTCAACTAAGATATGATCAAGCCATATCAAGAAAGCAATGTTTAAAGGGAGCAAGCAGCAGTCCTTTTCATGCTCTGGGCATAAATCAAGCTTCCCTGGCAAAGGGGATATCCTTCTGCATTTTCTTGTGATTTTAGTCCTATCTATTGGATCCTTCCCAAAGATGTGAGGATGGACATAGGTTTTCTGAGAAATAGAAAGGATCCTCCCATCGACCAACCCCAAGAAAATCTCCCACTCATCCTTAAGAAAACTTTTCGAGTTCTCTAAGAGTTTTTCAAAATCAATTTCGGGGTTGAATATGGTCATTGCATCAGGAAAATAATCTACACTTAAACCCTCTTGAACCATGAAATCAAGAAGTTTCTCTGATGGAGAGACACTAAGGATCTCATTCATTACCTCCATCTAAGCTGCAGCTTCTCTTGTATGTCTATTAGGAGAACACAACCGATGCAAGCGACTAGAGCGAGTCAACGTAGGTCAAACGGCGAAAATCGCTTGTAGCGGTCGTGTTGGCGACGAAAGAAAAATACACATGTAGGTGAGAAATTCTCTGAACGTTGAAAGTTTGAGTTTGTGAAGAAATAGGTATTTATAGGCGAGGAGGGAAGAAACGGTCGAATGAGGTGGACCAATCACAGAGTGCCACGTGGCAACGTGTACGTTGCCCGATGCAACGGATAGATGACGTGGATCAATCAAATCATGCCATGTGGCAAAAGACGTTGGAATTCGCAACGGGTATCTGACGTGGACCAATCGGGGCATGCCACATGGCACAACGGTCAACTCAGTTTTGGGACCTATTTAAGCTTCCCTATTCATTTGCTTTTTTTTTTTTGTCAACACTTGCCAAGCGTGGAGGTTCCATTGCCACCAAGTTTTTTGGCTACTTCACAATTTCTATAGAGAGCGCTCTCTCCGTAAGGTAATGTGGACACGACCGATGCAAGCGATTAGGGACATCCGAGATTTTTGGATAACCCGAATCGCTTGGATCGGTCATGTTTTTTAAATAGCATCGTCCTTGATCATACCTTGCAAATTTTGGTTTCTTTTGTGTTGCTTGAGTATAACGCATTGTTACCTTTATTTTAACTTCTATTTATTGAAATATGATGATGAATTCAGGGACGACCGATGCAAGCGATGAGTGACATCCGGGCATTTACGGATGACTCTTATCGCTTGGATCGGTCGTGTCTCTAGTGAGGAGGGAAGAAACGGTCGAATGAGGTGGACCAATCATAGAGTGCCACGTGGTAAAGTGTACGTTCCCCGATGCAATGGATAGATGACGTGGATCAATCAAATCATGCCACATGGCAAAAGACGTTGGAATTCGCAACGGGTATCTGACGTGGACCAATCGGAGCATGCCACGTGGCACAATGATCAACTCAGTTTTGGGACCTATTTAAGCTTCCCTATTCATTTCCTTCATTTTTTTCTGTCAACACTTGCCAAGCGTCGAGGTTCCATTGCCACCACGTTTTTAGCCTACTTCACAATTTCTATAGAGAGCGCTCTCTACGTAAGGTAATGTGGACACGACCGATGCAAGCGATTAGGGACATCCGAGATTTTTGGATAACCCTAATCGCTTGGATCGGTCATGTTTTTTAATATCATCGAGTCCTTGATCATAGCTTGCAAATTTTGGTTTCCTTTGCTATGCTTGAGTATAACGCATTGTTACCTTTATTTTAACTACTATTTATTGAAATATGATGATGAATTCAGGGACGACCGATGCAAGCGATGAGGGACGTCCGGGCATTTACGGATAACTCTTATCGCTTGGATCGATCGTGTCTCTTACAGTGGAACGAGTCATTGATTATAGTTTTCCAATTATCTTTTTCTTAGTGGTAATTGAGTATTTTGCATTGTAAGATATATTTTATTGATATTTCATGATAAATTTAAAGACGACCGATGCAAGCGATCAGGGACATACGAGCATTTCCGGATGACTGCTATCGCTTGCATCGGTCGTGCCTCTGATAGTGGAAAGAGTCATTCATTATAGTTTTCCAATTATCGTTTTCTTAGTGATAATTGAGTATTTTGAATTGTAAGATATATTTCATTGATATTTGATGATAAATTTGAAGACGACCGATGCAAGCGATCAGGGACATCCGGGCATTTCCGGATGACTGCTATCGCTTGCATCGGTCATGCCTCTGATAGTGGAAAGAGTCATTGATTATAGTTTTCCAATTATCTTTATCTTAGTGATAATTGAGTATTTTGCATTGTAAGATATTATTTATTGATATTTGATGATTAATTTAAAGACGACCGATGCAAGCGATCAGGGACATCCGGGCATTTCCAGATGACTGTTATCGCTTGCATCGGTCGTGCCTCTGATAGTGGAAAGAGTCATTGATCATAGCTTTTAGAGAGTAAGTTTTGACAGTGGAATATTCCACTTTTCCTAATTCCTTGCCTAAAGATTGATTTTTTGCAGAGTATGGCTAGAGCCAAAAAGACAGCAAGGAAGTTGTACCCTGAGGGTCAGGACAAGAATGCCCAAGGGGAAAATGTCCAGGAGCAAAATTCCCAGAAGGTTCAAGCCAATGTGCCAGACAAGCCTTCAAAAAAAAGGGTCAACTACCATGTTAAGTCTTTGAGGGAAATTAGAAGAGCCCAAAAGTCTGTGGGATTGTTGATCCCAAGACTTCCATTTATGAGAGTTGTCAAGCAGATCTCAGCCAACCTCTGTTCTTTGATGAAGACCTCATCCTTTGTCAATGTGAGGTGGCAAACTCAAGCACTGCTATGCCTGCAAGAAGCTGCAGAGGACTTTGCTATTGATTTCATGAATGATGCCTACTTATGTGCTGCTCATTCTCATAGGGTAACTTTAATGGCAAAGGATTATGTTATTGTTTCAAGAATAAGATATAAGTTTGATAAAGCTCTGGTTCCTATTGATCACCACGACAAAAAATTCTTCGATATTTTAAATATACCTCCAGCTCGAGCACCTAAAACAACAGTTGTCATTGAAGAGATCAACGCTCAAGTCACTCATGATCATGAGACTAGAACTGCAGCATAGTGAGGAGGAGAGGAAAAAGCAGGGATTATTTACAGAGGAAAGTGCCATCTTAACCCAGATTCAAAAGTTACAGAAAGCAAATAAAGAGCTCCTCAAGAAAGGAGATGGGCAGGTTATAGTTAATGTTGCAATGCCATGGCAAAGTGAATTGTTTCTTGACATTAGACCTGAAGATAACAAAATGTTGAGGGAGCTTCATCTTGAAATATCAGATAGTGTGGTCAACATTTCACTCAGGTATATCTAGAGGCCTTAAAATGCTTTTGTTTTGCATAATTTTCTAGTTCCTTAACTGCATTTTTATTTCTTGATTTGTAGGGTTCTTCTTCAACAATGTGAGGAAGCGGTTCAAAGAAAAGTATTTATTTTAGATCCTCTGGTGACACAATGTTTTTTACATAAACATGGAGATGCCAAGTCCTTTCTACGGGGTTTTACAGAAGAAGTAGAATGTGTAATTTACCCATATATTGAAAAGTAAGTATTCATCTTCATTTTGGAAACATATTTGTTTCATTTAAGAAAGTATATTTACATGCAACTCATTGACAGGGGCCATTGGAGTTTGATTATTGTGGACTTCAATGCATATCAAGATCTTTTCCTCAATTCTCTTCCATCACAGCATGGGAGGGTGATGAGAGGGTGATTAACCTTCTCTGTAACGCAACCTAGGATTCAATCAAGCTTCCCCTGCTTTGTGGGATTTGGGGGGTCCCGTGGGCACTAGTCCCCTTCTTTTGTACCTTTGCTTCTTAATTTAATTCAAGTCCGGGAGAGTAGGCTATTGCCGAACTTCCTTTATATTAAAAAAATTCTCTTCCATCACAGCATGGGAATTGCAAAGTGTAAGTTACTATACATTTTGTTGTTCTCTATTTTAAAGCCATGCCCTGTTTTGATTTTCACTTTACAATGCAGTGCTGCAAAGCTTCTCAAGATGCATATTGATCAGAATTTTCCAGGAATAGCTAAAATGAATGAACAAAAGCAATTTGGATACAGCCAAATTCATGTGCCATTGCAGAGAGACTCAACATCATGTGGCTGGAGAGTGATTGCAAATGCTGTAAGATTCTTGGAAAGAAGGTTCTACAGTCCTGGATTGAATTTATCAGACTACCCAGATGCATGGATCATCTTGATCAGAGAGAGAGCAATAAATAGTATCATGAAACATGCAATCTGCCCACATGATCCAGACTCACCTCCACCCCCTCCACTTGATAAAAAACAGTCTGAAGATAAAAAGAAAGGGCTTCCTCTTCACTCACCACTAAAGCATATGAACAACATAAAGAGTCAAGCTGAAAGCTCAAAAAAGGGACAGAAGCAACAGAGAAAGCAAGGCTCTAAAAAGGATAGAAAGGGTTAAATCAATTTTTGAGTCTTAGATTGAAATCAATTGTAAAGCCAACCGAGGTTGGAATATTTATTTTTTAACAAATTGTATGTAGTTATGCCAATCTTCATCTGGAAGATGGTCACAGTTGTATTGAACCTCTTGAGAGTTTGACAAAAGTTCATTGGATGGTCCAATTAAATTTATAAATGTCACAATTATGAATGCATTGTGGGTTTTTTACTTCATTCTTGTTGGAAAGTGTTTAAATTTGAGAAGTTACAGAAGGACATAAAGAATTAAGAGGACACGACCGATACAAGCGATACGGGGAATCAGAGAATCTTGGATTGCCCCTATCGCTTGCATCGGTCGTCTTCACTTATCTCGTCTCCTCTGCTTTATGCCTTGAGACATGCTCTTCTAATATTGAAATACCAAACCTTGGATTGGAATTTGCACCAAGTTCTCCACTCTCTCTTATATTACTTGGTAGTTTGCATTTGTACCATGATAATTTCTCTCGCGGTAGTTTGCTAACACGACCGATGTAAGCGATAAGGGCCATCCGACAATTTCAGATTGCCCTAGTCGCTTGCATCGGTCGTCTTCACTTATCTCGTCTCCTCTGCTTTATGCCTTAAGACATGCTCTTCTAATATTGAAATACCAAACCTTGGATTGGAATTTGCACCAAGTTCTCCACACTCTCTTATATTACTTGGTAGTTTGCGTTTGTACCATGATAATTTCTCTCGCGGTAGTTTGCTAACACGACCGATGTAAGCGATAAGGGCCATCCGATAATTTCAGATTGCACTAGTCGCTTGCATCGGTCGTCTTCACTTATCTCGTCTCCTCTGCTTTATGCCTTAAGACATGCTCTTCTAATATTGAAATACCAAACCTTGGATTGGAATTTGCACCAAGTTCTCCACACTCTCTTATATTACTTGTTATGTGTACCATGATAATTTCTCTTGCATTACTTGAGGACAGAAAAGTTGGATAGAATCAAATTATTTAGCTGAGACTAGTGTGCACCTTTGATAGACTATAATTATTAAATTGAAATTAGATATTCAATTCTAGATCTCTTCTTCATCTAGAATTAACTTATGCAAGTTCCTGTATAATTATTTCTTAGTCATCAATTCACTCCTGCAAAAAAAAATCAATGGAAATATGAAATTAAGGACCTAAAAAATATCTAAGACATTTAAAATTAATAATTTAACACACATTGTTTGTAACCATCCTGCCAAGAAAATTCAATGGAAGTATCAATAGAAGCTTCTATTAGATGAAGATACATTATGTAAGAATGTCAGGGTTAACTTGTTACAATCTTAAAGGTTGGAACTTAATCACCCTTGGTGGCAGGCAGCTTATGCAAGATAATGATTTCTCTGATCTAATGTTAACTGTTGCATCATCAATTGAGAATCTACACTGAGATGATACCTCATCAAGGTATTCTAGAAGCTCCCTTACATTTCTGAGATTCCAATTTGCAGTGACAATTATTTTCCTTGATTGAAAATCTGGATGAATCAATACTTCTAACTCAAATTCTGGACAGCTCTCCTCTGAGTCCAAGGCTATCCAAAGTCCAAGCTTTTTTTTCCACCTTCTATAGTCATATCCTAGAACCAGAGATTGTCGACATATCTGATATGAGATTGAAAGAGAATTGGGACTAACTTTACATAAAATAATGTCACCTAGCTTTTGAACTTCTTTGCTATCCCATTCCCTACCTAAAACATCATCAATCTCTGAAATAGGGACTCTCCTATTCAACCACATTGTTTTTGTTTTCTGTAATAACATGTTTTTAAAGCATGCTACAAAGACATGAATAGGCAAAAACCATTGAATCTTTATCCTTCTCGAAATTCGGCCTGCTGACATTGCCTTCTGGATGTCAAATTTAATTTTGCAGAGAAAACTTGAAACTGTTGAATGATCAGGAGCATCCCAATCTAATGAAGAGATGCAAGGACTAGGTACGTGTACAAGAATTCCATAAGAACTCCTCCCTGACGGCACTTGATAATCTGCATAATGGACAAATAACTCTATGCTATTGAAGAATTGAACAGATTTCTCTGCATACATGAGTTCTGCATATTCCTTATGAAGAACTCTGAATGTTCCTGTTAAACATTCAACAGGTTGCCATTCCACAATATTGGAAGGAAAGATATCTGCAGTACAAAAACATATGTTTCATTATACAAAATCAACTGGAATGATAGAAGAGCATTGTCAAACTTCACTTACAGTACGAAGGGAATTGCAGATGATTTTCTAGAACAAGATCCTTAGCGGTGTACACATGCTGTACTCGTGCAAACCAACCGCATCTCTTCAATTTGAAACTGAGAATACGTCCCTTCCAATGGTTTCTTGTGTTGTCTCTTTTGGCACGCTTGACTTTATGGACACCTCTACAGCTAGGAAGCATAGTAACCCAGTCATTTACTTTCACAGAAAGGTTTCCACAAAGAATCCTCTCTTCTGTTGTAAACCTCACATGAAGTTATGCGATTGGAAGGACGACGAGAAGAAGAAGCCATTTGAACTTAGGAGAAGAAGAATGTTCAAAGCGAGAAACCGACGTTCACAAATTTTGGCAGTATTTATAGAAAAAAAGGCTTTGTACACATGGAAACTTTTGATTTGATGTTAACCCTGTCGTTGAATGATCATGACATTTTGTGAACCCAAAAATATTTCGTATCTTCAAAAATCAATTCCTTCTTGGAAATTCGAGAATATGCTTTGTGTAGTGTGCAAAAGTATCTTTTTTTGCATCAAACCGAAAAATTGTACACTGAATACGAGACTCTTCATCACTTTAGCGGCGCTTTGAAAGAAAATTGTATTAAAAAAAGAAATTCTCCATACGGTTAAAAGAGACAGCAATGTTATATTCTTGTACACGTGGAAAGACGCTATTTGTCAATTTCCTTAATCTCTCATTAGCAAACAGCCCCTTTTCGGCCGTTTTTTGCCCTAATGCATTCTTAGATTTTACATAGTAAGTGAGCTTATATAGGCCATGGCATAAGATTCTCAAAGCAATGATATTATCATTGTTTGGAAGATGGTGAATTGTACACTTGTCATCAACAAACTTAACAACCAAGCCAATTTTGGCTAGTGCTAAAATTGATAACAAATATTTATTCATCCCTAAGACATATAAGACATCTAAAAATATGAGATTATTAACAATAGTAGTATTAAGAATGATCTTTTAAAATCATATGACAAGAGATAAGAGGATATTTTTGCACATGTGATAGTATTCCCTATCAAGATGTACTGGAGTGAAGTGAAGAAACTATGCTACAAGGTGTTGGGGGATTCTTGTGCAGAAAGGGACTTGAGTGTTTGTAGGAGAAGGAAGAAAGATACAGACACCAAAAGCTTCTGTAGATTGACTATAAGGAGAAAAGTACAATGATGATGTACAATACAATCTCAATGCTTTTTGTGTGAAATCCCAAAGAGTACAGAATCAAGTAAAGTTACAAAATGCCCAAGGTTCTTGCTGTCGCCGACCTTCTCTGTACCAGACCTCCACCTTCTCCAAGAGCTTGCACTTGTGCACACCTTGCACTCAAGCTTCCAATACGGGAGGGATGGACACCTTCTGTTGATGCACACACAACTTCAATGGGACCTTGTGACCTTTAATTGCATTCCTTAACACTCCTCTCCACACATGTAAGTCTCACTTCTTGCACACTTGCACTTTCTTCTCTGTGTCACACACTCTCTATATGTCTCTTGCTCTTCTCTCTCCTAGTGTAGAGTATGCTCACCTTGCTTAGTCTAACCAAGAATAATGCATTGCCTTCAATTGAGTGTTGGTTCACGTACGCTCCTAACTAGTAGCATATCTTGGTGCTCACTTTGATGTCCCAAGATTGTCTTCAAATGTGGGTAGCCAACGAATCCATGTTTTGTCCTGTAGTGACTTTAGACTAAAAGAAAAATTTTAATTGGGGGGCCATACTTCCACTTCTGCATACGCTTCCTCTTCACCAACCTCCATTTTTGCCTTTTAATTCTTCAAATGTGCACCTAAGAGAGGGTTCATTTAAACCTTCCAAACACTTTGAACCTTAAAGAAATCACAGAAAGAAAATCTACAACCTACATCCAACTTTCTACAAAATATGACCATGGTGAATAATTGATTGTGCACTACTTATGCACCTTGACAATTGAACTTTGAATGCTTTGACTTTGTGCATGTTGACTTTGACCTTGAACATGTTGACTTTGATCACTTTGACTTTGACTATGTTGACTTTGACCAATATGACATTGATGGGCTCAACAATTGCCCACCACCTAATGGGCTCTCCATCCTAGAGAGCGAACAGCCAAAATGATGAGGAGAAATGTCACCATGATTCGTGTTCTACAAAATCTTCAAAATGACAAGTGACTAGCTACTAAGTCCACCAGGAGTAGTAAAGAACAAGCACCAGTGAAGTACCAAAAGAACTTTGTCTTGAAGAGCAGATGATTGAGAATGGAGTGTAGGAGGATAGTAGAGGGAGGGTTGAGAGGGCTGAGAAGGAGAGGATGAGGAGGGGTAAGGGGTAGGGCTGGGTAGATGGATAAAGGGAGGGGCAGGGAGTAGGATTAGGCACTGGGAGAGGGCCAAAATGATAACACAAGAAAGCTACAGAGGGTACATATGGGAAAATGTGAAACATATGGTAAAATAAGGTGAGAATAGACCATGTGGACCATGTGCACAATGAAAAACATGTGCTAAATGTGCCCAAAACATGTGGGTTTTGACCAAAAGTCATAGAAAAGTTGGGATTTTAGAAACTGTAAGTCAAAAAATGAGTCCATTGGTGCCAAAAGACATGAAAATGACCCCAGGTTTGAAAAAAATTGCCATCCGTGGCTCAATCGAGAGCCAAAGTCATTGGACCAAGAAAAATTATATATATGAAAAATAAAAATAAAATATAAGAAAATAAAATATAATAAGATAAAATAAAAATCAATAAAAAATAATAAAATAAGAAAAAAGGAAAAGGGGGGGGGGGAGGGGGGTCCACTTGGGAGCAGGGGGAGGGGGTTCCACTAGGGTGGGGAGGGGAGGGGAGGGGGGGTCCATTTGGGGGGGGGGGGTGGTGGGGGAAGGGGGTCCAACTTGGGGAGGGAGGGGGGTCCACTTGGGGGGAGGGGGACCCACTTTGGTGGGCGAGGTTAGAGAGAGGGGAGGTTTTTTTATATTTAATAGAAAGAAATATTAGCCGTCAGGGCCTTTTTTAAATACTAAATCACTAAAGATCAGATTTATTGAAAGAAGGAAGACGTTCCAGATTTCATAAAGTCTAATATACTTTGAAGAATTCTGGATACTAGTGTTAAATCATCCAAGGGGGTGATGAAACATGAAGACTTATTTTCAGCCATATGTGAAAGAATGCAGATCTATACCTACAGGTTCCTATATTTCCCTTGTCAGTTTCTCTTTACATTCTAGCTTTTGAAAAAGAAGGAAGAAAGAGAATGTCTGGAGAAAGTTCCTATTGGGTGTTCTTGTTCGGGAGAAAGTTCCAGAGTTATTACAGAGAAGCTTGATATTTCAGATAAATATGTTACTTATGAGGTGCGAACATATATGATTATATCAGAGTTTGAAGGAAAGAGGCATGAATTACTTACAGATAGAACAAAGATGACATCATAGATATGAAACTTTGGTGAGACTCATGAGAGTTAAGTACAATCAGAGATGAACCAACTACTGTTCACAATACACTAAGTTATGAGTTGTCTGTCACAAGTCGCAGGATTCAGTTCCTAATTTTTTTTAGTATATTTACATGACACACGAGAAGTATGCTGAGAAACCTTTGGTAAGGTAAATGCAAATATGTGGATCCTAGTGTATTCCTACAAGTTTGAGAAGACAGAAGATAGCAGATTCAGAGTCAAGTCATGCTACATATGTTGTCAAGCAGTGAATGCTTAATGTATGCTAACACTATTGGATATCTAGTTTTTATATTTTCTCAGGTATTATGGTTCATATTTACCAAATTCAGATTTTTGAAGTTTAAAGAAGTTCAAATTCAGTTTTGAAGAAGACTCTTGAATATAAAGTTTTGAAGGTCAATTCTGAAGGACAAGTTTGAAGTTTATGTCAGTTTGCAGATGATTGAAGTTGCATATCCAGTTCAGTTTGTACCAATATGACATTGGAAGGGGGATTGTTGGAAAACAATGTCACCTCAGTCCAAAATCCTATTAGGGCAAAAACCCTAATTTTGGTACTTAGTCATTTTTGGCACAAAATTTGGGTAAAATTTTTATGATCTTATCTTGTAGAGCTTGATGAGAGGTATCTAATGGTATAGGACATTCAGTCATCAGATATCAGATGTGGAGAAAACCCTAATTTAAGTTGATCAATTTAGTAATTTAAAAATCTTGTGAAAAGCTATTTTTAGTGATAAAAAAGCCAACGATAAAATAAAACTGATTTCTATGATAGATTTTCAATAAAACTACGATCCAGCTTTTGGCAACAATTGTGCTTTATTTTAGAGGATTTTTGCATGAGGACTTAAAACCTATATAAGCAAGGTTGTAGTCACTTATTTGAGATATCCTCTACCATCACTTGCCTGATTTTTGGCGATGGATGTGCTGATGCACACATGGGGCAGCCATGGTGCACATATGGGCAACTATGGAGTAGCTTTTGAAGCACATAAGGAGCAGCCATGGAGTGCTTCTTAGAGAAGAGTGTACTCACACTCTTTTTTATGGAGAAGACTTACCTATCAACAGATTGGTGGTACTACTTGGAGCTTATGGAGGCTGTGGTATCCATATCTGGAGAAGTCCTATTCGGCATACATGGAGGCAGTGACATCCATAAAGGAGAATCAGTACATGCATGCTACATGCATCAGATGAGGTGTTAGAGAAGGTGTTTCCACATGAGTATGAGGATTTCCTTCAGCAACATGTTAGCATGCAACGCTAATTTTATAAGTATGTGATCTTTCACACACACATCTGATTTAGGGTCTTCCATAGCCTAAATTCAGATTAGGGCTTGTTGAATATCAGTTTCAAACTCATCTTTCCTCTTTTTATCACTCATATTCTCTCTTCAAGCTATCAGGTCATACATCTCATACATATTTGGATTTCTATCCCTACATCTGAACATTCTTGTAAATTCTGTACATACAATCTTCCATCTATTTCTGTTCACATAGAGTGGTTGAGGTTTTGACTCCCACATTGTAAATTGACATTTGTATATATGATGGTGTGAGTAAGCAGTGGCTTACGTAACACTTTGAACATGTTGTCTAATCTCTCTCTATCTTTGTCTCATCATTGTATGATTAAGTGTTGTATGTTCATGTTTGTCAATATTGGAAGATGCTGAAATCAATGCTGAAGATCGTGGAAACCTGTGCAATTTTTTATGGGCCTACTTAATTTCCAACATTCATGATAAAAGTTATCAAAGACAAAGATCCTATTAGATTTGAAGAAGCTAGGGTTTTTCAAAAAAGGCAATGGAAGCTAAGATAAAAGCTCTATAGGGAAAACATACATAAGATTTGACACCAAAAGAAGAAGAAATTCAAATGCTCTGATGCACCCTTTCCTCTTTCTATCAACTGGTTTTCCATTAAGGTCCAACCCTTAAAGCAATGATGTTTGTCTTACTATTCAAGGTGTGTGGTATGTGATAAAGCTTTAGTAATCCCTCCCTTAAGGCAATTGTTAAATGATTCAAACAAAAAGGAAATTATAGCCTAGTTCTTCTTAGGCAAGAAATGAGACTTGTGTTGCTTACCTCTGAAAATAGTTGGACACTGAGCATATGAATGAAGGAAATTCTATCGATAGTCTTTTTGACAAAGATCAGAGATTTGAAGGAGCAGCTAATTTTCATTAATGAAATCTTATGAGAGAGTTCACTTATGGAGACTATTCTTAATGATCTTCTAGATTCATATCAGAGTTTTGCTTTTGCTCTTTGATTGATGATGAAAGGCCATACAAATGCCTTAACATTTGAGGACTTAATCTCTCTTTTGCTGCAAGAAGATCAGTCTAGGTAGAACAATTCCATTATGGGTGTTGTAGATCATGATTTCCTAGCTAGTGAGAAGGGCAAAGGTAAATGGAGCTCATCTATTAGTAAGTAGAAATATGCTAATGTTGCACACTCAAAGAAGGTAGATAAAGATGGGAAGAAAATAGAAATTAGAAATAGTTTTGCAAATACGATAAGGGAAATGATCATATCATAAATAGTTGTATGAAATTGGCTCCAAAAAAGGAAAAGAAGAAAGAGGTTGGAATGGTTGTTATAGAGGCCTCTATACCTAAAACAGAGTTTGGTAATCTTGTTCAGAATGAAGAACAGGAATTTACTATTGTATGCAGCTATGAACCATCTTTTCATTAGTAGTGTATGCCTACATTAGACTCAAATGTTTGGTACTTTGATAGTGGGGCAACCAAAAATAGTACCTCGCAGCGTAGTTTCTTCAAGTCACTTGAGTCTGCCCCTACAGGGAATATTGTCACATATGATAAGAACTCCTCTTGTCTTGTAATCAAAGTTGGTAAGATCAATCTGACTACTATTCATGGTAGATCTGTCACATTTCAAGATGCTTTGTATGTACAAGGGACCAAGAAATATCTTTTGTCATTTTGATCATTATCCAAGATTACCTTGGTTTTCAAATTTGTTGATCCTAGATGTATAGTTCATGATCTCTCAAATGGTGATGTTATGCTTATATACTATGCAAAATCTATGATTGATTTAGCATGTGCAATTCAAGGTTCTTAGGCTATCTCAAATGCAAAGCTTCGGCATGCATGCATTTGAATTTTGCAAGTTTGCTACACTTACAAAAATCTAAAACGATATCATCTTTGCCCAAACTTGAGGCACCTTGCAAACATGTCTATGAAGGCTTTAGTTTCGGAAATCTAGTGTTTCTCCTTCCCAAAAGATGGTTTAGGTCAAGGGACTCATAAATTAAAGCTTGTTCATAGTGATGTCTGTGGTCCTATGCAAACACCTTCTTTTGGGAACTTCCTTTACTCCATGGAGTTTATTTATCATTTCTCTAGGCATGCATGGATGTATCCATAGAAACAAAAGTCTAAGGTTTTTATGTGCTTCAAAGCGTTTTTGTTTATGGCCAAAAATGTATGAGCATGTAAATTGGGCACACTCCATTTTGATCGAAGGGGGAATACAATTCTCCTCATTTCGGTGCATTTTTGGTTGAATGTGGGATAAAACATCACTGTCCAATGATGTATACACCTCAACAAAATGGAATTGGTGAAAGAAAGAACAGGTCTCCCATGGAGATGGTGAGGTGTATGGTCAAAAGTTAGGATTTAGCACATACCTTCTAACTTGAGGTTGTTATGTGTGTAGCATATGTAATTAATAGGTGTCCCCTAAAGCACTTTAATTTATCACTCCATATTAGGCTGAGCATAGTTGCAAGCCATCTTTTGCTCATTTGTGTGTCTTTGGTTGTCTGGCATATGCACTAGTGCTTGGACAAAAACATTGGAAATTGGATGATAAAGCAGTGAAATGTGTTTTTGTTGGGTATAGTTCTAAAAGCAAAGGTTGTTGTCTGTATCATCCACAGAATAAATGCATTTTGGTTAGCCATGATGTTCTCTTTTTTATAAAAGGAAGTTCGACTCTAGCCTACTCTCAAAAGCTTTAATAATTAGAAAGAACAATTGTACAAGTGAATAGCCTAGCACCCATGGGACCCCCCAAATCCCACAAAGTAGGGGTTACTTGCAAAACTTGCAAGAACTAGAGAACATTACAAAGAAGGTTAATAACCATTTCGTCCCCGTCATGGGTGGCCCACTTGAATCGAATGTTTTTATTCTCAAGGAAGAACACTCTATGATGTTTAAAAGATGGGGATTTCTCACAATTGGAAATCCTTTTGCCTAAAAGGTTTAGAGATCTTCCATCGACCATTCTTTCAAAGGGTTGTCAACGTTGGCAACACACCTCTCTTTCCAAATCTTTTAGAGGTCCTTGCTTCTTATAGCATTCCACAATGCTAAAGAACAAGAAATCACTTCACCCAATTATTCTTGGTTCTAGTTGTTTTGCCCTTGTAGCAACAAGATTCTCCTACGGGCCCTCTAGACTGACACTAACTTGGGGCACAAAAAGAAGAGGTGCCCCAAGTCATTGCCTTGTAGGAAACGTTTACACCAAGGAGGATCATCATAATTTTTTTTAGCTTTTACATTGGTCCAAATTCCCGACAAGAGGATTCACCACATCAGAACTGCTTTTTTAACCTCAATGAAGGGATGCCATAGGGATTGGAACTTAAAATCCCACCTTAAACATGACTAATTCAAATAAACCCCCTATTGATCATGATATTAGAGTCCACATTCTCCTTGAATCTTCGAATATTATCTAGCCTATTGCCATTGTGCCATCTTAGAACATCCAAGTGCGAGGGGTCATGCCCAATAAGGAAGTGAGTCTTTGAGCAATCCCAAGCATTGAATCTACTCTACAACAAGTACCAATCTTCATAGTCCACTCCCTTAGTTGAGTCAATGTCCTTAAATGTAATCCATTGGCTTGTGTCTTCATTCCAACACTACTTTGAAGAACAAAACCCTTTGTTCCAAAGCTTCCTAGATTTTTGGAGGTTCCAAGAATTAAACCCTCTAATACCTTTGATAAGGAACTAGATAGGATCATTTTTTCTAATACTTGTCACCCATTTCTAATCTTCATTGATCTTGACATACTCTTTCATCTTGTTCGAACTCTTCCATAGAGAGGAAACCCAGATCGAGCCTCTCGTAGTCACCAAAAAGTGGGAGAACAAAAGAGTGATAAAATCAACTCCCTTCCACCCTAGAAGGCCCACCAACCTTAGAGAGGTCTTGTTTCTGAAAATTGGTTTGGCTGAAGAGGTTTCCCTATTGCTCCAAGCTTTAATTATCCATTTGGCCACCAACTTAATGACCATTCCTTCAATGTCAAGGATGCCCAAACCACCTTGGTCTTTTTAGCTTATGCAAGTATTCCATTTAATTTTGGGTACAAACTTCTTGTTAGGTCTCTAGTCTAGAGAAAGTTTCTCCAAAGTCTTTCCAATTTGGCAATCTCTTGCTCCTTTGGTCTCCAACATGATACAAGGGACATGACAGAAGAAAGATGGAACATGTTAACCACCATAATACTTCCAACCAAGTTAATGTGCATAACTTTCTTGTACACCAACTTGTTATCGAGTTTAGAAAGAGCCCTGTTCCAATGTTGAACCATTGAAACATGGAATCCCATCAAAATACCGAACAAGTGCATGATTTGGCCCCTAGGGATCAATTGACAGCCATGGTCAATCAAAATTTAAGCTAGAGGCCCAATAATAGCCTTGAAAGGAGTTTTGGAATGGTTAATTTTGGAGCCGAATGCCTCACAAAATGTATCAATGCTAGCTAGATCATTATGCACAAAAGCATTTGTGTCATTCGCAAAGACTTTCATGATCATCTTGTCTTGGTTGAAGGGAAGAAAGAGACCTTGAATGAGACCTAGGAAAGCGTGATGTTTAACAAGGCACTTGAGACCATCGATAGCAATTGCAAAAAGAAGAGCAGCCAAGGGGCATCCTTGTCTAGTAGAACATTTAAAAAAAAATATCTGGAGACAGTTGGCGATTGATGTGTATTTGAGCTGAGGCATTTTCCAAAAACATTGAAATCATCTTAATAAATTTATGGCCGCATCAAAGGTCTTCCAGGGATTGGAGAATGAAGTCCCACTTGACTCTATCATAAGCTTTGTCAAAGTCGATCTTTAGGAAGAGGACATCTTTAGTAGACTCTTGAGTACAAGCCAAGCTTTTTGAGAAATCAATAATAGCCTCAAGGATAAACCTCCCCTTGATGAAGCCCTTGTGATCCTCACTAATACAATTCTATAGGTGATTAGCAATAACCTTAGCAAGGATTTTGTAACCAGTTTGTAACATCGTAATTGGATGCCAATTTTCAATCCTGTCTTACTGTGATGTTTTTTTTGTGGAAGATGACATTCAACCATTACTTTTATGTACCAAGGAGATTTCACTCAACTCTAGAGATGTGTATGATACTTTGTTGCCTCTTTCTACAGGTGGAGATTCAAGTCCTCGTCCGCGTGAGGCAATCTCTTACCCTTTATAGGTACCACATGATGATGTAGATCATTCCATTTTTTATGCACGTTTACATGATACACCTCTTGATGAGATGGTTGATATAGAGGAGGCAATATCATATTTTTTCAGGTGCATCAGATTTCTATGCAATGCTTGCCTCTAGTCTCTGTGATGAGAATGCACCTCTTTCTTTTGATGAAGCACAAAATTTAAAACAAATGGATGGCTACTATTCAAATAGAATATGATGCTACTATGAAGATTAGTACCTCGTCTTTATGTGATTTACCTCTAGGTAAAAATGCCATTTGTGCTACATGGGTACACAAGCTAAATGTAAGCTTGATGGAACAATTGACAAGTATAAGGTTAGGCTTGTTGCAAAAAGTTATGCTTAAGAGAGAGGCATTGATTTTGATGATATCTTTGCTCCCACATGTTAAATGACCACTGTTCATAGCATATATGCACTTATACCTCATCATAATTGGAATTTACATCAGGAGGACATTAAAACCACATTTCTGAATGGTGTCTTACATGAAGAAGTGTATGCATTTCAACCCCGTGGTTTTGTGCAAAAAGGGCATGAAAACAAAGTATGCAGACTAAAAAAGGCATTATATGGTTTGTAGCAAGTGTCACATGCTTGGTATGAAAAGATACATGCCTAGTTGATTGCACATGGTTTTGAGAATAGTCCAACTCTGATCACCTTATATATTAAGTGTGCATATGATGTACTTCTTATCACATAGTATATGTTGATGACATGCTTGTCAATAGTCCAAATGAGAATCATATTGTTTCATTTAAGGCCACTTTGCATGCCTCTTTTGAGATGTCAAATGTGGCACATTTGCATCATTATTTAAGCATTCAATTTATGCAAGTTGATGGGGGAATAACTTTTTATCAAACAAAACATATTGAAACATTAGTGTAACATTTTGGCGTGAAGATTGTAAAACTATTTCCACTCCTATGGGGGTAGGTCTATGGTTACATCTTCATGATTCTAAGGATGCATTTAATGTTGTTCTCTATCAGCAAGCTATTGGATGTTTGATTTATTCATGCATAACACGACCTGATATTCAGTATGTTGTCTCTTAGATGAGTAGGATTATGCATTGCCCAAGTGTCAAGCATTAGCCAGAGGTTAAGCACATCTTTTGCTACTTGAGTGGTACCCCACTATGTGGATTAATTTATCCCAAGGGGATCATTATCACTAGATTTACATGTTTTTTCTGATCCAAACTCAATTGGTTGCTTTTACACTCATGTATCCACCACTCCTTTTTTCATGCTTGGTAGCTTATACATATCTTGGTTGAGCAAGAAGAAGCCTATTGCCACTAGTTCTAGTTGTGAGGCTGAGTATAGGGTAGCTTTCACAGTGACTATTATGTGTGGGGCTTAGATGCCTTTTGGCTTATTTTGGTGTTTGTCAATCTTTTTCCACCACATCATCTTCATTGAGTGTCAGTGTGCATTGACATTAAATCAAATAATATTTCGAGACTAAGCATATAAATGAAGGAGAGATCAAGGATTTGAAAGAGCAATTGATTTCTTTGGATGCAATCTTTCCGGATACTTCACTTGTGCAAACTATTCTTAATGGTCTTCTAGATTCGTATTACAATATTTCATCTACGATTTTTTGATGATGAATAGAACTCAAAATGCATAATGCATGGTAGATAAGTATGGTCAGAGCTATGCTTCTGTTCAAGAATGCTTTTTGGTTCCATTGCTTCTTAATCCCTTAAATTTTGAGGATTTAGTATATGTTTTACTACAAGAAGATCAATCTAGACAAAATAAGTCAATTACTTGTGTTGTAGATTAATCTTTCTTAGCTAGTCAAAAGGGAAAAGGTAATTGGAGCTTGTCTACAAATAGGTAGAAATATGATAATGCTACACAATCAAAGAAGGAAAAACAAAGATGACGAGAAAAAAAAATGGCAAAACTTTTTTTTCAAGTATTGTAAGGTTAATGATAATGGAACTAAGAGTTTCCCTAAAATTGCTACAAATGAGATAAAAAAGAAAGAGGCAATAATGCTTATTATAGAGGCCTCTACACCTAAAACTGTGTGTGCCCACCTTGTCCAAAATGAGGAACATACATTTACTACTCATTGAATCTACTAATAATCTTCTCATAATCAGTGTATGATTGGAGTAAATTACATTGTTTGGTATTTTGATAGTGGTGCAAACAAACATATTACCTTGTGTTGAGCCCATCAATGTCATATTGGTCAAAGTCAACATAGTCAAAGTCAAAGTGATCAAAGTCAACATGTTCAAGGTCATAGTCAACATGGGCAAAGTCAAAGCTTTCAAAGCTCACTTGTCAAGGTGCACAGGTAGTGCACAATCAATTGTTCACAAAGGTTATATTTTGCAAGAAGTTGGATGCAGGTTGCAAATTGTCTTTTTGTGATTTTTTTAAGGTTTAAAGTGTTGTTAAAGTGTTTTGGAGGTTCAGGTGAATCCTCTCTTAGGTGCACATTTGAAGAATTAAAAGGCAAAAGTGGAGGTAGGTGAAGAGGAAGTATACGAAGAAGTGGAAGTATGGCCCCCCAATTAAAATTTTGGTTTTAGTATAAAGTCTCTACAAGACAAAACAGGAATTTGTTGGCTACCCACATTTGAAGAAAATCTTGGGACATCAAAGTGAGCACCAAGATATACTAGCAGTTAGGAGTGTACGTGAACCAACACTCAATTGAAGGCAATGCATTATTCTTGGTTGGACTAAGCAAGGTGAGCATAGTCTACACTAGGAGAGAGAGAAGAGCAAGAGACATATAGAGAGTGCACGATGCAGAGAAGCAAGTGCAAGTGTGCAAGAAGTGAGACTTAGGTGTGTGTAGAGGAGTGTTAAGGAATGCAATCAAAGGTCACAAGGTCCTATTGAAGCTGTGTGCACATCGACAGAGGGTTTCCATCCCTCCCCCTATTGGAAGCTTGAGTGCAAGGTGTGCACAAGTGCAAGCTCTTGGAGAAGGTGGAGGTCTGGTACAGAGAAGTTTGTCGACAACAAGAACCTTGGGTATTCTGTAACTTTGCTTGATTGTGTACTCTTTGGGATCTCGCACAGAGAGCATTGAGATTATACTGTACATCATCATTGTACTTTTCTCCTTATAACCAATCTACAGAAGCTTTCGATGTCTATATCTTTCTTCCTTCTCCTACAAACACTCAAGTCCCTTACTACACAAGAATCCCCAACAACATTTGGCATGCACGGTGGGAACACAAGGAGGTGTGATCATAGGAGAAGCAATTTTCAAAGTGTGGAAGAGTGCAAGGGTACCGACAGTACTGTAGTGGCTTAAAAGGTAATCGTTCTTCCATTGGAATTATCTTAACCTAAGAGGAGTATGAACAACTCATGAGTGCAACTCGGTCTCAAAGCTTGAGGGTCCCTTGCAAAGTGTTAGAAATTAAGTAGGCCCATAACTAATTCCACAGGTCCCATAGGTTTCCAGGATCTACAACACATATTTTAGTATCTTCCAATATTGACCAAGATGAACATCCATCACTTGATCATACAATGATGAGACAAAGATAGAGAGAGATTAGATAACATGCTCAAAGTGTTATGTAGCCATTGCTTACTCACACTATCATATATAAAAATGCCAATTTACAATGTGGGATTCAAAATCTCAACCACTCTAAGTGAACAGAAATAGATGGAAGATTGTATGTACAAAATTTACAAGAATATTCAGATGTAGGGACAAAAATCTAAATATGTATGAGATGTATGACCTGATAGGTTGTAGAAGAGTGAATATGAGTGACAGAAAGAGGAAAGATCAGTTTGAAACTGATATTCGGCAAACCCTAATTTGAGTTTAGGCTATGGAAGACCCTAAATTAGATATGTGTGTGTGATAGATCACATACTTATAGTATTAGCATAGAATGCTAACATGTTGCTAACAAAAATCCTCATACTCATGTGGAAACACCTTCTCTAACACCTCATCTGAATGCATGTATTGATTCTTCTTTATGTATGCCAAAGAGGACTCCTCTGGATATGCATGCCACCGCCTCCATAAGATCTAAGTAGTACCTGTATGCATAAAGAGAATATGTAGAATAGTTAACATAAGATGCAATCTTATGTGAAGCTCCATCCAATGTCTTTGAAGTACTCCATAATGTTCATGTAAAAGATAGTCTTCAAATACATCATGTAGATAGCTGATCCAAACCACCAAGCTACTGATAAGTAAATCTTCTCCATAAGCAAGAGTGTGAGCACACTCTTCTCCAAGAAGAACTTCATGGGTGCTCCTCAACATAGCTTCATAGCTGCTCCTAAAGTGCATCATGGCTGCCCCATGAGTGCTAGAGCACCACCTCCTCAAGCTTCACCACAAGCTAGCATTGGAATTGGTTGGGATGTCTTCAAACGTGACCAAGATGCTTCTTATATAGGCCACCAAGTGTTCTAGTGAAAAAAGTTCGTAGATCAAAATAAAGCTTATCGCTTTTTAAAACTCAATTGCAAATTTTTACTAGCTTTTGCTTTATTTTTAAACTATCACAGAAGATAGGTTCTTGCTTTTTCCACTATCTAACCACCTGATGAATGATCTGAAAACATTTTTATGACCTCCAAGCTGAGAGCTATTAAATGAGGTAAAAACCCTATATCAAGAGAAAATTAGGATTAGGGTTTTCTCCCAAATCTGATCTCTGATGACTACATGTCATATACCATTAGAAAGCTCTCTTAAATCTCTACAAGATAGGCTCATAAAAAATTTACCCAAATTTTATGCCAAAAATGACCAAGTACCAAAATTAGGGTTTCTGCCCTAAAAGGATTTTGGACTGATGTGACATTGATTTCCAACAATCCCCCCTGCAATGTCATATTGGTACAAACAGAACTAGATATGTAACTTTCATTCATCTGCAAACTGACATAAGCTTGAATCTTGTCCTCTAGAATTGACCTTCAAACTTTATCTTCAAAAGTCTTCTTCAAAACTGAATTTGTACTTCTTGAAACTTCAAAAATCTGAATTTTCTGAATATGAACCAAAATACCTAAGAAAATATGCAAACTAGATATCCAATAGTGTTAGCATGCATCAAGCAGTCACTGCTTGACAACATATGTAGCATGAATTTACTCTCAATCTGCTGTCTCATGAAATAAGTCTTCTCAAACCTGTAAGAATACACTAGGATCCACATATTTGCATTTATCTTAAGAAAGATTTCTCAACGTACTTCTATTGTGTCATGTAAATACACTAAACAGAATCAGAAACTAAATTCATCCTAGGACTTGTGACTGATAACTCACAACTTAGTGTATTATGAACACTAGCTCGTTCATCTCTGATTGTACTCACCTCAACTCATGAGTCTAATCAGAATGATGTCATCATGTCTTCATCCTTTTTCTATTTGTAAGTGTTCCATACCTATTTCCTTCAGATTCTGGTATAATGAAGTATATGTGCACCTCATAAGTAACAAAGCTCTCTAAAATATCAAGCTTCTCTGTAATAGAAATTTGGAACTTTCTCCTAAACAAGAACACCTAACAAGAGCTTTCTCCAGACATTCTCCTTCTTCCTTCTTCTTTCAAAGTTGGAACATAAAGAGAAACTGACAAAGGAAATATAGGAATACCTATGAATCTATATTCCTTCACATATGGCTGAAAATAAGTCTTCATGTTTCATCACCCCCTGGATGATTTAACAGTAGTATACAAATTCCTTTAAAGTAAATCAGACTTTATGAAATCTCTGACGTCTTCCTTCTTTCAATAAATCTGATCTTCAGTGATTTAGTATTGCTACCATAACATCAATACCTGTGTCTTGAAAAATATCTGAACCCTTTTTATTAGCTCTGTGCTAATAGCTTTCACTACCGCTCCTAGCTTCCCAAAATCTAGAATAAGGTTAGCTGATCTATTACATGATAACACAAAACCTTGCTGAAAGCACTTTAGGATTCATAATCTTCTGCAACATAACAAGTATCTTCTTCTATTTCTATGCAACACTAATCTGAGAGAATCTGAATCTTTGACTTACTTCTTCCAATGCTAAGAACTTTACAAAAAAAGAATAGACAAATGACTTAAAAATACTCAAGATCTTCAAGATCTCTCCAGCAAAATACCTGTGTAGAATGTGCTCTTATCAAACCTTCATGACTGAATGTTTGATTTGCTACATGAATGTCTCTAAGTGTCCATGCTTCTTACATAAAGTTGTAAAAGTTTTCTTCAACTAAATTCTTCCAAGCATCTGTAACTCCTACTTGAATCACAAGTGGACAAACTCTCATGTTGAGAACTCCAGAAGTTGCAAGTTGATACTTCATATCTTCATATTCTTCCCGGGTGAAATGTGATAGTATCTACATGATTTTCTTTTGGCTAACTCCACTTCTCAATCAAGTGATAGGATCTGATGGAGCACCTTTTTGAATAGAAGCATGTATCCAAAAGTCAAGTTAAACATAGAAAGTAGATTCTCTAACTTACTGGTACATCCAAAACTCTGAATTTTTTTGAATTTTCTTGAAAATACTGAATTTTCTGGATTTTTTGAAAATACTAAAATTCTGAGTTTTTGTGAAAATACTGAAAGTCTGAAAATACTTATTTTTTTGCATTTTCATCCTGAAAACTCTGAGTTTTCTGAGTATACTGAATATACTGAATATGAGGTAACTTTTCAAAACAAAAAACCTCACTCCAAGTCTCCAACATCCGCTAGAAATATTCTTTTATCTCAAGAGTTAGGTCAAGAAGAAAAATACTTCTTTGTAACTTGTCATATACCAAGTAGCTCTGCATTGACACTCCAAGAATTGTTTGAGGGAACATATAAGCTACCTGCTCAAAATCTTCAACTAAACATAACTCATATAAATGAGTCAAAACATATAAGCTAACTTAGATATCTGCTATTTTTCTTTCTGTCAATGCAATTCTTTGTTAAAACATACTAAGGCATGACCAAGTATAATGCAAAACAAGAAACTGCTTCTTCTTTAAACTATCTTCATCTCACAAGATGTTCTCGTAGACTTGTCGTTGGATGTAGAGGATAAAAGTAGGAAAAGTATATGGAAAATATAAGAGAAAAAGAAGTCTTACTTTCCCTTTGGAATTGTTGGACTTTCGTCTTCTACATCTTTCTTCTACCTGATGATGTCCACATCTTCAAACTTTTCTTCCATACCTTTTGTTCTCTTCATCTTGAAGTAGCAAGCACTCTTAACTTCCTCAAATGAATTTTCCTTCTCCTCTAATGTTAAGAGTTGGAGACAAAACAAACATGGTATATAAATGGAAGTGACTATAAAATCATGTTTTACCATCTGCTCTCCATCTCACCGTATGAGGAATCAATACTCTACTTCAAATTTGAGTGACATAACTGAATTCACCAACCTTTTCCTTGAGTTGACTGAATACTGAATTACCTCTCTAGATAATTCAAATACCTAGATTTTGTACCCAGATAAAAAACTTCGAACCTTGTGTTGGCTGAAAACAAAACTGATATAGTCTCCAAATTTGTCTTCTTAGATGAGTTTTCTTGCCATGAAAGAGATCTTCTATCAACACTCTCAAGAACAACCTCTAGATACCTGTTTTGATGTAGCTAATGCTTTTACTTTCAAAATAATGAAAGTGTTTAAAAGCACTTCTTGAATCCTTCAAATCTCTTCATAACTGCTCTTCTAAGATATGACCTGCAAATGACAATCTGATAGTAGAAACTAATACCTGTGATTTGATGTTGATCTAGTTCCTTCATCTTCTCCAAACCATTGTTTTTTCTTGAATTTGAAGTATCCTTCTCTTCATCAAGTCTTGGTCTTCATGCAATACTTGTGTAAAGTAACTTTACTCTTCCAAAAGTATTCGGCTGCTAACTGATCATCAACTTCATACTCCAGAGTGATAAATAAATATGTGATTGAATTGTTTGATTCTCAAATCTCTACTCATCTAGATTAAGTGTGTATGTCATATGTCAAATGTTAGAAGATGCTCTGAAACCATGTGTTGTAGACCTTGAAGCTCTAATAACAAATGTTGGAAATTAAGTAGGCCCATAACTAATTCCACATGTCCATATGCTTCAAGGATCTACAACACAAATTCCAGTATCTTCCACTATTGACCGACATGAACATACATCACTTAATCATACAATGATGAGACAAAGATAGAGAGATTAGAAAAAATGTTCTAAGTGTTACGTAAGCCATTGCTTACTCACACTATCATATATACGAATGTCAATTTAGAATGTGGGAGTCAAAACCTCAACCACTCTATGTGAACAAAAATAGATGGAAGATTGTATGTACAGAATTTACAAGAATGTTCAGATGTAGGGATAGAAATCCGAATATGTATGAGATGTATGACCTGATAGCTTGAAGGGTGAATATGAGTGATAGAAAGAGGAAAGATGACTTTGAAACTGATATTCAGCAAACCCTAATGTGAATTCAGGCTATGGAAGATCCTAAATCAGATGTGTGTGTGATAGATCACATAGTTATAGAATTAGCGTAGAATGCTAACATGTTGCTGACACAAATCCTCATACTCATGTGGAAACACCTTCTCTAATACCTCATTTGAATGCATGTACCATGCATGTACTCATTCTCCTTTATGTATGCCTAATATGACTCCTCCAGATATGGATGCCACCACGTCCATAAGCTCTAAGTATTACCTATATGCATAAAGAGAATATGTATCTGAATAGTTAACATAAGATGCAATCTTATGTTAAACTCCATCCAATGTCTTTGAAGTACTTCATAATCTTCATGTAAAAGATAGTCTTCAAATACATCATGTAGATGGCTGATCCAAACCACCTAGTGATAGGTAAATCTTCTCCATAAGCAAGAGTGTGAGCACACTCTTCACCAAGAAGAACTTCATGGGTGCTCCTCAACATAGCTTCATAGCTGCTCCTAAAGTACACCATGGCTGCCCCATGAGTGCTAGAGCACCACCTCCTCAAGCTTCACCACAAGCTAGCATTGGAACTGGTTAGTATGTCTTCAAAAGTGACCAAGAGGCTTCTTATATTGGCCACAAAATGTTTTAGTGAAAAAAAATCTACTTTTTGTAGATCAAAATAAACCTTATCGCTTTTTAAAACTCAATCGCAAATTTTTACTAGCTTTTGCTTTATTTTTAAATTATCACACAAGATAGGTTTTGACTTGCTTTTTCCACTATCTAACCACCTGATGAATGATCTGAAAACATTTTTATTACCTCCAAGTTGAGAGCTATTAAATGAGGTAAAAACCCTAAATCAAGAGAAAATTAGGGTTAGGGTTAATCTGGTCTCTGATGACTGACTGCATGTCATATATCATTAGAAAGCTCTCTTAAAGCTCTATAAGATAGGCTCATAAAAAATGTACCCAAATTTTGTGCCAAAAATAACTAAGTACTAAAATTAGGGTTTTTGCCCTAAAAGGATTTTGGATTGATGTGACATTTATGTCCAACACAAAGCAACAAGAAGGACGATTATTCGAAGATCAACCAGTCCATTGTCATTGACATCATCAGTAAAGAATATGGCAGCTCACGTAGATTTGGAAACTTTACTTTCTAGATTGAATATCAAATTTCCATCCTTAAGAGGATTAGCACAAGAAGACCTAGATGAGCACATTAAGAGATTCTTAGCCTTATGTAAGACAAGGTATCTGATGGGAAGAGAAGATGCATTTTTTCTTCTTTTCCCTGCAACATTAGAAGGGCTAGCAGACAAATGGTTTAGTCAGTTTGCCGACAACCATTTCACCACATGGAACTTGATGAAGGAAGCATTTAGGACACAGTTCCAACAAGGGAACACAACTGAAAACATTATTGAAGAATTAGAAAATTTAAGACTAGGTCGAGGGGAGACCTTCCCAGAATTTAGTACGAGGCATTAATGGCCAAACTGCTAGGCCCTCCCCGAGATTCTTTTATCAAGAAGTGGCTGGTTAAACCACTTCCTATATCAACACAATGTAAAATAAATCAGTTAGTTTTATTGATAGCAACAATAGAAGAATTTATCAACACAACTACAAGATTGGAGCAAATTAGACAGTAGTATGGGGCAAGCTCTTCCAATTTATCATATCCTGCAGAACCTGAAGACCCAATAATTCAGCTAAGGAAAGAGCTTGAGAGCTTAAAAAGGAATAAGCCCCACAAAGAGGAGGAGAGTGTTGTAACGCAATTTAGACGAGAAATTGAAGCATTCAAGCTACAAAAGGAAGAGGAAGCACAAGTAGAAGAGCTATCGCAACTTCCATAGGAGTTGCACGAACTCAAGGGAGGTGGCATCAAACGTGGAGTCTGGTGTACCATGTGCAGCAAGCAAGGTCATGTGGTAAGTGAGTGTCCACTTTTAACTGTAACTTGCCAGTTGTGGAGGAAAGTTGGTCACGAGGCCCATGAATGTCAATCAAGAGGAATGCCTACAACAACATATTGGACACAAGGAGCAAGCCTACCACCAACCAATGTAATGGCAACAACACCCAATCAAGGTAATAATTACAACCCTAGACATAGAGATAACTTGGGAAATGGTCTAAGGAGGCCAATTATTTGTTTTAGATGTGGAGAATATGGGCATTGCCAAAGTAGGTGCACTCTACCAGGAAATGCTCCTCCTTGTAGGAACTGCCGAGAGGCTAGGTACCATTATACTAATTGCTGCCCTAGGAATTAGGCATCTTCATCTCGGCCCACATTGAAATGATTTTTGTGTGCAAAGAAGAGGTTGTAGAACAAGTAAATGTGCCATCACCATCTACCAGAGTGGTGCTATTAGAAGAAAATTGAATCTTTTATAGTGCAGACAAGAAGCAAGGGGAAGGCTCAATTAGAAATAGGTCAAGAGTCAAGGATAATGGATTGAATAAAGACAAAGAGACATCTGAAGACAAAGCCAACACATGTGCAGATACAAGGCAAAAAGAAAATCTCATAGGTATCAATGATGCCATTGGACATGCATTCAATAGGGCTCATGAGGAGTTTGATAAGTCAAATGGAGCCCATGAGCTTAAGGAATCAGAAGCTTCAAGACTACTCAAGTCCATGAAAGAAGAGATCAATATTTTTTATTTGATAAAGATGGATGGGAAATTCAGGTGAGAACCCTTGTAGATAATTGATGAGTCTTCCACAACAAGTTTAGTGGCAAAGACTACTATTATGCATAAAGATAGAGTGGTAGGGGAAGCCCCCCTCACTCATTATAAGAGCCCTCTGCTAATAGTCACTATCAAAAGACATGAGTTTCAAGGAGTTATTGTGGATGGCGGTTTTGGCATTAACTTGATGCCTAAACATACCATGAAAAAGATTGGACTACAGCCTTTAAGACTTGCCGACTTCATTGTAACATTGGAAATTTCCCCCTCCTGATTGGGAGACCTTGGTTGAGGCATGCCAATGTGCTGCATGACTGGGGTAAGGACACAATGTGGGTAAGCAAGAGGGAAAAGAGTTGCAGCATATATTTTTAGAAGAAGGACCAAACAATCAAAGACATACCAACATGATGTAGACAATTGGTATTTGTATGGAAGAAGAATTGTTGGATAACCCAGAGGTAGACCTATATGAAGAAGCAAGTATAGAGGAAGTCTATGAAGAAAAAGAGGACATTATTCAAGTTACTTATTTGAGTGAAGGAGTCTCAGTCAAAGGCCATAGAAGAGAGAAGAAAATAAAAGCCCTTAAGTGCAGCAGTGATGAAGCTACTTCAAATCCTATATCAATGGCCACTTTTTTATGAATAATGGTATGGATATCATTTGTTATGCCAATTTTTTATGGCAGTAAGTGCAGGGCTTTACAAGGATGTGGAAGGAGTACCTGCAAATCTTCAAAAATAGAGGATTCCATTGGTTGAAGGAGCTGGAATAATAAAAATGAAATTTTGCTGATTAAGGCACATAGTAGGTGAAGCAAAGATACAAAAGATGCAGTATGGAGGAGATAGTATTCTAATGAAGGATTTAGGGTGGCCCTATCAGATGGTTAGTATGCCCAAAAAGAAGACAAACCAAATGAAGTGAGTACAACTGGAGATTATGGAGGGCAAAGAGTTTCAATTAGTCATCATATCACGGCTCAAGGCCTATCATCTGCACAAATGAAGATTTCAGGATCAATTGGAACTTGGAAAATCTGTCCACGTTATACATAGCCTTCTCATATCATTTTTTCCTTAATTTTTAGTAGTTTTTATCCATTTTCATGCTTGTTCCTTGAGTTTTATGCAACTTAAAAGCCATTTCATAGCCCTTTGCATAAACAAAATTTTAGGAATTTTTAGGAAATTTTAAAGCATTTTTAGAATATTTTATCTTTTTTCAATGTCATTTTTCTTAATAAAATGGAGGAAATGAGGAAGCTCTCTCTAGTTTTGAGTGGGATAACTAGCGTAGAAATTTAGGAAATTTTTTTGAGATGTTTTCTTTTATTTTGGATTTTTCTTGAATTTTTTTGGATTTTATTTGTATTTTTTATCTAACCTTAACATGAATACCTGTATCTAAAACAAAATATCTGAACCCTTTTATTAGCAGTGCACATGCCAATAGCTTTCACTGCCATTCCTCAACTTCGCATAATCTAGAATAAGGTTAGCTGATCCTATTACATCATAACAAAACCTTTGCTGAAAGCACTTTAGGATTCATAATCTTCCATAACATAACAAGTATCTTCTTCTATTTCTCTGCAACACTAATCTGATAGAATCTGAATTTTTACTTACTTCTTCCAATGCTAAGAACTTTACAAACAAAGAATAGACATCTGACTAAAAAATACTCAAGATCATTCAAGATCATATAAGATCTATGATCTTTCTAACAAAATACCTGTGTAGAATCTTCTCTCATCAAACCTTCATGATTGAATGTTTGATTTGCTACCTAAATGTCTCTATAAGTGTCCATTCTTCTTACATAAAGTTGTAGAACTTTTCTTCAACTAAATCCTTTCCTAGAATTTGTAACTTCTACTGGAACACAAGTGCACAACCTCTCACCTTCAGAACTCCAAAATTTGCAAGTTGATAATTCATATCTTCATATTCTTCCCGGATGAAATGTGATAGTATCTGCTTGACTTTCTTTTGGCTAACTCCACTTCTCAATCAAGTGATAGGATCTGATGGAACACCTTTTTGAATATAAGCATGTATCCAAAAGTCAAGAAAAAAATAGAATGTGGATTCTCCATCTCATTGGTACATCAAAAAATCTGAATTTTTCTGAATTGTTTTGAAAATACTGAATTTTTTGAATCTTTCTAAAAATATTGAATTTTCTGAATTTTCCTCCTAAAAAACTCTGAATTTTTTTAGTATACTTAATATACTGAATATGAGGTAACTTTTCCAAACAAAAACCTCACTCCAAGTCTCCAACATCTACTACAAATACTCTTTTACCTCAAGAGTTAGATAAAGAAGAAAAATATCTCTGCAACTTGTCATATACCAAGTCGCTCTGAATTTACACTTCAAGAATTCTTTGAGGGAACATATAAGTTCCCTGCTCAAAAGCTTCAACTAAAACATAACTCATACACATATGAGTCAAAACATATAAGCTATCTTAGATGATGTCAAAATATTCAAACTTTTCTTCCATACCTTTTGTTCTCTTCATCTTGAAGTAGCAAGCACTCTTAACTTCTTCAAATGAATTTTTCCCTTCCTCTAGTGCTAAGAGTAAGAGACAAAACAAACATGGTATATAAATGGAAGTGAATGCAAGAGAACGAGGATTACGACCACCACGTGCTAGAGAGATGACTCTCCTCCCAACCAAATGCCTCTATATATAGCTCTCTCTAGGAGACTGCCTTCTTGGGCAGGTGGATACTAGTCATCCATGTGTCGGCCATGTAATTGCATGTGCGCCAAGTGTCCCAGTCAACTCGAGTTAACTCAATTGGATGCTTCTAGAGGGCTGTAGAGCTCTTTGGGCAAAGTACTCTCCCCATGTCCCCCATGGGGATTGAACCCAAGACCTCTTCCTTCACATCCTTGAGACTTAACCACTAAGCTAAGTGGATGACTTATGCACAAGAGCACAAGACCTCCTAGTAAGTCTAAACTCCAGATCTTTGGTCATACACATGGATAACCAAAAGGTGTCCGATTTTAGATCCGTCTGAACCGGCCTGACCCTTGGATCATAGACTTACTTTATTACATTCTTCTCCCCTTGGAAAAATATTTTCGTCCTCCAAAATAGAGCTATATACATACTGTAGGCAACCCTTGAGCCTCATGTTCTAAAACTGGAAGAACATGGTCATGTTCTAAAACTGGAAGAACATGTCTCATCTCTGTGGTGGCATCCTTGCCCAAATGATTCAAAAAACTTTCTCATTTTACACTTTGATAAACTGGACAAAGTACAAACTAGTGAAAGAATAATAAGGGTGGATCTAAAAACATCCCTGGCCAATTCACAGTTTCTTGATGTGCAATCTAGGCATAAACATGTGAACTAGGTGGATTCAAATTACTAGTCCATTTTTGGGCATTCCCAGATGTACTTAAGGAGTCATGAAGATAAGCTTATAATGATTACTCTAAGTATAGGTGATATTTAGAAAGCCATATGGATAAGCTTTATTGGAACTATTGAAGATTTTTATTTTCATCCTGATGAGTGATAAGCTTCAAAGAGATGAATAAACTTTAGCATCACTTGAACTTTAGTGTTCAATAGTTGGATGCTAGGTTCCATGATTGTATCTCGTCAAGATGCAAAGCTTTCAAAAAGCATGGACTTATTAACGAAGGTGGGATTCTTATGCCTTGCTAGACTTTGAGAACTCTTGATTCACTTGAATTTGTTTTGTAGAACTTGAAGTTTGGTTGTCTCAAACATTTAGCTTGGATGTTTGTACAATGGTTAACTCGGATCAAATAGTTACTTGATTATTTCACCCAACAAGAGGACTTACTTTGTCCAATTGGGTTAAAAAAATCCTACGTAAACTATAGGAGATGGTTTACCATTTTTCTTTGAGTCAACCATACTTTAACTTGACCAATTCAAATTCAAATGAAAATTGTTCAACTTAAGAAACTTCTCTCAAAGACTTGAGTTAAAAGTTCTTGGGAATTGTCAATCAATTCCTAACTTCCCTATTCTAGAGTATACTGGACTCTACGAAATTAGTTGTGCTATAACTTGAAGCAAACTCAAATAAATAAGTCCACTAAGACTTATTATCTTTTGAAGATTGAAAAGGTTCCTGTACATAACATCTATCTAGGATGTTCAATTTAGTTATCTAATTCTATCCGGCTAACCCTGATCTTTTGCAAAAGGAATCCGATACCATATCTGAGCCAATTTCAAAAGATTTGGACAGTGGAAAGAAATGACTAAAACTCTGTACAACCAATTCAAACTTCGAAGATACGTAAACTTGTTATGAGTCAAAGTCTAGATGACTCAGGACTTTAACTTCTCAAAGGTTTGTTTCAACATGGTATGGAAGCATTCTTTCTATCTCTAAGAGAAATAAGCTGGATTCTCAAAAAGATTCAAAGCAAATAAAAAACATCATCCAACCACAAGATACTAGTGTGGTGACCAACATCAATGTGTCAACCCACTGAGGTTCTGTTGATGAGTTCTGAATTCAAATAATGCTTCACTTAAGACTAAGTTCAGGTCACATTTAGTCTTTTTGACTCCTTACTGGGAATGCAATTCTTCTGCATTTCTTTGAGTTAAAAGAGTGAATTTACCAAATTACACTAGGAACTTGTTGCTTGACTTAGTCAATCTATCCTTAGTTAAAGGTTTAGTTCAAAGTCAAAGTCTCACTCTTTTAGAAATTTATCAAATATTTCTGAATTAACAACACTTTATCTTGAAGTGTTTTCAAGATGCAAGAGAACGAGGATTACGACCACCACGTGCTAGAGAGATGACTCTCCTCCCAACCAAATGCCTCTATATATAGCTCTCTCCAGGGGACTGCCTTCTTGGGCAGGTCGATACTAGTCATTCATGTGTCGGCCATGTAACTTCATGTGCGCCAAGTGTCCCAGTCAACTCGAGTTAACTCAAGTGGATGCTTCTAGAAGGCTCTATAGCTCTTTGGGCAAAATACTCTCCCCATGTCCCCATGGGGATTGAAACCAAGACCTCTTCCTTCAGATCCTTGAGACTTAACCACTAAGCTAAGTGGATCACTTGTTCACAAGAGCACAAGACCTCCTAGTAAGTCTAAACTCAAGATCTTTGGTCATACACACGGATGACCAAACGGTGTCCGAATTAAGATCCTTCTGAATTGGCCTGACCCTTGGATCATAGACTTACTTTATTACAGTGAACATAGAAGATAAAACATGCTTCTACCATCTCCTCATATGTTGAATCAACACTCTACTTCAAATTTGACTGATATGATTGAATTCACCAACCTTTTCCTTGAGTTGGTTGAATGTTGAATTACCTCTCTAGGTACAAAATCTGATCAAAACACTTCCAACCTTGTATTGGCTGAAAATAAAACTGATTTGATCTCCAAATTTGTTTTCTTAGATGAGATTTCTTGCCATGAAAGAGATCTTCTATCAAAATTGTCAAGAACAACCTCTAGATACCTGATTTGCTGTAGCTAATGTTTTAACTTTCAAAGTAATGAAAGTGTTTTAAAAGCATTTCTTGAATCCTTCAAACCTCTTCATAACTGCTCTTCTAAGATACGACCTCCAAATGACAATCTGATAGTAGAAACTAATACTTGTGATTTGATGTTGATCTGGCTCCTTCATCTTCTCCAAACCATTGTTTTTCTTTGAATTTGAAGTAGCCTTCTCTTCATCAAGTCTTGGTCTTCTTGCAATACTTGTTTTTGTAATGTATCTTCATTCTTCCAAAAGTGTTTGGCTGCTAACAGATCATTAGCTTCATACTCCACACTAATAAATAAACATGTGACTCAATTGTCTAATTCTCAAATCTCTACTTATCTAGATTAAGTGTGTATGTCATATGTCATATGTCATATGTCATATGTCATATGTCATATGTTGGAAGCTGCTCTGAAATCAAATGTAGGTAACCTCGGAGCCTGGGAGTCTGGAAGCTCTAATACCAAATGTTGGAAATTAAGTAGGCCCATAACAAATTTCACAAGTTTCCAAGATCTTCAACATAGATCTCAACATCTTCCAATATTGACAAACATGAACATACAACACTTAATCATACAATGATGAGACAAATATAGAGAGACATTAGACAACATGTTCAAAGTGTTATGTAAGCCACTGCTTACTCACACCATCATATATACAGATGTCAATTTACAATGTGGGAGTCAAAACCTCAACCACTCTATGTGAACACAAGTAGATGGAAGAGTGTATGTAAAATTTACAAGAATATTCAAATGTAGGAACATAAATCTAAATATGTATGAGGTGTAGGACCTAATAGGTTGTAGAAGAGTGAATATGAGTAACTGAAAGAGGAGAGATAAGTCTGAAACTCATATTTAGCAAACACTAATCTGAATTTAGGCTATGGAAGACCCTAAATCAGATGTGTGTGTGGTAGATCACATACTTACAGTCTTAGCATTGAATGCTAACATGTTGCTGATAGAAATCCTCATACTCATGTGGAAACACCTTCTCTAACACCTCATATGATGCATGTAGCATGCATGTACTGATTCTCCTTTATGGATGATACCGCCTCCATGTATGCTGAATAGGACTCCTCTAGATATGGATGCCACTGCCTCCATAAGCTCCAAGTAGTACCACCAATCTATTGATAGGTAAGTATTCTCCATAAACAAGAGTGTGAGCACACTCTTCTCCAAGAAGAACTCCATGGCTCTTCAAATGTGCTTCAAAAGCTGCTACATAGCTGCCCATATGTGCACCATGGCTACCCCATGTGTGCATCAGCACATCCATCACCAAAAATCAGCAAAGTGATGGTAGAGGATATCTCAAATAAGTGACTACAACCTTGCTTATATAGGTTCTAAGTCCTCATGCAAAAATCCTCCAAAATAAATCACAATTACTGCCAAAAGCTAGATCATATTTTTATTCAAAATCTATCACAGAAATCAGCTTTATTTTATCGTTGGCTTTTTTATCACTAAAAATAACTTTTCGCAAGCTTTTTAAATTACTAAATTGATCAACTTAGATTAGGATTTTCTCCCACATCTGACTCTGATGACTGAATGTCCTATACCATTAGATAGCTCTCATCAAGCTCTACAAGATAAGATCATAAAAATTTTACCCAAATTTTATGCCAAAAATAACCAAGTACCAAAATTAGGGTTTCTGCCCTAATATGATTTTGGACTGATGTGACATTGTTTTCCAACAATGAATGCATAATGCCTTGCAATAAAAATATCATATATGAGCCTTTCTATTGAATACCTTGTCCTTAAGGACTCTCTCATTTCCTAATGAAAATTTCTCTTTTCTCCTTTTTGCGACCTCTAGTGTGATAAAGCTTTTGTTGCACTTCGAGGTTCACAAAAGCAAGAAAACAACACAAGGAAGAAGAAGAAGAAGAACAAGAAGAAGAAGAAGAAGAAGAAGAATAAGAATAAGAAGAAGAAGAAGAAGAAAAGAAGAACAAGAAGAAGCTTGGAGCACAACACAACACATAATGTATTACCAAGTGAACGTACAATTATAAGTCACTAATTAGGGTTATAGGCATATATACAAGTGAGGGGAAAACCTCATTAAGAGGTAAAAAGTTCCTTGGTAGAACTAAGTGTGTTCACATACATCACTACCAAAATATATCAACAAATCCTCCCTGGGAGTGATGTGATGAACAAAGAATTGGCACTCATGTATAAGGAAGTGCCAAGCAATGGGAAAGAGATCAATCCACAAAAGTAAATAAGCCCAAAGCTTTGTGAAAAGCTTCAAAATTCTCCCTAGGCAAAGCCTTTGTCAAAAGGTTTGCAACATTATCCTGTGTGGGCACATAAGACAAACTGACCTCTCCAGCAGAGAACCTCTCCCTAACATAATGATAATTTACTTCAATGTGTTTTGTGCAAGCATGGAATAGAGGGTTCCTTGCAACTTTCAATGTACCCTCACTTCCAATGAAGAGAGTGGTGGTAGAAAACTAACCAACATCCGAATCAAGCAAAAGGTGTCTTAACCATACACACTCAAGAGTCATTATGAAATTTTCCCTATACTCAACCTCACAACTAGAAGTGGCCATAGTAGGTTGGTTCTTTCTCAACCAAGGTATGCATGAGCTACCAAGCATGAAGCAAAAACCATTGGTGGATACACGATTGTCATAGTAACCAACCCACTCTGATTCAAGAAAGCATGTAAATCTTGTGGTAATGATCCTTGCTTGGGACAAAACAATCCAAGTAGCTCGGTATCACTCAAGTAGTGAAAGATGTGTGTAAACCCCCTCCAATGCTTGACACCTGGGAAATGCATAAACCTGCCCATTTGAGAGACAACAAATTGAATATCATGCCATGTTGCATAAGTAAATCAAGCATCCAATAGCCTCCTGATAGAGAACAACATCAAATGCATCTCCAGCATCATAAAGACTCAACCGTAAACTTGCTTCCATGGGAGTGGTTTTAGGTTTGCAATCTTCAAGTCCAAAACACTACAATAGTGTGTCAATATATTTTCTTTGACACAAATCTATTCCCCCATCAATTCATAATAGCACCATACTTTGATCGCATAGCAACCATCCAATTTTTGGAATTTTATGCTTCATCAAAAGAAATAGTCTCGTTCTCATCATAAAGACAAGACATAGTGATCACATAGCAATCTGATGCAAACAAAGCACAATGAGATCCTTAATGAATATGATATATCAATGATGCATCTAATTTGCTGTATCTCAAGGTCTACACCAGCAATTTTCATATTTGTTTCCTCCTCTGTGTCAATCCTCTCATCAAAAAGTGCATTATGTAACTTTTCATCACAAATAGACTTATGTGCATCATTATTTTGAAACCTATAAAGGCTAAAAAATTGCCTCATTTGTACCAGCACTTGCATATGCCAAATAACCAAAGACAGTAAGATCACAAACAACAAGCTACAATTAATGAGTAGCTTGAATTGAGCCATCCTTTAGGATGAAGGAATGCTTAATTGTGCCCAAAATATATCCTTCACAAACATGTTTACAAGGTGCCTCAACTTTGGGTAAAGAGAACTCAATTTATAAATTTCTATAGGTGAAGCAAACTAGCAAAATTTAGATGACAAAAGCATGCATGCCAAAGCTTTTTATATGAGATAGCTTGAGAATTTTGAACTACACATGTTGAATCCTTAACAAATTTTGCATAATCTATGAGCTTATATAACCCATGAAATAAAATGCACAAGCAATATATGTTGATGTATGAAACACCACAAAAATCAAGCTAATGTGATATTCAAAGTCCTTTACAATCATCATTAGCTCAGCAAATCTCCAAACTTCAAAAGCTTTAACACTTTATATAGTAAATGTAAACATTTACTCTTTTTGTAGTTGTGCATTTTTTTTAGCTTCAATTCTTCTCTGATTTGTCTTGAATCTCATAGATTCTTGTGCTCAATGATTAATAGAAGTTCTTACAGATAGTAAGCAACAAATTTCAAGCAATACTTTCAAGTAATTACCTACAAATAACTTGAAATGTCTTCAAGACTTACAATATCTCTGAAATCTGAAATTTACCTTCATCCATTTGACATGCCTTCACTTTTAAGCTTATTTCTCTGAGCACACATCCCATTTTGCAAATATATTTTGGTCAATTGTAGTTAAGGGATGGTAGCTTTAAAATGAACTATCAGTCATAAAAAAATTTACACTATACTCTGAGATGTCACTCTTAGAAGTTCAGGGAAATTTGCATCACAAAACTCGTAACTTTCAACTATCATTCTTATAGTTATCAAATCACTTTGATTTCTTCAGACAATGAGAATCACCTCAAATCCTTCTTCAAAAAATGCATTCACTATTCGAGAATATGTGTACAAAATGGTTTGACCTCATTCTGCTCATAGCTGTAAAAAGATCTACTTCAATGAATGATCTCTCACCACAATCTCTCTTAGAAAAAACCTCAATTGCCTCTCTTCTACCTTAGGACCTACAATCAGGTTGATCTATATTTCTATTCTTCAAATTAACTTGTATACATTGAGTCTTTATGCTTATGTCTCTCAAACTCATAATTTTGAAAGTTATAGAACTTTTTTAAATTCTAATCTCATCACTAGTGAATTTATTCCTTCACATAGGCATGATTTTAAAGTATCCAAGTTCCATAATTCTTTTGTCCTTCTTCTTTCCACTTATGTCTTCATGTTTTTATGCTTACTTAGTGAATGACAACCCAACAACTCCCCTCAATCACTAATTGACATTTTTTTGACTCTTCATACAATCTCCTTCTCTTTTATTCCTACCATTCCTTTGAATCTACTTGTCTTCACTCCATCCCAGCTTTGTGTCATGATGTTTTCTAACTGATCTTTTTTAGGAGTATACATCACTTCAAGTTCTTTCCCCATTATCGTTTCTCTCATAAAATGATATTGAATCTCTATGTATTTTGTTCTTGTATGAAATATTGGATTTGCTACGAGATAAAGTGAACTCCTACTATCTCCATGTATTATAGGTATATCTTGATCAATGCCCAAGCTTTTGAAGAAGGTCTGCATCCACACTATGTCTTTAGTTGCTTCCACAAGTCCTTTGTATTTTGCTTCAGTTGATGATAATGCTATTGTATGTTGTTTCTTTCAACACCAACTTATAAGCTTATCACCTATGTACACTATGTATCCATGTGTTGATCTTCTATCAACTTGACTTCCTGCCCAATTTGAGTCACTATATGCTCTCAACTTTATATCTGAAGTAAAAGGATAATATAATCCTTCTTTTATAGTCCCTTTGATATATCTGAGAACTCTTTGACCTACAATCCAATGTTGATCCTTTGGACAATGCATGAACTATGAGAGAACTCCCACTACATAACTAAGATCAGGTCTTATTAGTGTAGCATAAATCAAACTTCCCATTAGATATTGATACTTCCTCATTTCTTTGTATTTTGCACCATCATATTTGCTAAGCTTGTGATTAAATTCAAGTGGAGTTGAAGTTTCTCTGCAATTTTCCATGTTGAACTTCTTCAATAGGTTCAGAAGATACCTTTCTTGTGATACATATATACCATGATCTGCATAAATGATTTCCATTCCAAGAAAGTATGATAACTTCCCTAGATCAGTTATTTTGAATTCTTTCTCAAGTAATCTCTTTACATCCTTCATTCCCTCATTTGAGGTACCTCTGATTATAATTTCATCTATGTAGATTATACCTTCATCTATTCTTTTAATAAGTAGATTTGCATTTGCCTTTGAACTTTGATATCCAAGATCATTGAGATAAGTCATAAACCTATATTTCTAGGCTCTTGGAGCTTTCTTTAACCCATAGAATGATCTTCTTAATATACAAACATAATTTGGATACTTGGAATTTGCAAAACCTTGAGGTTGCTCCATGTATGCTTCATCAGATATATATCCATTCAAAAATGCATTCTTTATATTCAATTGACTCAAGGTCCATCCTTTTGATGTTGTAATAGCACTGATTGTCCTTATGGTTGACATCTTTGCCACAAGATTGAATGTCTCATGATAATCTATGCCATGGCTTTGGGCATAGCCTTTTACCACCAATCTACCTTTATATTTGGCTATTCTTCCATCTAAAAGCTTTTTCACTTTATAAACCCATTTATTTTTTAGCATTTTCTTTCCATTTGGTTTTGGCACAGGTTCCCATGTCTTGTTCTCCTCTAGTGCATTGAATTCTTCCCCCATTGCTTCTTCCCATTGTTTCTTGCCTTTTGCTTCATCATAGTTTTGAGGTTCTTCATCTTCTTTGACCATATAAGTATAGCTTTTCTGAGTCATATAAGAATTACCATAAAAATTCCTTGTTGTTTGTTTCTTTAATCTTCGTCACCTTCTTGGTTCATATTCTTTATTTGTATCTGATTACACTTCTTCATCAAACCATCTTTATTTCTTCTTGATCATCTAGCTCTAGATGTATTTATTTGCATGTGATCTTCATCTCCATTTAACTGCATATTTGATTTACCTCTTCTTCAAATGCTCCAATCTTGTGACTTTGTTCTGCATACCAACTTTTCTGTTAATCAAATGTCACATCTCTAAAAAAAGATGTTATACTTTATGGAATAATGGAATGTTATATGGATTTTAATGTCTTGAGGACTTTAATGTGATTTTTGTTTTGATTTAGCAGGTGAAGATTCATAAGGGTTTAAATGCACATGGACTTATTCAAATATTTTTTGAAGTTATTTAGAAGAATATTTACAAGATATTATTTTTAGTTATTTTTGTAAAAATAATAGATCGCTTTAGAAAGCGACATTTTTGTGAAAATAGAAAAACATGATTTTATAAATAAAGCAGATTATTGTAAAAATTATGCTTTTTGAAATGCCACCCTCATGTATCTTCTATTCAGGACATAATAAGAAATGCCTATAAATACACATGATCTGATAGACTCATCCATCAAAATATATGGGGGCCGATTCTACCCAATCTAGTGTCAAGTCTCTTGCCTCTTTATATTCTTTAAGTACTTTTTGTGTGATTTCGTTTCTATACTATACTCTGCGTACATGCTTATGATTGTTCCATGATGGGATATGTGATTGGCCATCCATGTCTATCTTATTCTTATCAAGGTCAGTTGCTCATCAACCGGGAGGCACGTTATAGTTTATGGAATAATCGAATGTTATATGGATTTTTAATGTCTTGAGGGTTTTAATGTGATTTTTGTTTTGATTTAGTAGGTGAAGATTCATGAGGGTGTGAACGCACATGGAGTTATTCAAATATCTTTTTAAGTTATTCAGAAGAATATTTAGAAGATAGTATTTTTAGTTATTTTTGTAAAATTAACAGATCACTTTAGAAAGCGACATTTTTGTAAAAATAGAAAATCACAATTTTGTAAATAAAGCAAATTTTTGTAAAAATTGCGCTTTTTGAAGCGTTGCCCTCATGTATCTTCTATTCAAGACGCAATGAGAAATACCATAAATACACATACTCTGATAGACTTGTCCATCAGTGTATATGGGGGGAGACTGTACCCAATCTGGTGTTGTCTAGTCTCTTGTCTCTTTCTATTCTGAGTACTTTTTTGTGTCATTTCTTTTTTGTACTATCCTTTACATACGTGCATCTGCGAGATTCGAAGGTCAACACAAGTCCATAACCTATAACCCATTTTCTTTTCATCATGCCCAATGAATACATATTCTTTGGTCAGAGGATTCCATAACCTATAACCCATTTTCTTTTCATCATGCCCAATGAATACATATTTTTCGGCCTTTGGTTCATAAGCATAGGCAATTGATCCAAACACATTACTATGATCTAATGTTGGTTTCTTACCCCACCAAGCTTCATAAGGGGTTATTCCATTTAGATTTGTACATGGTAACCTATTCACAAGATATGTAGCTATATTCATAGCCTCAACCATAGATAATTTGGACAATTTTTTTCCTTGTAACATAGCTCCAACAAACTCAACCAAAGTTCTATTTCTTCTTTCTACTATACCATTCTGTTGAGGTGTGTACTTGCAAGTTATCTCCCTCTTAATACCTGCATTCCAAAGATAATCATTGAACTCTTAGGAGAATTATTCTCCCCCTCCACTAGACCTTAGTCTCTTGAGCTTTTGCCCTAATACCCTTTCTACATATGCATGAAAATTCTTAAAGGCTATTCCTTCAAAACATAAAGATTTATCCATCTTGTAGCATCATCTATAAGGAGAACATAATACCTAGGGCCATCGATTGATCCTTCTTTTGTTGGTTCCCATACATCTGTATGAATGAAATCTACTAGTCCATCATTCTTGAATCCTTTCTTCTGAAATGGTAATCTATGTGCTTTTCCCATTTGGCATGCTTCACATTTCTAAACCATATGTTGATTCTCCACATTTGGTAAACCTAGTATAGCCTATTGATTGGACACCATAGCTTTGATTCCTCTTTGATTGAAATGTCCTAACCTCTTATGCTAGAGGTCTAATTCAGTAATCACTTTCTCACTATGTGTGAGCAAAGATTGACCAATATTCCCTTGCACTTTCAGAGTAAAAAGTCTACCTTCCTTCTTACCATACACCCAAGAAGGACAATCATCTCTGTCCAATTTGTCAATGGAGATATGGTCTGCCATGATCTTCTTGCTTCTACTGCAACTTGTGTGTTTAAGGTTTAAAGACTATTACCTTTTGTAGGTATTCACTCTTGAGCATGATTTTCAAGTATTTCTATGATGCCTTTTGTTGTTAAATGCTTCATCTTCCAACTTTCCAAGATCTCTTATATTTGCACCTCCTTCTACTCTTTAGGACCTTTCTGCTCTAATACCACTTGTTGATGCATGAACCACCACAAGAACCAAGCTCATGTGATATTAGAAGTCCTCTACAATCATCATCAACTCTGAAAAACTCCAAACTTCAAAAGCTTTAACACTATATAGTAAATGTAAACATTTACTCTTCTTATAGTTGTGCCTTTTCTTCTAGCTTCAATTCTTCTTTGATTTTTCTTGAATCTCAGAGATTCTTGTGCTCAATGATTAATAGAAGCTCCTACATATAGTAAGAAATAAATTCGAAGCAACACTTTCAAGTAATTACTTGCAAATAACTTGAAATGTCTTTAAGGCTTACAATATGTCTAAAATCTGAGATTTACCTTCATCGATTTGACATGCCTTCACTATTAAGGTTATTTCTCTGAGCACACATTGTGTTTTGCAAAGATCTTTTGGTCAATTGGAGTTAAAGACAATAGCTTTAAAATAAACTATCAAATTAAACTATACTCTGAGATCTCACTCTTAGAAGTTCAGGAAAATTTGCACCAAAAAACTGGTACCTTTCAACTGTCATTCATACAGTTATGAAATCACTTTGATTTCTTCACACAATGAAAATCAACTCAAATTATTCTATAGAAATATGTGTTTACTATTAGAGAAGATTTATACAAAATGTCTTGGCCTCATTCTGCTCATAGTCATAGAGAAAGATCTACTTCAATGAATGATCTCTCACCATAATCTCTCTCAAAAAAATAATAATTGCCTCTTTTCTATCTTAGGACTTACAAACGAGTTGATTTAACTTTCTATCCTTCAAATTAACTTATATACATTGATTCTTTATGCTCCTATTTCTCAAGCTTGTAATTACGAAAGTTCTAGACTATTTTTTATCCTAATTTCCTCACTATATTACATGTGTGAATTTATCCATTCACATAGGCATGATTTCTGAGTGTCCAAGTTTCATGCTTCTTTTGTCCTTCTTTCCACGTATGTCTTCATGCCTTTTTGAGAGATTATGAATTGTACATCTATCATAAATAAATTTGACAACCAAGCCAATCTTGGCTAACATTGAAACTATAGATGTCGCTCAATAGCTTTATGAACTCTGAAAAACCTCTTTTATTTTTGCATGCTCATAAAATACTCATAGATATTCTTTCCTTGCATCCCAAAAACTAGTTTTTGTATGCTTATCACAAAATATTAGAACAAAATCAATTCAATATGCAGTTCCCTTCAATTCCAAAGACCACTTTTAATTTGGTGTCTTTATCACAAACCATTACAATAAATAGCATCTAGTGTGACCCCAAAAGGAGGTCAAGACCATTGATATCCTTACCTTCATCTTCCAACAAGTCTTTGTCCCATTATAGCAGTAGGGACTTGATGACAAAGAAGTGGGAAAGGGAATCCCTTTTTAATTTGTCAATCCAAGAACAAGCTAACCCGATTGGTACTTAGAGACTAGTTCTTAACAAACCATACATCAATCATGCACAAAGGATGCAAGCAAGCACACCTATATGAAGATCCAAAGGAGTGAAAATAATAGAACAAACTAGAAGTATGTAAAGATGACTTTTTGGAAAACACGACTTTCTCTAGACATAAAAGCTTTCAAATAATCATAACTCCCTCATACAAGCACCAAATCAGCTAATTTAAATGCCTTTTCCATGCCATTTTTCATGTAGATTTCAAATATGGCCCTTGAATTGGGATATTAAGAGTGATTAAGCAGGTCAGAGAGATTCGTGTTCTGCCAGACTAACTAAAATGACAACAAAAGATGAACATGGTCGAGATTACTCTTGAATATAGAGTTGTGATTTTTAGCTTGCAAAATCCAGCAATTTTTTATCCTATCTTTTCTTTTTCCTCAAGTTGTCCCCTTTCCTTTCTTATTTTCCTCTCCTTCAATGTGTCTTGAAGCTATCCTAAAAATTTGGCTACTATCCTTCAAAGGGTCAGAGAATCATGATTTTCTAGCAAAGAATCATGATTTTCTAGTAGAGAATCGTGATTTTCTAGCGGAGAATCATGAGTTTTTGCCTCCTTGGTCCAGTGATCTCTCGGAATGTTCACATGATTTATTGCTTATAGAGAAAGTTGCGATTCTCTTGTAGAAATTCGTGATTTTCTCACTTTTTGAACTAATCAAGCAAAAATTCGTGACCTTCTCCAAATAATTTGTCAAAGAGTCGTGATTTTCTTCATGAAATCGTTTTTTTATTATTTTCTCTGAGATTTGCGATTTTCTTGGAGAAATTCGTGATTTTCTCCCCTAAGTCAAGGCCGAGATTCGCGATTTCCTTGAGTCATGCAGAGATTCGCGCCTTTCTCACAATTGGGAAGCCACGATTCTCTGGAGTTAGATTTTTATTTTAATATTTGTGGTTTTAGTTGAGAAATTCATGATTTTCTTGTCAAATATCTTGATTCTCTGGAAATCGCTCAAGAGAATCGTGATTTTCTGACGTGGAAACTCGATTTTCTAGATTTAGTGTAATTCCCTTCTTGGTGGTCACTACTGAGAAAGTCGCGACTTTCTCAACCCATTCAAAAGATTATTTTATTCATTTTATTGCTGAGACAACACCTCACGATTTTTTGCCTAAAGTCAACTTAGAGAATCGTGATTCTCTGGAGATGACTGATACCAAAAGTTTTGGTGTTCCAACTATGCTCTAGAGGGGTGCCTATAAGTGCTAATCCAATTTTCCCACTTTAAATTAACATGCAAGTTATTTTAAGCCCTCAAAACTCAATCAAATGTCATGATTTTCTATACTAATCAAACATGCTCTTACACTCATTCAATGATTGTCAAACTATTGAAAAAAGATGCAGGTGTGTTACCTCAAGCTTCCTGGATGCTCAAATTGCCTGAAAGGTTTGTTGGTTGGGGGCACACCAAGCTCACAAAAAGATGCACTTTTTCTTTGCTCTCACTCACCTCAAAAGTGACAAAGTCCTGAATGTACTCGATTTTGTAGCTTGGAGAAATTCACAATTTTCTTCCACAGAGTCGCGATTTTCTCAATTCCACAAGGTCACCATTTTCTTGGAAAAAGTCATGATTTTCTCACAAATGCAAAATCTTCCAAAGTGCAAAGAGTCACCTTTCTTTTCGAGCCTTCTTGGAGAAAGTCGCGATTTTCTTAGAGAAAATTGCGATATTCTCATAGATCCACAAAATTTGAACAACAATCGCCTAATAAACCTCAAGGATCCATAAAATCTAAACAAGATCTTCCCTTAAATCTCAAGGATCCACAAAATCTCAAGAAAATTGTGATTTTTCTCCCATGTGAAAGTGGAGATTTGTGATGTTCTCGCAAAGAATCACGATTTTCTTGGAGAAAATTGTGCTTTCCTGCAATAACTTCAATTCTTCCACTTTCTCTCCTGATAAAACATGATTTTATGAGTGGTAACTCACAAAAAGTCACGATTTTTTGAAATCTCCTGCAACACCCAAAATGAGTTTTCAAGGACTAGCTTCCCCCATTCATGCTATCATTCCCTCCTCTTTTTTGTCTTTTTATTTTATGTTTGTTGATTTTTATTATTTTTTTAGTATTTTGGTTTTTAAGATTGCAAAAAACAAAAAGTCGCGATTTCCTAATAGAAAGTCGTGATTTTTTTGAAGGAGATAATCAAAAGAGAATAGATGTTTTGTCTTCAAAAGGTTGGCTTTTCACTCTCTTCCGTCATCTTTTCTCCTAATCCTATCCTCAAAAGTCCTCCTAACAAAGGCAAACAAGCTTACTCAAATAATTGCAATGTTTCAAACCATTGAGCATAAGGCAACCATTTTGAGCGTGCTAAACTCCCACATGGCCATTCTTTCACTTCAATTTGACTGTAAACTTCACAAGGGCCACACACACTTGATCTTCTATGCATCAAATGAAAAGTACATACTTGGCTTGACCTTCCATCGATCTTGTAGCTCCCATAGTCTAGCATGTTCAATTGTAAAGAGGAAAGTGCTACTTATTTGTGGTTTTGACACCTCCAATCTAGGTTACTCGTCCCCGATAACGGCCCCAAAAAAGAGAATTATGTTGATATCCTTACCTTCACCTTTCAACAAGTCTCTGTCCCATTGCAGCAGTAGAGACTTGATGACAAAGAAGTGGAAAAAGGAATCCTTTTTTAATTTGTCAATCCAAGAACAAGCTAACCCAATGGGTGCTTAGAGACTGGTGCTTCAAAAACTACACATCAATCATGCACAAAGGATGCAAGCAACCACACCTATATGAAGATCCAAAAGGAGTGAAAATGATAGAATAAGCTACAAGCATGTAAACACGACTTTCTATAGACATAAAAGCTGAAATTTTCAAATAATCATAACTCCCTCATACAAGCACCAAATCAGGTGATTCAAATGCCTTTTCCATGCCATTTTTCATGTAGATTTTAAACATGGACCTAGAATTGGGATATTAAGGGTGAATAAGGAGGCGAAAGAGATTCGTGTTCTACCAACCTAACTAAAATGAGAATAGAAGATGAACATGGTAGAGATTACTCTTCAAGGACTTCATGAACAAGTAGAACATACATCCACAGCTTCATAATCAACCAAGTAACACATCAGCACTTCCATAAAACACAAAGGAGACAAAGGAAATAAGAGTGCACACAAGTATCATAGCCAAAGGAGCTTCTCTTCTCATTATTGCCAAAGACACAAGAGCAAATGGACCATAATTCTTCACATTTGTGGCTTTTATACCCTTTTGGAGAGAATCATGTTTTTTTGCCTAGAGAGAGTCGCGGTTTCCAGTAAATTTTTTTTCTACCTAGATGGGGAGGCTTCTTCCTGTCTACTTGGAGTTGGATGCTCCTGGGTCACTACAGGAAGACTCTTCTTGAATGTTACAAAAGTGGAGCTCTTATGTACAAGACATCAGGATAAAACACTATTTGAGGTGCTTTTTCAACAAAGACAAAGTTAAGAAAGGAATTGGAGATATCAAAACTTAGCATTCTCAAATACATTTTAGGTATTGAAGTGGTGTATATACATGATGGGGTATCTAAAATTTAAAGGAAGTATTTACTTGACATGTTGTACAAGTATGGGATGAGTGGATGTAAGCCACTCTCACAATCCATAGACACAAATATGAAGTTACATGCAAGTCAAGGAGAGAAGATTGAAGACATAAGACTCTATAGGAGTATCATAAGATCATTGAATTATTCAACCATAACTTGACCTAATCTATCTTATGTGATTGGTGTTTCTGCATAGTTCGTGCATGCTCCTACTAAAAAACATCTTAATGTAGCAAGAAGAGTGTTTAGGTACATCAAGAATACAATAAAATCAAGACCTATTTTATAATGACCCTCTCTACCCTAAAGGATTCAATGATGCACATTGGGCAGGTTCAAAAGAAAATAGGAGGAGTGCCTCAGGCTACATTTTGATGTTAGACTCGAATCAATCTCTTGGAGTTCAAAGAAGTAACCTACTATAGCACTACCATCAACAAAGCTGAGTATAGGGTTTTATCCCTAGTTACATATGAGTTATAATATGGTTGAGGATGCTAATAAATAAGCTAAATCTAGAGGTTACAATATTTCTCTTCTTTTGAGATAACATTTATAGCATACATCTAGCCATCAATCATATGTATCATGCAAGGAGTAAGTATATAGAGGTCCACTATCATTTCATTAGAGAAAAGCGTTATCTAAAGATGTCGATGTCAAATATGTGAATACAAAAGAACAAGTTGTATACATGTTTGCCAAATTGTTGAGCACAAATAAGCTTGACGAATTCAAGGATACTATATCTATGAAGGATTTAGATTGAAGGTCAAAGAAGCTTGAGCATAAGGGGGAGTGTTGAGAATTTAAGATTCATGGACAACCATAAGGAAAGCTCAAGCATCAAATTGAAGGTGCAATGATTTACTAATGTTCTCAAGGGTCATAAAAAATAGGATCTTATCAAAATCGGAAAGTGGAAGCACCAAAATTAGGGTAGATGAAAAGCAAAACAACAAAGAACATCAAGACTAGTGATCTTCGAATGTGAAGAGTCATTTGAGGTGTATGTTGTGTTTAAATCAGCATATAAGGACCATTTTATTCATCGCCAAGTAAAGAATACAAGGGAGAGCATCGACATGTTGTAGAAGAGCTATACCTATTATGAGATGAGCACAAGGCTCCATTTCTTATGCATACTTCTAGATTAGGTTCCTTCTCAGTCTATCTTTTCGAAGTTGTATCATATACTTCCCAACATCCATTTTTTTGTAATCCTAGATCGTTGGAAAGCTAATCAAGTCTGTTTTCTTCAACCAAAGTTTCATCTTGAGTCTTTGCGTGGCTCAAGAGGTGGCAATGATTTCTATACGTGTCAAGCCTATCCATTATGTGTAAAAGGTGTTCTATACAAATTTTCATATTCATATGAAGCCTAACTTGAGAGCACTTTGCATTCCAAAATGACTATGCCAGAAAAAAAATAGAACCTAGGAGAGTCCATGCACTTTTGTTGCATACAGGAAGTGTAGATCTTCCATCGATAATTATAGATTGTTTCTTAGTAAACAGAAAGCAAACTTTACTTTTGGCCTTTTGAATAGCAAAAGCTTGACCTAAAACACACAAAATGGACTTAATCTGCGTAGATTGATCATTCTACATCAACTTAAGAAAAAAAACTGAATCCTCCAATGTTAATGCATTTAGACTTCCCTTCATCATCGATTCAATAATAGAAGCAAAACTCTAATAAGAATAGAGTAGAAACAAAACTCTAACAAGAATCATGGATCCCATTAAGAATAGTTTGCACAATTACATATATGGAAAAATTTCGCCTACAACTATCAGCTGCTGCATCATATTGAATTAATCTTTGTAGCAAATCTATCCATATAATCATCTTCATTCATGTGCTTACTCTCTGGACCTCATTTCTAGCTTGTTATAATGCAGCAATAACATATTGGGCATACTTAATTATTGCAGATATGAGGGATAATTGATTTAAAAAGCAAATGAATGAGGAATCATACATATGCATCTCTCCCATCCCGTTGAAGTTTCTCTAGAATTATTGGGGGCGCTGATGGTGTGTCTCTAATGATCATTCTATCATTCCGTTCGATTATGTCGTGTGTTTACAGCGTGTATTGCAAGTAATTCAATTTGTTTATGTGTGCGTACGAATTGTGAATATGGGTTTGGACTCTGGAGTTGCCTGCTCCTAGAGAGAAACAAAGAACATGTTTTCTATGTGATTAAAGCTGGTTCGTGGGGCAGTGGGGAATGTGCACGTATGATTTACAACTCGTGTGTGTATATATATATATATATATATATATATATATATATATATATATATATATATATATATATATATATATATATATATATATATATAACTTGTAAATCATACGACTTATATATAGATAGTCATATATATATATATATATATATATATATATATATATATATATATATATATATATAGAGAGAGAGAGAGAGAGAGAGAGAGAGAGGCGCGCACCAGAGAAAGGAAGGGCACAAAGGTAGAGACGCAATCTAGAGGGTCGTTCAGATGCCCCTGCTTGGAGAGACCTGAGGCGATGTGCATTTTCCTTAATCTTCTGCAGCTGAGCAGTGATGGCTGGATCATTCGCGAGTTCTCCAATATTGAGCTGCAGATCATAAAACGTGCGGATTTGGCGAAGCAAGTCTAAGACTTGAGCTTTGGAGTACCCTCTTCCAACGCTCTCACAGTTTAGAGTCAGGGAATTGAGTGAGAGACTGTGCTGCAATGAGGCCAGAATATTGTATAGTGAATCTGCTGGAATCTCATACTGGCAGATCTCAATAGAATGTAAAGATCTGTGATGTGCGAGCAATCTATGCCAAGAATCGTCATCTTCTTCCGATACGTCTCTTGAAAGCTGTGCGGAAATGCTGAGTGGGAGGCTAAAGGGCTTGACACTCGGATACCAAGGTTTTTCGTATACGCCTTTTCGACGTTTTCCTTTGAAAAGTCTGCGGGGGGCAAAGACCGTGAGATTTGTGATCGATGTATTAAACAGAAGAGCGTCTACCATCAGTTTCCCCGATGCGCCGTTCCAGAAGGGCGCGCCAATGTTGACAACGAGCCTAGGGCCTTGCATAGTTTCAGCAAATCGCGGAAAGCAAGAAGCTTGCGATGCCAGTAGGACGGAGGACCTGATATAAAGCTATAATTCTGCTTCTGCTCCTCAATTTGTTGACTCACCTTTTGCATATTTGCAGCACTGATGGAATAGTCGATCCCAGTAAAGATCATAAGTTCCTGCAAAGGCGGCAGAAGAGCAATTGCGCGCAGAGCTGAAACGAACTCGTCATCGGGCTGGATGAAGATCACGAGTGCGTTCTCGCCCCATTTAACGTTCTTCAGCAGAATTTTGCCACTGGCGAGAGTCTGTTCTGACCATTGATACATAGAAGTACGCCCTATGATAATCGTCGCCAGCCCAGATAGATTCTGCGCAGAATACGAGAGGAAGAAAGTACTCCAGGACGCGCATTTTGACATATTCAACAGGGCATTCGATTCCTTTACTGCGTCCATGAAGTGAGAACTCCATGAACTGGATACAGACCTAACGACACGATTCACAGGAGTACAGAGCAACGGTGTTCCGTCGATGACGCGAAGGCCCCGGTGAAGGAGGGTTGAAGAAGAGTCCGACGGAGCCCCTCGAATCCTCGATAGACGCTGAGAAAGCAAGGATCTGCGGAAGCAAAAGCGGAGAGCAACTTCGGGGTCAACCCTAAGAGTTTAAAAGTCAAAAGACAGCACAACGGCTTCCTCCAAGTTCAGGTGGGACGATGGAAATTGGAATGAACAACGGCCGAACAAACTTTTAAAAATACATTGGTTTTAGGTGGAACGATGGAATGTCAAGGTAGCATTATATTGTGTCTCTAACTAGACATGAAAACATCTTACAACTATATTTTTTATTAGAGTGTCACCCACGTAAGACAATAATACACGAATATCAAACTATTTTAAAAGGTCCCACAATTTAGGATTGGTAGGTTTGTATAATTGAACTAAACAATGACACAATAGATCCCACAACCCGGGATCATAGGTATGAAACAAAATATTGGAATTACAAGAACTCCCTTGAGAGAGATAAACTAGATACAAAAAATAATTAGATAAGATCTTCTACTATGAGATTATAAGATAGTATGACTAGATGTTTAGAGTCTAAACTAAACAAGACTAGAGCAAGGTGCTAAATAAAAAAAGGAACTCAAATTTTAAAAGTACTTACTTGAAAATCATGAATCGTTGAGCTCCGAAGATGTGCATTGGCAAGATAGAGGATATGAGTGGACAAGCACTCCTTATATAGGTGTTGAAGGGCAACTACAAATTGATGGTATCATGGATGATGTCATCGATTGGAAACAGAATCTTTTGATGTCAAAATCAAGCAAATAAGTAGTCAATCTTAGGGTTTTGTTATGCTGTGGATGTGATCGTGCTTTTTCATTCTTCAAATTATGAAGCAATCATAAGATATAGTAAATTCATATATAATCTAAGTTTCGTCAAGATCTCTTCATGTATCTCCATGACATTATTGTCACCTTATGTGAACACTTGAGTGATCGAGCAATCTTCTGTCTGCTTTTCAAATATACATAAATCTTGATATTTAAATGCTTTTATCATTAAAAAACTATGTTTTTTTCTTTTTGGCTTAGCATGGATCGGCACTGAAGGGAGAAGCAAGATGGTCGATATAGTTTTGCTATAGATGTACTATGAGCTAGCACATAAGGGAATCTAGTTCCAATGCCTTTTGTGAATATGTGCTCCATATGTAATAAGGTCATTGGAGGAGAGGGCTGGTCCAAGTTTGGAATTGCCCTCTCTAAACTCACCGTCAAGCTTCCTACACTAAACCAACAGGTCCTTGATCCATTAGATTGAATTGAGATTCTCCATAGCTTGTGAACTGTATTAACAACTTTCGCCCAACTTGGAATAAGACAAGACCCACTAGGGTCTTTTCTCATTAGTGCAAACCCAAAGGAATTTTCCATGAACCAAGACAAGGTTAAGACTGAACGATAACCTAATGGTGCCACATGCTTAGTCGAATTAGTTTGTGAAATGCTGCAATGTGCATTCACATAGAGCTATGGAACATGTTATCGAGAGCGTTGACTAGATGAGACAAAACACTTGTGAGTGTTCTGACCCTTCCCCTTTGCCAGAGGTGTGTTTCAAACCTGAAGATGCTCCAAGTGTTAAAACGTATGGATTATTTATATTAAAAAAACTATATTGCCATAGAGAAAACAACGGTAATAGTTTTATAGGTGTGTTTGTTCAATGTGAATGCAAGATCCATAGACCATATTGATCTGTAGTCGTTCTAACTAGAAATGTAGTAAAAAACCTATCACTATCATTGCTCAATAGACCTTAAAAAACCTTTTTCACGTGGTTCTTCCCATGAATCTTGAAATATATATAGAGAGAGAAAAAGAAATATAGGGAGAATCACTACAAGAGAATGGGACCATAGCGATGCCCCATCTCAAGAAACAAAATTAGAAGTGTGGCATATGGGATGCTTTCTATAGCTTATAGCGTCCCATAAATAAAATTTATTAAAAAAAAAAAGAGTGGACATTGCATAAGTGATGATAAGCGTTAGTTATGCAATGTTTTCTAATAGCATCGCAAAAACCATTGTAGGCTAGTGACTTTTTGCAACATTGGAAAACTACCTGAGAAAAAAGCATTGCATAAGCGACACTAAGGGATGTATAAAAGAATGCAATTTCTATCAGCATGATTGTGCAAGGAGTGAGTTCGAGCAAGAGCAAGTGTTGCATCCACAATATTTACGGCTTTGATGAATCAAGTGCTAAAGCCATACTTGGGAGAGTTTGTTGTAGATTTTGAGATGAGATTTTAATTTTTAATAAAGATTGTGGAAGTCATCTGGAGTACTTAAAAAAAGTCATTGAATTTCTCCAAGATAGTAAGATTTACTATAAGGAATCTAAATGTGAGTTTCTAACCTAAGAAGTGAAGTATTTAGTTCATAATATTTATATGGAGGGAATCCAATTCGACCCTAAAAAGGTCCAAGGGATTCTTAAATAGCCTAAGCCCAAGACTATTTGAGAATTATAGAGTGTTCTCAAATTGATTGGATACTATATGAAGTTTGTGGATGGATGTGCCAAAATAATAGTACCTTTGATGGATCAGCTTAAATGCAAGTACAAGAAATTTAATTGGAAAGAGGAACAAGAAAAAAATTTTCAAGATCTTAAACTTACTTTAGCTTCAGCCCAAATTCTACAAATAGTAGATGCAAAACAAACCTTTCCAATTAGAAACAAATGTGAGTTCATCTACAATAGGACAATACTAAGAAAAGATAGTCTAGCAATAGATTTTGAAAGTAGAGAGCTAAACCCTGCTCAACAAAAGTAATCTACCTAGGAGCAAGAAATGTTTGCTATTATAAATGCTCTTAAGAAATGGCACCATTACTTGTATGGATCAATACTGGCAATAGTTATTGATCAAGAGAACATCAAGTGGTTTGCAAACGAGCCAAATCTGATAGGTAGAAAAGCTAAATGGGTTGAACAATTACAAGAGTGTGATTACAAACTTAGGTAAAGGAAATGGAAGTTCAATGTAGTGGTAGGTGCCTAAAGTTGCATGCCAATGCTAAACAATTTGAGTTTTGTTCAACTTCACCGTGAATTTATTTCAACTTTGAAAGATAGCTACAAAAGAAGATCCAAGCTACAATCAAGCATGGAAAGCAAGTTAGCAAGCCCAAATGAATGAAGAAAGTTCTTTGGAGGGAAAGTTTAGACATTAGTTCCTCCAAGATGAATATTTGCTTTATAAAGGTAAGGTTTGTGTCCCAAGTCAACCAGACAAATCAAATCAAGTCCTTTTTGAATGCCATGATGCCCCATGTTCCAGGCATCCTAGGGCTAATGGAACCTATGAGTTAGTTAAATGACATTTTTATTTGTGTATTACACATAGAGAGGTGGATATAAAATGTATCTAAGTGCCATAAATGTCAAGTCAATAAAATTCAAGGACTTAAAGTTGGAGGATTTTTGCATCCTTTTGAGATTCCCAAAGGCAAATGGGAAAGTATATCCATGGGTTTCACTTCAAGATTACCGTGCACTCAGTGAGGCTTTGATTTAGTCTTGATTGTAGTTGATCGATTAACTAAACTAGCTCAATTTGTACTATCAAGACTACTTACAAGCCTCTTGAATTCGTGAAAATATTTGTAAATCAACTTTACAAAACTCTATGGCCTTCTACTACACATAGTTCCTAAAAGAGATGCTAGATATACAAGCCATTTTTGGCGTGATGGATGGACAGAAAAAGAAATTGAATCAAATTTTGGAAGACATACTCAAAGCTTATGTTATTTACAAACAAATTGATTGGGAAGATTATCTTCCTTTAGCTCAATTTTTCTTTAATAGTGATAAAAATTCATCAATTGAATTTAGTCCTTTCATGTTGATGTATAGGTTGCTACCTATGTCTCCAGATGCAATGGAACTTCAAAATGGACGAGTTCAAATAGCTCAAGAATTCTTCAAGATATGAAATTTAAGCTCAAGTAAAGAAAAATCACAAAGAGCTCAAGATGGAGTGAATGCTTATTCCAATCCTAAGTGGTGAGAAGTTTCTTCTCACGTCAAAATGAGCATATTTTTTCAAATACATTGTGGCCCTTTTTCAATCATAAAAAAGGTTGGAATGTGGGCATATGCATTATGACTTCTAAAAGAAAATTGGATTCGTCTGATGTTCTATGTTAGTCAACTTAGAACAAGTCTAATAGATTTAGATAATCTGGTTGGACAATAGGTTATACTTCCACTTCTAGTAAGTGAAATAGTTTGCCATGAACCTGAAAAGATATTTTGCATCCGAGACAAATGTATAAGAAATCATTTGTACAAAGAGTGATTAGTAAAATGAAAGAATGGAACTTAGGGAAATTCTAGATGGGAAAAGTTCAGAATCCAATGCAACAAAGGTTTTTTAATTTGTAGTTTTAATTTGGTAACCAATAGAATAAATGAATAAAGCATTTTCAAGTTTTAGAACATGAGGCTTGAGAGATTGTTATGAATTCTGGAATGTGTTGAACAAAGAAATATTGGAGTATTAATTTATGAATGTATTAATGTGTTTTGATGTTTTTGATATAGCAGTTAAAGGTTTGTGAGGGCATGAAAGGTGTGAAAGGATTTGTATTTTATATAGTTTGTAAATAAACCCAGGTAGAGGGTTCTATTTTTGGAAACAGTTAGTAAGACTAGTGGTTAGGATAAGAATCACTATAGATTGCGATCTCTATTAATAAAAGCAAGGGCTCTCCACAAAAGGGACCAACTTTTAATTTCATGCATGCTTTTTGAAGCCGCTCTCATGTTAGTAGTAGTTTCTACATAATGAAAAAATCATATAAATACATGCACTCTATGGATTGTCGAAACAGAGTGCATGGGGGGAGATTGCACCCAATACTGTGTTCTCTCTCATCTCCTTGCATATCCACTTTTCTATGTGTTTCCATCATTCATAACCTCTCTGTGCACCTGAATTCAAATTCTGACAATAGTGGTATCAAAACTCTGTGCACATCACTATGGAGGGGTCTATTTTCGTTTGTTTTGGCATTTGACCTTTGTTCCTTTGTTCGTTGTTTACTTTTCATTTCGCTTTCGATTTTGATTCTGATTCTGCTCTCAATTTCGATCTCGATCTCGATCTCGATCTTGATCCCTATCCCTGTCTGTATTTTAGTTTCGGTTTTGATTTCCATTTCTATTTTTGTTCCTATTCCAATTCAGGCATAAAAGTAAGGCATAACTTTGGCATCTTTGGCTTCCCTAGCACCCGTGGCTGCCTTGGTGACCATTGGCAACCATTGGCTACACACAAACCCTTTTAATTTATGAGTGGCAATAAGGAGTCTTATATTCACTAAGGAGGGACGATTTGAACCCACAACCTCACTCTCACAAGGGAAGTGTTTTACCAATACACTATTTCTTTGTGTTGTCACTCTAGTTCTCTTTTTTTATATTTAACACAGCTGGCATATTTTTCTTACTTTTTCAATTCCCAAGAACAACCCTTCCTTTTACATTTTAATGTTTTGTTCTCTACATACCCATGGACCCTAAAAACACCGTGGAGGATTTCGGTGAGTTACCTCTACCCCAGTTGCCACTCGAGCAACAGCTCGAGCTCTTGCAACACAGACTTTGAGGCACTCAAAAAGAGATGTGACAATGCGATTAAGTACTTTAAAAGATGCAATCTAATGAAGATAACCTTATGAGGGTGGTAAAAGCTATTGTCTCTGCCCATTCTGATGGCATGCATTCCAAGATTGGTGTTAAAAACTACCAATTTCTATGGCTTGATGGCCATAATGATGCCCCTTTAGTTCTTTCATGGTTATCATAATTTGATGATTTCTAGTCTAATGAAACATATGATGAAAGTGAAAAAGTCAAATGTGCCACTAACTCTTTAGTAGGAAAAGCTCAGCTTTGGTGGAATGTCTTGCATCATAGCACATATCGTCCAACAACATGGAAGGCTTTCCAAGATAAAGTGAAGGATACCTTTCTTCCTCCTCAATATCATTTACATGTTCGGCATGCATGGACAACCTTTACATGGAGGGAGGGTGACAGTGTCACTACCTACACGGAGCGGTTCTGGCAAAATTTATTACTAGTTCAAATGCTCGAAGATGTACTAGAGGATATCTTGTAGCAAAAATACAAATATGGTTTGGAGATGGGAATCCAAGCCAACCTTCACACCCTATGGCCTACAACCCTTAACAAGGCTCTCTCTTTTGCCTATGATGTAGAGAAGGAATTTCGGTCCATAACCAAGTGGATCCATCCACAATAACCACGTCAACGACCACTTTTTGTTAAACAACTTTTCCTATGAAACGTAATTTTAATGCCCCATCTTACTCTAGTTTTCCTCGTCCTCCACAATCCAGCTGGTCAACTACACCTGTTGCTTCATCACTCCAACCTACCAAACCACCTACCTTGCAAACTTCAATGGTGGATGCCCAACAGAAGCAACCATGTATCACCTACTAGAATTGTGGTAAACTAGGACATACAAAAAATGAAGTGTCAATTGCAACCTGAAACCAATTGTAGCTCAATTGCATAACATGGAGGCCCATAGTGAAGAAATTCCTCCTATTTGGATAGAGGAAGCATTGGAGAAGGACTTAGCTACCTTGGGTAATGATATCTCTATTCATTCTTTACTTTGCATGCAGGGTACTATCAATAACAAACTAGTTAATATTTTACATGAAGATGGTAGCTCACATGATTTCATTTCATAGTTATTAGTACAAGAACTTAAATTAGAACATTTCCTTCCTTGTATAAAGTGAAAGTTGCATTTCAAGGTATTCAATATAATTTAACACAAGAAGTGCAAGACGTTATGATTAGCATAGGCGCATACGTAGATGCACGAATATTTTTAGTTGCACCTTTTATACTCGGTATGCCTTTTCCTCGTCATTATAACCCACACATTGAATACCATACACATACCTATTACTTTGAATTTAAAGGTCAAATCATTACTTTGTCTACACAACATGATTTCCAACCATTTCCATTGATTAGTCCTACTCAAATAAAGTGTGCATTTAGGAAAGGATAAAATTCATGCATTGTTTTTGTCAACATCATAAATGATTATACTCATACAAATCTCGATGCACATAAACCTTTCATGACTACTTATAAGGATTATTTTATGTTTGGGTATCACTCTGAACTACCACCACCTTGACGATCCTTTGTCCATAGCATAGACTTAATTCCTAGTAGTCCTCCTCCTCATAAAGCACCTTATAGGCATGTTCCACTACACTGGAAATAGAAAACCAAGTAAAAGAATTACTCCACAAAGGACTTATAAGACCTAGTTCTTCCCCATTTGGAGCACCAATTCTTTTAGTAGAGAAGAAGATAAAACTTATCGAATGTGCATTGATTATAGAGCCCTTAACAAGATCACAATAAAGAATAGATACCCTATTCCTTGAATAGATGATCTCTTAGATAAATTATGAGAAACTCCTGTCTTTACTAAAATTGATCTTAAATCAGGTTGCCAACAGATTCATATGATGCAAAGTGATATTTTTAAAACTGCATTTAGAACTCAGACCGACCATTCTATATTTACGGTAATGCTCTTTGGACTTACTAATGCTCGTGCTACATTTGCATGAATGATGAACAAAATTTTCCTTTATTACCAAGCTTTTGTTCTTGTATTCTTTGCTGATATACTTGTTTACAGTAAGAATGATAGTGACCATGAGAAGCATCTTAAAATTGTTTTTCATTTGCTACGAGAGAACACACTTTATGCTAATCCTGAAAAAGAGTTACTCCTTTCAACATAAGCTAAAATATCTAGGATGAAGATCACTAGTGTGTTCTTGCCCTATTTAACATTCTTCAACAAAATTTTACCACTGGGGAGAGCCTGATGTGACGATTGATACATAGAGTTATGCCCTATGATAATCAAAGCAAGAACAGATAGATTCTGTGTAGAATATGAGAGGAAGAAAATACTCCAAGACATGCATCTTGACATATTCAATGGGGCATTCATTTCGTTTACTACATCCTAAAGTGCAAACTCCATGAGCTGGATAAAGACCTAATGACATGATTCATAGGAGTACAGAGCTATTTTATTTTGTCAATGACGAGAAGGCTCCGATGAAGGAGGGTCAAAGAAGAGTCCGACAGAGCCAATCGAATCCTTGATAGACACTAAGAAAACAAGGATCTGTGGAAGCAAATGGAGCAAGCGGAGAGCAAATTCGGGTGGAACGATGGAATCTTAGGGTAGCATTCTATTGTGTCTCTAAAAATACATTGGTTTTAGGTGGTACGATGGAATGTTAGGGTAGCATTATATTGTGGCAACCTAAAAATACAATGGTTTTAGGTGGAACGATGGAATGTTAGGATAGCATTATATTGTGTCTCTAAATAGACATGAGAACATCTTAAAACTATGGTTCACCCACATAAGAGAATAATACATGAATATAAAACTATTTCAAAAAGTCCCACAATTTACGATTTGTAGGTTTGTATAATTGAACTGAACAAGACACAAAGGATCCTGCGACTTGAGATCATAGGTATGAATTAAAATATTGGAATTACAAGAACTCCCTTGAGAGAGATAAACAAGATACAAAAAATAATTAGACAAGATCTTCTACTATGAGATCATAGGATAGCAAGACTAGATGTTTAGAGTCTAAACTAGACAGGATTAGAACAAGGTGCTAAATAAGAAAAAGAACTCAACCTTCAAAAGTACTTACTCGGAAATCATGAATCATTGAGCTCCCAAGATTTGTATCAGCAAGATTGAGGATATGAGTGGACAAGCCTTCCTTCTATAGGTGTTGAAGGGGGTTACAAATTGATGGTATCATGGATGATGTCATGGATTGGAAACAAAACTTTTGATGTCATAATCAAGAAAATAAGTAGGCAATCTTAGGGTTTTGTTATGCTCTGGATGTGATTGTGCTTTTGCATTCTTCAAATTATGAACCAATCATAAGATGTAGTAAATTCATATATAATCTAGGCTTTGTAAAGGTTTCTTCATGTATCTCCATGACATTACTATCACCTTATGTGAACACTTGAGTGATCGAGCAATCTTCTCTCTGCTTTTCACATATACATAAATTTTGATATTGAAATGCTTTTATCATTAAAAAACTATGTTTTTTTCTTTTTGGCTTAGCATGGATGGGCACTCAAGGGAGGAGCAAGAGGGTCGATATAGTTTTGCTATAGATGTACTGTGAGCTAGCACATAAGGGAATCTAGTTCCAATGCCTTTAGTCTCGATTGTAGTTGATCGATTAACTAAACTAGCTCAATTTATACTATCAAGACTACTTACAAGGCTCTTGAATTCGTGAAAATATTTGTAAATCAACTTTACAAACTTTGTGGGCTTCTACTACACATAGTTCCTAATAGAGATGCTAGATCTACAAGTCCTTTTTGGCATGATGGATGGACAAACAAACAAAGTCAATGAGATTTTGAAAGACATACTCAAAGCTTATGTTACTTATGAACAAATTGATTGGGAAGATTATCTTCTTTTATTTATTTGCATAATAATGTGCTTTTAAGCACTATTAGCATATTGTATTAAAGTCGTATATTAATTTGTTGTTCTAGAGTCTTTTATTTCTATTGGGTTTGTAAGCATGGTTAATAACTAGTGTTTGTCAAGACTATTTCCAATTTATAAGTCCCATCACGTTCAGCTAGCTTCAAAAGTTTCTTTTAGCTTGCGACTCTATCTCCAACAAATTGTTGTGCCCACCATCTTCAACCATCTTCTAAGACAATGGATAGGGCTGCACCTTCTTCTTCTTTGACATGCATGTTGTATAGAAATTCACCATGATCGTACCTCAACATGGTCTTCAAAAGCAGGCCACATCAATTTGTTCCATATTTGCTTTTAATGTAGTAGCGTTATGCCTCTTTCATGTTGAGGAACATGTAGTTGAGTACCTTCTCTAGCATAGCATATGAAGATGCTGAGATGCACCATTGCTGAAGAATAGAGGAAGACAAAGCCTTGTGTGCACGCTTGAGAGAAAGTCACAAAAGAAAGCATGGCTATCAACAACATTTGAAAGTTATGGAAGAGCTATTTTCTACTGCAAAGCAAGAGGAAGTCCATGCAAATGCTTTGCCCCTGTACCAGAAAGAGAGGGAGAAAGGTAATCAATGAGTTGTGCATCCTTTGTTGTTGGTATGGAAGATGTGAAGATTCTAGAAGATTGGAAGCTTTGTTGGAACAACAAGCTTTCATTATGCTTGAGGTGATCATGATCTTCATCAAACTCTTCATTGGAATGATGCCGCATATACTCCTTGTTGAGCACATAAAAGTCATATTGGTCAAAGTCAACTATAGTCAAAGTCAAAAGGTCAAAGTCAAATTGATCAAAGTCAACATGTTCAAGGTCAAAGTCAACATGGGTGAAGTCAAGTGTTTGACAGGTGTCAAAGTGCACAGGTAGTGCACAATTAATTGTCCACAAAGGGTAAAATTGCAGAAAGTGGGTTGCAGGTTGCAGAGGTATTTCTGTAATTTCTCTAAGGTTCAAAGTGTTTTTAAAGTGTTTTGGAAGGTTCAGGTGAACCCTCTCTTTGGTGCACAAGTGAAGAATTAAAAGGCAAAATGTGAAGGTATGTGAAGAGGTAGCGTACACAGAAGTGAAAGTATGGCCCCCAAATCAAAATTTTTGTTTTAATCAAAGTCACTATAGGACAAAACAGGGATTCATTGGTTGCCCACTTTTGGAGCCAATTTTGGGACATAAAAGTGAGCACCAAGATACTCTTGCAGTTAGGAGGATACATGAATCGACACTCAAATCAAGCCAAGGACTATTCTTGAAGGACTAAGCAAGACTAAGCAAGGTGAGCATAGTCTAAGTGAGGCAAGAGAGAGAAGTGCAAGAGACACACAATGTGTGACGCAGAGAAGTGAAGTGCAAGGTGTGCATGAAGAGTGACTAAGGAAGTGTGCAGAGAAGTGTTAAGCTATTCACCCCAAGGATCCCAAGGTCTCGTTGAAGCTGTGCGTATGCCGACAGAAGGTGTCCATCCCTCCCCCTTATTGGAAGCTTGGTGCAAGGTGTGCATAAGTGCAGGCTTGGAGAAGGTGGAGGTCTAGTGCAGAGAAGGCCGACAGCAACAAGACCCTTCGGTATTTGGTAATTTGTGTTTGAGCTCTGTGGGATTTTGCATAGAAGCATTGGATTGTATTTGGGCATCACCATTGTATTTGTCTTCTTATAGTCAATCGACAGAGGCTTCGAGTGTGTATCTTTCTTCTTGTCTTTCCCTTTTCTCCTACAAACACTCAAATCCCTTCTTGTCCAAGAAACCCCCAACAAAATTTGGCACGCCCGATGGGACTCCAACGTGATTTGAGCATAGGAGAAGACATATTGCAGTGTGGAGAAGCACTATTCAAGTGTCGATAGTACTACTTCATTGGGCTAAGAGGTACATATTCTTATCAATTATCTCATACTAAGAGGACTATGAACAGCTCATCACCACAACCCGGTCCCAAACATTGAGGGTCAAGTGCAAGCAAACAAGAAGGAAGGCTGTTAGAAGATCCTCTAGTCCACTTTCGTCAACTTCATTAGTAAAGAGCATGGCTGGTCAGGTAGAGTTGGAAACCCTACTATCAAGATTGAATATAAAATTTCCTTCTTTCAAAGGTTTAGCTCAAGAAGATCCGGATGAGCATATTAGAAGGTTTTTAATACTATGCAAAACTAGAGGTTTAATGGGAAGAGAGGATGCCCTTTTGATACTCTTCCCTGCCACATTAGAAGGGTTAGCAGATAAATGGTTCAACCAATATGCTGAGAACCATTTTACAACTTGGGACTTAATGAAAGATACATTCAAGACTCAACTCGAGCATGAAAATACTATAGAGATCATCATACAGGAACTAGAAAATTTGAGATTGGGTCGAGCTGAAAAGTTTCCGGAGTTTGTGACTAGGGCCAAGGTACTAATGGCTAAATTGCCCGATCCACCACATGATTTTTTTATTAAGAAATGGTTAGCTAAGCCACTTCCTGTGACCACCCAATGTAAAATCAAGGAATTAGTGTTGCCCACAACCTCCATAGAGGAGTTCATCAACACAGCTACACGGCTGGAGCAGATAAGGCAACAATATGGAGCCATTTCTTCTCAACTACCCTATTCTACAGAAATGGAGGATACAGTAATCCAATTAAGGAAAGAGCTGGAGGGCTTAAAAAGGAATAAGCCCCTCAAAGAAGAGGAGAATGCTGTTACTCAGTTGAGGAGGGAGATTGAGGAGGAGAATGTCTGATAAGCATTCTCTTCTTCCTCTTCCCATTTAAATGGCACTTCTTTACTTGTAAGTCTAGCTAGTGGCATGACTATCTCTGCATACATTTTGATAAATCTTTTGTGGTATCCAATATGCCCCAAGAAACTCTAAATCTCTTTAGGAGATTAGGGTTTAGGTAATTTTAGTATAAAAATAATTTTATCCGGATCTTGAGCCATACCTTTAGCCGACACCACATGTCCCAAGAGGGTTCCTTCTGTCACGAGGAAATGACATTTCTTTGGGTTCAGTTTTAGTTTAGTCTCCCTGCATCTTTTAAAAACATTCTACAGCTGTCGCAAGTGATGGTCCAAGCAATCTAAAGGGTCTCTTTGTGGGATCTTGAAAATGAAGAAAAGTCATCCATGAAAATTCTAAGTGTTTCCAGCAATAAGTGTCCAAAAATGAGATTGAGAGTTCTGTTAAAGGTGGCTGGAGCATTTCTGAGTCCAAAGGGTATTTTTACATGCACCTATGTTCCCCAAGGTGTGATAAAAGCAATCTTTTCAAGATCCTCTTGGTGTATGGATATTTGATTATAGCCACTAAAGCCATCCATAAAGCTATATAATGCATGTCCAACCACTTCTTCAATGACCTGCTCTGCAAATGGCATGGGGAATCCATCTGGAATGGTTACCTTGTTGAGTGCTCTAAAGTCAACACAAATTCTGATTTTGTTGGTATTCTTCTTTGATACTATAACCATAGGTGACTCCCCCTCTCCCCAAAACTTATATATATACACTACAACAGATCGATGGTATACCGAGGTTTTTAAAGAGGAAAATGAACGCGGCTTAATTTGCCACGACGCCGATGTAAAGGTCGGTTCGCACGTCGGTACCAAAGCGTCGGTATATGCATCGGTATTACCGACGCAAATACCGAGGCTTCTGTTGGAGATACTGTCGCCTGCTGGGTGTACCGACGATTATTCTGATGACACTATTGGGAGTACCGTCGCGTATACCGACGACCATACCTGCAAAATTTTTTTTGGGCAGAGTGTTTTGTCTTTTGCTACAGCAACATTACCATGATGTTGCTTAACAAAAGACAATACACTCTGCCAAAAAAAAACCGAGTACATGTGATGTGTACTCTAATGACAACTGAAATATGATTTCATGAAACAGAGTATTATTGGACACAAAAGAGATAATCAGAATGAACTATGAACCATGTACAAAAGAAGTTATATATTTCAATAATGAAGCATGTTCAAGAGTGTGGCAAACCACTGTCATATATGACGCTTTTACAAAATGTGGCAAAGCAATGTATTGCCATATGAAAATCAAATACAAAATATTGGTCTTCCACTTCCATACAAATGCAAAGAACGTTCCATATCAACAGTCCTGCAATAAAGAACATTAATGGAATGAGATAAATTCACATGAAAATAACAAACAAGTAAAAACCAAGTTTATAAATTAATTACCTCATCGCAAATGCTCCCATGAAACTACCGCACCGTGTCCCTCCATGTCTTGCAATAGTGCAGTCAACCCATGACTATATCCGTCAGACTCCTCCGTTCGTTGGAGGACGACCCATTGCTAGCTCCTGAAACAAATATAAAAAGATTACAGAAACATACATGAGAAATTTAACACAAATAAATTCAATAAATGAAATGGTACTTACAAACTCATGACACATCGTGTCATATCCGCCGCTGCCCAAATGTGATGGTCCAATCATATCTGAACGTGTGGCTGCGGCATTTCGCTGCTGGCGATATCGATCAGGAGTCTACTGCTGCTCGTCACGAATCATGTTCCACTCCTCAGCATCTAACTATACAGGCTTTGGTAAGCCTTCTCTGAATGCATCACGTGCCTCGGATCGTCGATGGGACATGACCTCACATGCGGTGTGTAGAATCCACTCTCAATTGACAATAAACTGTCCATCAACTGCTCGGAACTCCTGGTAAATCGTCTGTGTGATATAATTCTTCCGATCTTTATCCTGTTCACTCTATTTCAGCATTATGGAGTGTCCAAACTGGATGGAGCAAAGTTGTCGTATGCGTGCACACATTGCTTTACTAGCCGCATCCATCATCGGAGCGCCATCTCGGATACTATACACCTTGGAATCATCATGGTCATGAGCACCCCACGGTATACGTGGTGTTCCACGTGGTGTATTGCATGGCGTACCTACATTTGAGGTACTCGTCCTAGGAGTAGAAGGGGGCGACACAATGTTCGTTGCACTGTCTCCATAACAACCACCTCCTCCGCCTCCAGATCTACCTGTAGATCCACTCTTAGAACCTCCTGCTCCAGAGCGTGACCTCGATCTATGAGACGTGCCAGAACCTGTATCGCGCTGAGGTGTCGAACGCACATGTCTACTAGTAGACCCAGTAGGAGATGGCTGCAGAGATGGTCGTGGTGGAGTCACAAAGCTAGGAGACATACCTCCTACAGGAGTAGCACCACCCGCAATAGTGACACCGATGGGAGTGACACCAGCGGGAGTGAGGCCGACAGGAGTAAGACCGCTAGGAGTGAGGCCGGGAGGAGTGCTACCACGAGCGATCCAATACTGTGATGAAGCGGCCATATACGCAGGAGGAACCTGAGAGATGAACTCCAAAAACTGCTCCTCTGTCATGGAATGTGGAGTGACAGGAGGACTGTCTCCCATTGTGCTCTGTAATAAAAGAACTCAAATAATTAGCATGCGATAAGAAAAGTAATATAGAGAATAAACAAAAAAAAAACAAAAATTAGTACGTACAAGTGTTTTATTCAAAAGTCCTCTATTCTAGCATCCTCTTGAAGATCCGATGCACCGAGAATATCTATCTCTATATGGATGGCTTCTAAATCGCTTGCTATGCTCGTTTCCTCCTGATCATCGTCTATTGCTTCGTCTTCTCGAACAATGACCTCTTCTTCTCGAACAATGATCTCTTCCTCCTCGACGATCGAAGAATCTCTGAGTCCACTAGAGTCCACCAGAGGGCAATGACTTTCACGTCTCCACGTGTTGGAGGCATGTCATTGCCCTCTGGCAAAAATTGATCTTTAAGAAGCCTGCAATAAGCAATCAAAATGATATTAGTAAATGAAGTTATTGTGATACAACAATGAAAGCCAATTTGTTCTCCACTTCAGTGACACTACTATCTGACCATCCATAAATGGATTGCAGATTGAGCATTGCGAGTGAAGCACGTAGTACAGATATCTTTGCTCCATTGTAAAGTGGTAAACGAGCTAATCTTCGCATGTTTTCATATTCTTTATCAACTTCTGATCGTGGAATTTCTGTTGTGTCCATCTCGACATCTTCTTCACCATCATGATCTTCATCCATCTCATAAAATGCTTCAAGCATCTCTTCCATATGTTCATTCTGTGTAATATTATTAGTGCTTGCTTGTACATCTAAGTCCTTTTTTGCTCTCTTTTGTCCACGAGAGGTTACCGGTGCAATGTCGTTTGGGTCCATCTGCTCACCTGGGGGACCATGCAAATGATAACGTAGGTTTTCCAGTTGATTCCTATCAAAGGATCCATGCTCTCTAACATGTGCAGTGCAAATCCGTCGTTTTCGATAAATTTGATACTTGCACTGTGTGCAAGGACATGCCATTCGCTCTTCACGATCCAAAGAAGCCATCTGCTACAATATGGACATTTTAGAACATTTGTTTTTTTATTAAACCTAAAAATCTAACTCTTAAAGACTTAAATCGAAAATAGTAAACCTAAATACTTAAATACCTAAAAACAATGCTAACAGTACGCGCAGCACTTACCAAGATGTGAGATCTAAGCCGAGAGTGTGTGTGTGTGTCGAGAGAGAGATCTGTGTGTGTGTGTGTGCACAAGACAATGCAGGCCGCAATTCCGTTCGCGCGCGCAAGTTCGACAGAAGACCAACAATATTCAAACACGCGCAAAAATGTGAAGTTTTGCTCTCGGGTTCGCGATATGTTTAAAACACACCGCCAGTATACGCGTCAGTAGTTCCTAGTAAATTACCGACACTTATACCGGCGCTCATACCGATGCCTATACCGATGCATATACCGACGCACATACTGGCGGATGCGGGCCACACTGACGATCCGTTTAAAACGGTCATGCCGACGGTCACTTGACCGTCAGTATCTCTAAGTGGCATTTTCCGAGGCCCATACCGATGCCGACTGTGACCGTCCGTATATGCAGCGTCGGTATGCCCCTCATATGTTGTAGTGATAGCTTTTAATTTTATTTTCTATGGTCCATGCCTTTGGCTCTAGATTGTGCCTTGGATGGCCGGTTTTTTCAAACATGGGGTCATTTTCAAGTATTTTGACACCTTTGAACTCATTTTTAGCCTTAGTTTTTCCAAAATCCCACTTTTTCTCTGACTTTTGGTCAAAATCCATATATTTTGAGCACATTTCTCACGTGTTTTTCATTACCCACATGGTCCACATAGTCTATTCTCACTTTGTTTTTACTTTTGTTTCAAAATTTCACATATTCAACCCCTGTTGCTCTCCTGTTTGATCATTTTGACCCTCTCTAACCCCATAATCCTACTCCCTCACCCTCCCCTTACCCTTTTGCCATCCATATCATTACCCCTCCCTACCCTATCCATCTCAGCCCCCTCAGCCTCCCTTCCCCCTCCTTTCTACCCTCCCATTCCTCTCCTTTGCTTTTCCATGCAAATTCCACTTTTGGGTTCTTCTCTGGTGCTTGTTCTCTCTTGCTTCTGGTGGACTTGGTAGCTGCTCAGGTGTTCTTTTGAAGATTTTGCAGCACAAGTATTATGGTGTCCTATCTACTCAGAGTTTTGGCTGTAGCTCTCCAGGACGGAGAGCTCATTAGGTGGTGGGCAACTGTTGAGCCCATAAAAGTCATATTGGTCAAAGTCAAACTGTAGTCAAAGTCAAATTGATCAAAGTCAACATGTTCAAGGTCAAAGTCAACATCGATGAAGTCAAGTGTTCGAAGTGCAGGTGTCAAAGTGCACAGGTAGTGCATAATTAATTATCCATAAAGGGTAAAATTGCAGAAAGTGGGTTGCAGGTTGCGGAGGTACTTTTGTAATTTCTCTAAGGTTCAAACTGTTTTTAAAGTGTTTTGGAAGGTTCAGGTGAACCCTCTCTTAGGTGCACAAGTGAAGAATTAAAAGGCAAAATGTGAAGGTATGTGAAGCGGCAACGTACGCAGAAGTGAAATTATGGCCCCCCAATCAAAATTTTTGTTTTAGTCTAAAGTCACTATAGGACAAAACAGGTATTTGCTGGCTGCCCACTTTTGGAGACAATCTTGGGACATCAAAGTGAGCACCAAGATACTCTTGCAGTTAGGAGCATACGTGAATCGACACTCAAATCAAGGCAAGGACTATTCTTGAAGGACTAAGCACGAATAAGCATGGTGAGCATAGTCTAAGTGAGGCAAGAGAGAGAAGTGCAAGAGAAACACAGTGTGCGACGTAGAGAAGTGAAGTGCAAGGTGTGCATGAAGAGTGACTAAGGAAGTGTGCAGAGAAGTGCTAAGCTATTCACCCCAAGGATCCCAAGGTCTCATTGAAGCTGTGTGTGTGCCGACAGAAGGTGTGCATCCCTCCCCCTTATTGGAAGCTCGGTGCAAGGTGTGCACAAGTGCAGGCTTGGAGAAGGTGGAGGTTTGGTGTAGAGAAGGCCGGCAACAACAAGACCCTTGGGTATTTGGTATTTTGTGTTTGAGCTCTCTCCGGGATTTTGAACAGAAGTATTGGATTGTATTTGGGCATCACCATTGTATTTGTCTTCTTATAATCAATCGACAGAGGCTTCCAATGTGTATCTTTCTTCTTGTATTTCCCTTTTCTCCTACAAACACTCAAATCCCTTCTTGTCCAAGAAACCCCCAACACTCCTTGTAGAGCTTTATTTTCATTGATTTGTTGTATTGAGAGTTTGATCATAGGATCACCATCTTATGTAAGTTGCAAAGCATTTAGCTTTGTAAAAGGGAAAAGTAAAAGGGCTAGAAGCCATGAGTTTGGGATAGATTCTCAATCAATCAATCGAAAGGTAGATGTGATTTCAAATTTCCCTTTTGCTAGATTGTAGGGAAAGATGCAAATCAACCTAAACTAACAAATCTGCCTTAATTCGAATTCAAATTGATGAAGAAGAGGCATGGTCATGTACTCAAGAGTCTATAGAGATGCCACAACATTTTTACACTAAGTAGCATGATGATTTGAAGCAATACATATACTTCTTGTTCATTGCTTGGTGCCACTTCAGTTTACTGCTCCTTCTTCCTCAGACTCACTCAACTTGCAAAGAGTGTTGCTCTTTGTACAAAGCTCCAAATCGGGTATTTAAACAATCATTCAAATTTAGTAGTGTCTAGTTTATGCCTACAAAGTTTTAGATCATTTGGATCATTACTTTCAGAGATATTGAAGATTTTTCATCTCCGCAAGTCCTTGAAATTTTGGGATGACACTAGTTTAGTGTTAAGGTGATTTCTCCTTGTGTAGTTCATATAAATTAGGGATTTTATGCATTATAGCAAGCCAACCCTATGTATGAAACTCCCTTAAGAGGAATTTTTCCAATTGTTATTGTCTTGGCTGCTCTCCGTGTTTGAAGTCATAACTTCCATCCATTTTTAGAAGGTCTTGTGAGCTAGTCATGGTGTAAGTTATCTGTTTTGCATCAACATGCTCTTGTTGATGTCCCAAAGTACCTATTGGGTTTTATTGCACTAATCACAAGCCCACAAGGTCTATTTTACATATCCAAAGAGCTAGGGCTAGTCCTATGCTGTTTTTTGGACCAACTTCACCACTTGATAACTCATCTTTCTAAGCCTCTTTGAACTTTTCCAGCTTCTTTAAGTGGTATCAGAGCTAGATCAAGATGGGTGATGGCTTTCCATCAATGATTGAGAAGCATGATAGAAAAAATTATGCTACTTGGCAAATCAGAATGGAGGCTTATCTGTAAGGAAGAAACCTATATGGTATTGTATCAAGTGATGAAGGAATGCCTATTCCAAAAAGGAGAACATACTCAAGAGGAAACAGATAGGCTCACACTTTGGTGTGGGGATGCTCAAGCAAGCTCATACATAATCAACTCTATCTTCGATTTTCTTTTACCACATATTAGAGGATGCAAGATATCTCCAGAGACTTGGGATACCCTAGAGACTTTCTTTTCTGCTAGTACAGAGGCAAGGAAGAACCATCTTTGGGATGAGTTCAACCAAATGAAGAAGAGTCCAAAACAAACCATCACTGAGTTTGTTAGAGAGGTCAACAAGGTTGTTGATCAATTGGAATCCATTGGAGCTGATTAAAGAAGAAGCCATCATGAGGCAAGTTCTCAATAGGATTAGAGGTGACAGACAATGGCAATCTTTCACCACAACCTATGATCTCATCACGGATGTAAAAAGTCCAAAATTCAACATCTTTCTTGGACAACTCTTCAATCAAGAGGCCAACAATAGCATAAATGAATTTAAATCCTATCATGGTAATTCAACTAGTGCTCTATATGCAGATAAGAAGGACAAGAAGCTGAAAGGCAAGAAGAAGGAAGAAGATGAAGAGGAGACTTCCCAAGCTAACTTTGCAGGCAAGAGCAAGTGGAAAGGGAAGAAGAAAGGACCAAAGCATGACAAGAACAAAGGCCAGAATGTTCAACCTTGTGCCATTTTTGATAAGACCAACCACACCACTCTCAATTGCTTATTCAATGGGAAGACCCAAAAAGGAAGTAGAAGAGGTGGATATGGCAGCAATAGAGGCAGAGGTGGACACAATTTCAACAATAACAATAGAGGCCATAACAAAAGGGAATACAAACATTATTCTAAAGATCAACAACACGAAGACTCATTGCTCTTAATGAATCTAAGACACAAGGAAGGTAAAGAGGATGATAACTTATTCTACATAGATTCAAGATGTTAAAATCATGTTTTAGGCAACATAACTCTCTTATCTGATTTGGAAAGTCCAAAGCATAGACATGAAGTTCAAACAAGGGATGATACAAAGCATAGTGTGGAGAAGATTGATAACATCAAAGTTTCCAATGGCAAGACAAATATCCTGAGCAAGCTACTCTATGTTCCCACTATCACTAAAAACAGTGTAGGCCAAATAGTTGAAAAAGGCTTGCAAGTTAGGTTCACCCAACATGGAGATTTTGTGGAAGATCCATGTCAAGGCTTCAAGAAGATAGTAAGAGGTCAGAAGCATGGAGGCTCTTTACTTTTAAAGTAGGAGAAACCAAAAACATAACTCTATTCAACTTTGGGTCTCAAACCCTAAGCAAGCTTGAAGCGTGGTATAAGAGGCTAGCACATGTGAATGAAAGAGCCTTGAAAGATATATGCAAGGATCAAAGTGTTATAGGACTGCCAAACATATCAAAGCAACACATGATCAACAAATGTGATGCATGCCAGATTGGGAAGACACAAAGAAAACCATTCAACCACAGAGCCTACATCCCCAATGAATTATTGGACTTAGTACATACAAATGTATGGGGACCAAGTGAAGAACCTTCATTGGTTGGATCAATATAATATGTCTCATTTATTGATGACCATAGTAGATGGACTATTCTATACTTTATCAAAAGTAAGAATGAAGTGTTTGATTGCTTCAAAAAGTACCTACCACGTGGAGAATCATATAGGTAGATTACTCAAGAAACTTAGATCTGATGGAGGGGGAGAATACTTCTCCAAAGAGTTTGATGAGTTATTGCTGGCTAAAGGTATCAAAAGGGAAGTTACTACTAGGTACTCTTGTCAACTAAATGGAATCCAAGAGAGAAGAAACGAGACATTGGTTGGATCAACCAAAAAAATGCTTGAAAATAAGAGGTTGCCACATTATCTATGAGAAGAGGCTATTTCAACTATTGTGTACATTGTCAATAGACTACCATTTAAATCACTTCAAGGTATGAATCCTTATGAAGCATGGTATGGACAAAAAGCTAGTCTTGGACATTGCAAGGTGTTTGGTTGTTTAGCTTATGTTCATGTACCATCGCAAATAAAAGGTAAGCTAGATGAAAGGGAAACAAAAGCAGTGTTTATTGGCTATGAGTCAACTCAGATGGGTTACAAGTTCTATAATCCTTCAACCAAGCAATTCACTACAAGCAGGGATGTTGTGTTTAAGAACATAGGTCTTGATATGATGAGGACAAACAAAAGGTAACTCTACCATATGATCTTGATTCTGATTCTCATCAAATAGGAAGCAAGCACGATACACAAGTCCAAGATCCAAAAAGTGATACAGATGATGACCAAGATGAAAGGGAAAAGGATTACAAACTATGGAAGTCAAGAGGCAAAGCAAAGATGTAGGAGTGTAGGGATTGCTCCACGCAAGCACCTGGAAGATCAACAAGAGAGAAGAAACAACCAGTGGATATGATTCCACATTTGTTACAAAGCATTCAATCTACTTGGCAAAAGAGTCAATTTCAGAGGAACCCTCAATGTATGAAGAGGCAAACGGAAACCCTAATTTGGAAAGGTCCATGAAAGAAGAAATAGATGCATTGAAGGAGATGGACACTTGGGATTTGGTTCCAGTGACATCTAATCCAAAGGTAATTGGTTGTAGATAGGTATATAAAGTTAAAAGAAACTTAGATGGATCAGTTCGCAGGTACAAGGCAAGATTAGTTGCCAAAGGATGCTCACAAACTCATGGTATAGACTATGAGGGAACATTCTCATGAGTTGCGAAGATGAATACAATCAGAACACTGATAAGTGTAGCTACTACAAGAAATTGGAGACTCCTGTGACTTGATGTAAAAAATGCATTTCTTAATGGTTGGATAAGTGAAGAGGTATACATGTCACAACCTCCAAGTTTTGAAACCCCTAATCATGCATCTTATGTTTGCAGACTTAAGAAAGCATTGTATGGATTGAAACAAGATCCTAGAGCTTGGAATTACAGGTTGGTTACATACCTTCAACATCAAGGGTTCAAAGCTAGCAACTCAGATCCTTCTTTATTCATCAAAAGGGATCACAATGAGGTTATCTATCTACGTGTATATGTAGATGATGTTATTGTGACAAGTGATGATCTAAATGACATTCAAAGGATCAAGAGACACATGCAAGAGGGGTTCAAAATTAGTGACTTAGGTGAGCTCACATATTTCCTTGGTATGCAAGTGATTTATACAGATGAAGGGATGTATCTCACTCAAAGAAGATACATTGAGGACCTACTTCTTAAGTTTAGAATGGAGAACACAAAGCTTGCAGGTACACCTCTGGAGATGAATCATAAACTTAGTGTTTATGAAGGTGAGAAAATAGAAGACATTAAAGAATATCAAAGCTTGGTAGGTAGCTTGATATATGCTGCTCATACAAGATAAGACATATCATATAGTGTGGTAGTGCTTAGTGAGTTCATGCACTCACCTAGAAAGCCACACATGGATGCAACTAAGAGAGTACTTAAGTATCTCAATGGTACAATCAATGAAGGTATATTCTATCCTTACTCTTTAGATTTGGGTATCAAAATATATTTAGATGCAGATTGGGTAAGAGCTAAGGATGATAGAAGAAGTACCTCTGGTTACTTAGCATTTTTAGGTTCAAAGCTAGTATCATGGAGTTCCAAGAAGCAACCAATAGTTGCTTTATCCGCAGCTGAAGCAAAGTATAGAGGTTTGACCATAGCAACTCAAGAGGCAATATGGTTAGAAACATTGTACGCAGATTTGAACTTGTAAGTTCGAAACCTCATCTACTTGGAGATAATGTAAGTTCCATGCATTTGGCTGCAAATCCAATTTTTCATGCAAGGACAAAGCACATAGAATTCCACTACCACTTTGTAAGAGAGAAGCTTATAGCAAAGGAATTGACATTTCATTTGTTCCTACTGAGAAGCAAATAGCAAACATGTTGACAAAGGCACTTGATGGGATAAAGCTTAGATTCAAAGCTATGGTAGGCATTCAACCTATCAAAGAATGAAGACTCAAGCCTACTTTAGCTGTTGGAACAATAATCTTTCATTATGCCTGAGGTGGACATGATCTTCATGAAACACATCATTGAAATGATGCCACATATACTCCTTATAGAGTTTTATTTGCATTCATTTGTTGTATTGAGGCTTTCATCATAGGATCACTTTCTTATGTAAGTTGCTAAGAATTTAACTTTGTAAATGGAAAAAGTAAAAGGCCTAGAAGACATGAGTTAGAAGTGGTTGGGATTGATTCTTAATCAATGAATCAAAAGGTAGATCTGGTTTCAAATTTCCTATTTCCTAGATTGTAGGGAAAGGGGCCAATCAATCTAAACTATCAAATCTTCCTAGATTCGAATTCAAATTGATGAAGAAAAGGTATGATCATGTACTCAAGATTCTATATAAAGAGTCCACAACATTTGTACACTAAGTAGCATGATGATTTAAAGCAATAAATATACTTCTTGTTCATTGCTTGGTGCCACTTCAATTTACTACTCCTTCGTCCTCTGATTTGGTCAACTTGCAGAGAGTCCTACTCTCTTTATAGAGGTCTAAATCTAGTGTTTAAACACTCATTCACAAGTTGATACTACCTAGTTTATGCATACAAATTTTCAAATCATTTGGTTTTTTAATTTCAGAGATATTGAAGATTTTCAGTCTTGGGGTCATTCTCTACAACTCCCTCAAATTTTGGGATGACACCAGTTCAGTGCTAAGTTGATTTCTCCTTATATAGTTCATATAAATTAGGGATTTTATGCATTATATCAAGCCAACACTGTATGAAACTCCCTTAAGAGGAATTCTTCCAATTGTTATTTTGTTGGCTTGTTGCAGATAAAAGAGCACAAAAAAGGGAGCCCCAAAACTTTTTCAAATAACGGGCATAAATTTTCTTCTTCAAATTCCTATGAAATACCTCATGAGGCTATGTAAATGCACAAGAGGAGTCCTATAAATGCATAAACCCCAAATATTGTAACATAATCCTTGTAACATAGTAGGAGATTAGTGTTTTTCAATAAACGCACTGATCTCTTGTGTGAAAGGACCAATTTTAGGGCACATCTATATAAGTCACTTGGTGAATCTTTGTAAAGACCTTTTGCCATTATGAGAACTGAAGCTGAATTTTTGAATTTTCCTCTTTCTTGCTGATTATCTTCTTCTCCAAGAGCTTATGTGTGTGATTCTTGCCTGAAATGTGTGTGTAGGATTGTTGTCTGTTGGAGGAGATGGTGGATAGTCACAAGAGATGAAGTGATGTAGCTAAATCCTGCTTCACACCTACTGAGAATGATGGTTGGAGAGTGTAGTGGGCCTCTTTAGCTTGCTAATGAACACAAATAACCATATATGCTTCTTAGAAGATGATCCACTGATGGAAGGATCAAAACAGATATAAAAAACTTGCTATTTAGTTCATACACATGTCCAATGTTTTGAGTAATTCTCTAAGAAAAGTAGCAATTGGCTTAATTCCTTTTGGGGAATTCTAAATAACTTGTTAAGCTAACAACTGTGAGTGATTTCATAAAAAAATGATGGACTACATGTAGAGAAATGTGTTTAGCAATTCATATTATCATCGTGACATTTGCGGGTTGTGACAGTCAACAGACTAGTGAGTAATGTAATGCTAGTATCTGACGATCCGAGAAGCATTACCTATGAAACTTTGTAGGATTGTAGTAGACATTCTAATGAATCTACTATGCTTTAAATTATTTCAAATGAGCAACTACACATAGAGACCAAGCTCTGACAAGATCACTGTTCTGATGGAGTTATGACAGAGAAGTAAGATGACAATGTAATGATCATATATGTATTAAAACATATACAAATACAATGTCATTGGCAATCAATCATTGCTCAATGTGTGAGAGGTGAGTGAGCTATGAGGTGAGCTCCCACATCACAATGTGTGTACATCAAACTCATCCCTCAACCTCACAATACATGCAAGTCTTTCGGATCCTTCTTTTAAAGTCATACTTGGAGCCAAGCTTTGAATTTAAAATCAAACTTCCACCTAAAAGGTGAATGCTAACATCTAGGATAGATTCTTTCTTTCCTCAACAACCAAATGATACGTGATTTTGTGCTTCCTAACTCCTCATGGGTATAATCCACTTTTACAAGGATAAATGAGAAGTACTTTTACAAGAGGCTGATCATATGAAGCCTTCCAAACGCTATGCCAATAAGTTTAACATATGTCAATTAATCAAGTATGTATGCTTGGTCTTAATTGCACCAACAACACCACCTCAAGCCTAAAATTCTTGATCTTCATTGCTCCTTGATTTCCTACAAACCAATCATCAATTTGAACCTGTTCATTTTTGTTCCATCCAATGCCTTTGTGAGTATATCTGCACATTGTAAATGAGTTGAAACATAGGATAGCTGAATATCCTTGCTAAGAAATTTCTCCCTCACATAATGATAGTGCACTTCAATGTGCTTAGTCCTTGCATGATATACAAGATTAATAGCCAAATGAAGTGAACTAGTATTGTTTCCAAAGATTATTGGAGTGTAGGAATGTATCTCAAAATCTGCATATAGTTGTTTAAGCCACATATCTTCCTAAGTTGCATTTGCCAAACGTCTATATTATACTTTTGTGGAAGATAAGGCCATAGTTGGTTGCTTCTTGGATGACCAAGATATGAGCTTTGAACCTGAAAAGGATAGATATCCTAAAGTGCTCCTCCTATCATCCTTGGAACCAGCCCAATTTACATCAGAACAATTTTTACATCTTTATATCTATGTTAGAGGTGAAGGGATAGAACAACCCTTCATTCATTGTACCCTTTAGATACTTAAGAACCCTCTTTGCAGCTTCCATATGAAGTTTCCTTGGTGCATGCATAAGCTGACTCAATGTACTTATTGCATAGGCAATGTCCACTCTTGTTAGAGTAGCATAATTGAGACTTCCCATAAGTTGTTGATAACCTGTAACATCATCAAGTAATTCACCATCATGTGAACTCAATTTATGGTTGAGTTCCATAGGAGTACCTGCAACGTTAGTGTTCTCCATCTTAAACTTTACAAACATATCATGTAAGTACTTCGTTTGAGTGATAAATATGCCTGAATCTGTATACAGAAGCTCTAAGCCAAGAAAGTAGGTTAATAAATCTAGATCACTGATTTTGAATTCCTTCATTAATTGAGCCTTGACTTGTTTGATGCCATTAGTATCATCCCGTGTAATAATGATGTCATCTATATAGACACATATGTAGATAACTTCTAATTTGTTCTTCTTCACAAATAAAGAAGAATGTGCTTTGCTTGCCACAACGCCTTGGTCTTGCAAATAAGTTTCAAGTCTATGGTTCAAGCTCTAAGAGCTTGCTTGAGACCGTAGAGTGCCTTCCTAATCTTGCATACATAACCTGCTTTATCTTCATCTTCAAAACCTAATGGTTGTGCCATATACACCTCTTCTGATATACATCCATTTAAGAATGCATTCTTGACATCTAACTTATATAAATTCCAATTTTTAGGAGCAGCAAGACTTACCAAAATCCTCATTGTTGGCATCTTCGCCACAAGGGAAAATGTTTCTTCATAATCTATTCCATGTGTTTGGGCGAATCCCTTTGCCACTAACCTTGCCTTGTACCTATTTATACCATCAGAGTTCTTTTTTATTTTGTATATCCATCTTGAACCAATTACCTTCATATTTGGCTTCTTGGGAACTAAATCCCAAGTGTGATTTTCCTGTAATGCTTCCACTTCTTCCTGCATAGCTTCTGTCCATTCTTTCTTCTTCCTAGCCTCTTCAAATGAAGAAGTATCTTCTACCATAGTGTCTTTAGTGATATACACATAATGTTTTGTGACGAAGGATGTATCATATCCATACCTTATGGGCTTCTTAATCTCTCTTTGTGATCTCCTTAATGCTTGATTTGAAGACTCTGGTATGTCTTCTAGTTGCTTGAGCTTGACCTTGCCTCTTTACTTCCAAGCTTTGAAGTCAATATGCTCTTCATCTTCTGAGTTGATATCTTCTACCAATGGTTGATCTTATTTTGTGAGGGTTGGAAAATCATTCCCCAAATCATATGGTAACTTGACTTTCCTGCAATCATCTTCAAACCATGATATATTTTCATCAAATACTACATCCCTACTGACCATAAATGCCTTGTTAGTGGGATTGTACAGTCTATAGTCCTTTTGATTCTGATCATACCCAATAAATATACATTTCTTAGCCTTAGGGTCAAGATTTCCTCTGATTTGTGATGGGATGTGTGCATAAGCAATGCACCCAAATATTTTGCAATGGTTCAATGAGGGTCCCTTACCATTCCATGCTTCATATGGTGTCATACCATCCAATGATTTGGATGGAAGCCTATTGACCAAGTAGGTGGCTGTGGGAACAGCCTCTGCCCAAAGATAGTTAGGTAACTTCTTCACATGTAACAAAGACCTAACAGATTCAACAATTAACATGTTCCTCCTCTCTGCCACTCCATTCAATTCAGGAGTGTATCTGTTTGTTACTTCCCTCTTTATGCCTCTGTCCTGAAGAAATAGATCAAAATCATGTGAAAAATACTCACCACCTCCATCAAACTTGATCCTCTTCAAGCTTCTTCCTATTTGGTTTTCAACTAGTGCCAATTACTTCTTTAAACATGTAAATACCTCATCCTTAGGCTTCATAAAATAAAAGATTGTCCACCTACTGCAATCATCAATAAATGAAACATAGTACCTTGCGCCTGAGATGGATGGATCTTTGCTAGGACCCCACACATCAGTGTGTACAAGCTCCAAATAGTCTTCATGGATGCATCCTTTCCTGTTGAATGGTTGCTTGTGAGCTTTGCCAGATTGGCATGCTCCATATTTGTATATCATATGCTGCTTGGTCACATTGGGAATGACAAGCACACTTTGATCCATGCAAATTTGCTTCACAGTTCTTTCTCCTATGTGTCCTAGCCTTTTGTTCCACATTTGTAACTTAGATAAGGTTTGATCTCTATAAATGAATAGAGCCATGTTTCTTGTGTCTTCAATTCAAATTTGAATAGTCTACCTAACTTCTCACCTTTGGCAATCCTTTTGAAGCCTTGTTGGGAGTCTTCCACATATGCTCCATGTTTAGCGAATTTGACCTATAAACCTTTCTCAACAATGTACCCAACACTAATTAAGTTTTTGGTTATAGTAGGAACATATAGAACTTTGCTCAAAAGGTTGATACTACCATAAGATGTTTTGACATTTCCAATTTGCTTGACTGAGTGTTTAGTACCATCACCTATTTGTACTTCATGATTCCCCTTGGGTTCTTCAAGGTCAGATAATAGAGCTACATTTCGAGCCACATGATTGGAACAGCTTGAATCAATGTAGAAAAGATGCTCATCATCTTTACCTTGCTTGGATGTCATGTTCATGATGAGTAGAGGGTCTTCTTGTTCTTCAGTATAGTTTTTGTAGTCCCTTCTTCCTCTAAAGTTCCCTTGATAATTGTTGTTGTTGTAGCCTTGATTGTAGTTATGGTTGCATTTGCCTCCACCATTGTTGTATCTACCTCTAGATTGTCCATAGCTACCTCTATGATATCCTCTTCCCCTTTGGTTCCCTGTATTCTTGAAACATTCTTTTGTAGTGTGGTTGTTAAGACCACAAATGTTGCATGGTGAGTTGTTGTAGGGTCTCCCCCTGCCTTGCTTTCCTCCTCTACCCCTTCTTCTAAGACCTCTTTCTCTTCCTGCATAATTAGCTTGAGAGGTACTAGCCTCTTCTTCATGCTTCTTACCTTTACCTTTATCATTAGCTTTATTCTTATCTGTATAAAAGGCGGAAGATTGGTTACCTCTTGAGTTGTCACCATTTTTGTTGAGCTTTGTCTCATGGATGAAGAGTTTCCCCATCAAGAATTAGTGAGTTGGAGAGGTAGCTGAGATAAGTCACATGCATTGTAACATTGACACTTCACTTACCATCACATGTGCACATATCTTCATACACTTGATACGTTTAATCTCTCGGATTGATAATTAAACATGTATTAATCCACTACTATAGGCACTTGTGGGGCGATTGAGGTATTCTCTCAGTTGACACAAGTCCTTAAGGATTTACCACTTAGGTACACACGTTTTTGGCACCATTGTCGGGGATTTTCCTGATCAAGGTGCCTTGGGGATGGTTATAGTTTTGGAGTCAATGAATTGTACATGTAGAGGTGATTTCAGTGAGTGGCAAGTCACAAAAATTCCTCCACTTATTATTCACACTTTAGGAGTGTGTGTAATGAGTTTTTAGGTTTAGGAGTGAGGGGGTGAGAAAGAGTTAGGGTTTAGGGAAGAGAGAGAGGTATGATTAGGATAGGTAGGTCACCATAAAAAAGACAAAACAAAAAAATCTTTTTAGTTCGGACTAAGGACACTTCAAAGGCCTTATGTGTAGGACTTAGATCATTGAGAAGTCATTTGCTAGATTACTGGTATTGTGAGTGCCGAGTGACTTGTATCACGGAAGGAGTATCATGGAGAGCTAGTGATTTTCAGACTTTTTGAGCACAATGTTAGGAAGAAATCTTCTTGAAGGTGAGTACTTCACCCTTGTAATCTCAAAAAACTAGAGAAACACTTATAAACGTGGAATAGCACAATATCGGTATCAAGGGGTAGAACAAAGGGATTTGAGTGATGTTTTTTCATCTATATTGGGTGAACATAGAAGAGGTCTGAGGAAATACTTTGCACTATTTTTTTTTTAATTTAGACCACATTTGGCTGAAGTATCATGATTGGTCAAGTTTTGGTATCGCGATACCAAAATTCCCTAGTATCGCAATACTCACCAAGTATCGTATCATGTGTAGCTCCTTGAGGTATCATGATACCATCAAGGTATCATGTATCGCCAAGTCAAGGTATCACAATTTCCATTTGAGTGGTATCATATAATTTAGCCTTGTGGTATCGTATCGTGATAATAGGAGGTATCATGTATCATTGGTCAAAATGTATCGTATTGTCAAGAATTTGATATCGTATTGTGTCTTAGGTGTCGTATTGTGAGATTCGATGGTGTCATGTATCGTCGAGAGATAAGTATCGTATCGTCAAGGGGAGAAGTGTCATGTATCGTGGGACTTCTTGGTATCATATCGTAACCCATTATAGTATCATATCATTGCGTATTAGGTATCACCCTCGGTGGTATCGTGTATCACCTTGGATTGGTATCACTCATATCGGTATCATGTATCGGGGAGAGCAATAATTATCATATCATCCCAATCCAATATCATGGATCATCTAGACTTGGTATCAAGCAGAGTAGTATCATGTATTGTGGAAAACCCGAGCAACCTGAAAGTGAAAAGTGAGAGACACAAAAACATTGGGAAGAGAATAAAAAAATTATAGGACCTGAGCGGTGGATGAATTTGAGATCTTGAAAAGTGTTAGGCAGCCAAAGAAGTGTCATTTTGTCGGTAGAAAGTGGTGCCCAACCAAATTCTCATTCAATCTACTCGGACACATCTAGTGACTCAGAAGAGGAATTACCCATGGACTCTAAGGACATGCAAGGTTCAGCCCCAAGGGAGAGTTTTATGTCCACCATAGAGGGAGAATACTGAACCTCTTTATAGTATGTGCCCACCAACCTACATGGAGTACCCATTTACCTTGATGGCATAAATAGGTCAGTAGCATGAATGGTGAGCTCTACGGATTCAGAAATAGTTCCAAGACCCGCTATCAAGTATGAAGGAGGAGTTTATATGGATAAGTTGTTTAGATATATGTAGTGACTGAAAACCTAGATTAGATCAATGATAGAGGGGAACTAGAAGGGCAAGGAACTCTAGAAAGACCTAACAATGGGAACATTGTGACTACCCCACAGGGCAAGTCTATAGTAACCCAAGTCTTGAGAGGGGATCTAATACCTCAAGATGATTACCTAGTGGATGTATATTTGATCCATGGATCATATCTACTTTTACAAACCGATTCACCCACACATGGAGAAGGGTTAAAACAAGTAACTATATATGAGCTGAATGATCTCGTGGATGTGTCTAGAGTCACATACCTAGACCGAAATCGAAGGAGGTATTGGCCAGTAGACAAAGTTGATATGTTTCGACTAAAGTATATGGGGTTGCATGTACTCCCTCCTCGAGAGCAGGTAGCTACCTCTCAAAATCCTTTCGGATCCCATCCAGGAACGGAGAACACTATGTCACATCAAACTAGTCAATGTGGTATCCCCACCATAACATATTTTCAATTCACTATGCTAGGAATGAGTTCACATAACCAAACTAATCCAGGGATAGGAAATATGAATAAAGCACCCATTAGGCTAAGACCACAATGAGGTGTAGGACCAAGAACACAACCACTAAGACTGGTAATTCCTATAATAATCAGAAGCCCAGAGCTAGCGAGAAGGTTGAGACCAATCCAAGTCGCTAAATGCATGAAAAATCATTATGATGGCATGGGAGAGCCCTATGAACATATTGTCGAATTCAAGAAATTGTTGCAAGTGAACAAGTTGATGACTTTTTTGTGCAATATGAATCCTTTGGGCTAACCCTCATGGGAACAGATTTAACTTGGTTCCAATCCTTGGATCCAAACCACTTTGGTAATATCGAACAATTCTTCCAAGAATTTATTGGAGAATTCACCAAGCAAGTGATTAAGCACAACTTGTCATCATTGATTCATAGTTTCAAACAAGCTCCAAATGAAATAGTAAAAACGGTAGCCTAAAGATTTAACCAATATGTTCAGATGTCAAGTAATGGAGAGGCCCTCACAGCAAAAGATGATATCTCTATTTTTATATGGATTGACTAATGGGACATTGAGAACCTTAGTCTACATGAAAGGGTTCCAAACATTAAGCGAGTTTCTCCAAGAATGCATAGAATTGGAAGATAACTTAGTGGATGATCTAAAAAATACACAAAGCTCCACTAAATCAGAGGACACTGGGAGCAATATGACATCTAGCTCAAGTAATGTGGAGGAATTGGTAGCTAAAAAATTAGGAGTGCATGGAGAGAGGAATTCTCAGAACCCCCCAATGAGAATGCCCATGTTGAGAAGATGCACCATGTGTAGTGGAGACCATTTGTCCCACACATGCACAAGAGGAGGATTAGGATTACCACAACCTTACTCATACAACATGCAGCCATATCAAGGACGCAACCTGTACTGTCATATCGAGCAAAAATATACCAACCAGAGTACCAAAAATTGCCCATTTAATAGGAAACCAAGGCTAGTGACTCAACACCAATATAGACCTTACAGATATCCTCTTAGCAACAAGGCAGAGAGGTTCCTAGGTACAACCCTTACCTAGGACCATAGGGAGTGCCTAGGCCATACAAACAAGGGGGATATGGACAATGAAAACCTATGTTAGGAAAGCAACCACCTCATCGAGATAATGTAGTGCCAATCAAATACACTCAATTGGAGGAAAATTTTGAAAGAGCTATAGTACCACCTACACTTTTAGCTAGTGCAACAATGAAAAATCAGGGACATACGCAAGCCTAGGGAGGATAATATCCATATGATGCCAGTCTGATAGAATACAACCAAGATTATGAGCAACAATACTACGGTTATGAAGGGTACACAAATTTTTATGGATCGGAATATGTGAACCTGATGTATACCACATCTAAAGCACAAGCCCCAATGAGACTGCCTACTAGACCACCTGCACCAAGAGGACCATGCTATAGATGCTGCGAAGATCACTTCATAAGGGAATGTACTTTTCCATACAATCCACCATCCCCTAGGACATGGGAAGGATATTGCAATGATTGTGGCAAGGAGCATCTGTTTAGAGATTGCCCAAAAAATCCCAATAAGGTTCATAACACTACCTAGATTAACGTAATAGAAGTTATTAAATCATCTAGAAGTGATAAAGAATGCACAATGCCACTAAAAGCTATCACTTGAGCCCAAGTCAAGGGACAAGTAGTAAAAGAGATAGATTCAGAGCCTAAGACGAATAAAAGTTTAGGACCTAAGATCCAGATAGTGGAGGATTCAGAAGACCTAGGAGAAACTAACAAAATAAGGAAGACGCAAAGATGGAAGACTAGAAGAGAAAAACTCAGGAATAAATAGTTGAAGAAGAAAAGTGAAGAGAATGAGAAAAACAATGAAGGAAAGTAAGATACCTTAGGGCAAGAAGATTCCCATAACACTATCCAAGCATCAAAATTAGTCGAACCAAGATCAATTCTAGCAGATCCAGTGCTAGAAGACTTGGATATGTGGTTAAAGGCTTATCAATTCAGAACCGTGACCGGACCGAGCATAGAGGAACATGAGAAACTCTATCCACAATGAGAGTTAGAGAAGGAAAGATATATGTAGGAAAGTCATAGAAATAGCTCAAACCACACTGCAACATACTACCCCAATCCTTGAGGAGACAACGATACCTGAAAGCTAGTTCAACAAATGCCTAGAAAATAACAATTGAAATATAGTAAAGACAGAACAAGAGGATAATAGTGAAAAAGACTGGCAAAATGACAAGAAAGAACATATTGCAATAATTTCAAAACTAGAGGCCAATTGACCACATGACTTATGGGCAAGGATTCAAGAGGAATGACAGAAAAAGAATGAGAACACTCCACCACCCTTCGAAGAATTAGACACATGGGAAAATCAAACTATACCAAACTTAGAAGAGGTATATGAGGAATCATCCATTTCAAACCAAAACAAGGAAGAATCGAACAACATTTCCATGCTACCAAATTATATGGGAGAATACGAGAGAAGGTCAATAGTATTCCATGCTCCCATGATCTGAGGCAACGAGGAAGGGTCACAAGATAAGACATCACACAACTTAGCAGAGCTCATGAAAACTAAGATACAATGCTTATTGCTTCTCTCATGAGCATTTGAATAGCTACCTTTCATTCCTCTACTTTGTATGTTTTAAAATGTTCTGATACTTCAAAGAGATCTGGTGGTTGCTCTACTTTATCTAATATTTCCTCATCATCTTGCCTTGTTGGTATCGCTTCTACAATAAGCACTTTTGGTGTCTCCTTTTTATTGTTCGACTCAATCTCTTGTAAATATCATTCCTCTGAATTGAATTCTGGTTCCATCTCTATGCTTTCATAATCCTCTCTCCATTCCTTTTCTAGTGACTCCCCCGCTTCCATTTCTTAAAGGATTACCATGTAAATATTTACATTATAACCTTCTTCATCCACACACTCATTCATGGTTAGTACTTCCTCATTTACACATACATCTAGTGCAGCTAAGATTTCCATCCATCCATGTGGTTTGAGTGTTTTTGAAGTTTCATGCGCATTGGTCATAGGGCTAGTTTTCCCCATTTTTCCCAAATCTCTTTGGCGGTTATGCCTACACCAGCTTGGATATCTAAGATGGCTTTAGTCATATATCTGTTAAAAGTGATGGGTAGGCATGTATTTCCTTCATCTCCCTTGTTAAATTCTCCAACTTTATCAATTGGTATCTGAATGGTCAATGGGGCTCTAGCTTTTTTCTTCTCATTCATAGGTTCTCCAAATTTCTAATCTCAATTATTCAGCTAATTTCTTCCACAAATGTGGCTTGGCTCATAGTAATTCTTCTATTGCAACAGAAGAAGAATCTTACGATAATAAGGAACAAACCAAGAAAGTGCTAGTAACCATGGAGGAAGAAGAGGAGAGATGTACCTACATTGGAAAAGATGTATCCCTGGAAGAAGAAAAAGAATTGATAGAACTAATCAGAGAATAGAGGGATGTATTTGTATGGACCCACAAAGACCTCAAGGTAGTAGATCCATCCATTTGTTCCCATAGAAACCCAATGACTTCCAAAGCAAAAACCTCAAAGCAACGACCATACACATATAATGATGTTTATTCAACTAAGATTAAAGACAAGTTGTTAGTGGCAGGATCCATTTATGAGATAGAGCACACAGAATGGGTATCACCTTTGGTTGTAGTACCCAAAAAGAATGGTAAGCTTAGAGCCTGCATCAATTTGAAGAAAGTGAATGCAGCTACCATACGTGATAGCTATCCTTTACCTATCATCGACCACCTCTTGGAAAGAGTTGTAGCCAAGGAAGTCTATAGCTTCTTGGATGGATTCTCGGGTTATAACCATGTAGCCATTTCAATGGACGACCAAAATAAAATAGATTTCGCAACTAAACGGGGAGTATACGCTTTTAGAGTGACGCCATTTGGGCTCACTAATGCCACTAAAAATTTCAAACAATTGATGTTTCATGTATTAAAGAAATTTTTAAGAAAAAGCATGGAAGTATATGCAGATGATTTGTGCACCTATTCCAATCAAAGAAGTGAACATATTCTAGAACTACGGAGGATAGTCAAAAAATGCCCACAATATCAAGTATGCTTGAACCTAGAAAAATGTGTCCTCATGGTAAGGCAAGGAAAGATCTTGGGACATATTGTATCAAGGAATGGAATCTCCATAGATGAGGATAAGATCAAGGTGATCTTAGAATTACCTAGACCGAAAAATGCGAAGGAAGTACAAGCCTTTATGGGTCATGGTGGATACTATCGTCGGTTTATCCACATGTATGCTATAATTGCTAAACCTCTATATGAGTTATTGACTCAGATCATTTGGACAGAGGAATGGCAAAAGTCACTTAATGAATTGAAATGATGACTAAGCTGAGCACCTATCTTGAAGGTACCCAATTGGAACAAACCATTCCATATCCATGTGGATGCATCATATTTTGCAATACGATGCATACTAGCTCAAGACATGCCTCTAAGACCCATGATTTGCACGAGAGCCTTCTCCAAATGGGGCATTGATTTCATAGGACCTATAAATCCTCCAGCCAAACGATCACATGTTGAATATATAATAGTAGCCACTGATTATTTAACCAAATGGGTAGAAGCAAAAGCAACGAGGAAAAATGATGCACAAACCACAACTAAATTTCTCTTTGAAAATATCTTTACTCACTTTGGATCGCCAATAGGAATTGTGAGTGATAGGCAAACACAATTCATCAATGAAGTAATAGAATCACTAATGAATGAATTCCTTGTGATTCACAAAAAATCAGCCCCTTACCACCCACAAGCCAATGGTCAGGCTGAGAGTTCCAATAAGGTATTGCGCACTGTGTTGAACAGAATAGTCAACAATGGAAGGTCAGATTGGGGCAAACAACTACATCATACAATTTGGGCCTTCCCTGTGGCTTACAAGACAGCCATTGGAACCACTCCATCCAATTTTGTTTACGGATAGAGTGCATGTTTACCAATTGATTTTTTTAGTTCCTACCCTATGCATATCACAACAAAAGGAGTGGACACACCATGGACTATCCCAACAATTGGACCAAATTGAAAAATTGCATGAAACAAGATTATAAGCTGTAGCAAGAATTTATGCCGCAAAAAGAAGACAAAAAGCCTATTACGATGCACATATTAAAGATAAGGTCTTAAAGGAAGATGATTTGGTCTTAATGTACACATTGAAATAGCATGCAAATAAATTGTAGCAACGAGGGTATGGACCGTTATTGATAAATCAAACATCAACCAGTGGAGCAGTAAACTTAGCCACCCTGGACTGCGATGTACTTCCCAACTATATTAGTGGCTGTAGAACTAAGAGGTATATGGAACCTTTAATGGACAAAATGTTAGCACGACTTGTGGGAGCACAAAATCGAAAAAAGGAAGAAGAAAGGATTAGAGAAGAAGCTCGAATGGAAGCTCTCGAGCGAATCAAGAAGCAAAAAGAGTGGATGAGACAAAGAAACAAACGATATGTACAAAGAGAGGAATCGGTACCCATGGCAAACTACCAAGTAGGTAATGCAAAAAATGCAAGCAATAGTATTTCCCGATCATACTTAAACCTAGGAATCGGAAACACAGAATATCAATTAGTGGATGCATTAATTGACATGGGAGTGGCACTAAGTTGCATGTGAATATTGTAAGCCACTCACCTCAAAACAACCATGAGTCCTACTAAGGCATATATGTTAGGAATCAGAGGACAAATTATCGAATGTATACGAGAAGTCCTAATGTCCCTTCATCTAGGAAATTCCACTATGGAGCAAAGATTCTTGGTATGAAAAGTGGAAGACCTTATTGAAAACCTGATCCTAGGATAAGACTGGATTTTTGAGAATGAAGTCAGCATACACCTTACACAATGATACATATCAACCAAAATAGGGCACAAAGAAGTCTTTAGTCTATTGGAAGCTAGATCGCCACAAATCCTTAGCACAATCATACCTAAGGAAGCATATCTGAAGGAAGATAGGGAGGAAGCTTCCAATAGGGATGTGTATCATGAGTGCCTTAATCTAGACTTACCTACTAGTACTGAGGTGTTGCATGACACTGTAACCAATTCTCCTATAGGATATGAGATTGAAGGCAAAAGTTAGGATATTTCATCTCAACCCATCAACACTACACGAAAAAAACTAACATGGATGTCAACCATCAGAATACTACCTCAAACGAGCACATGAGTACAATGGGTATGCAAAGATAAGCTGCCTCAGCATGCTAGTACAACGTAGGAAGAGATCGACCATCTAGCTGAAATGTAGCAAAGTAACTATTGTTCAAAATCTCAAGGGGATAAACCAAGAATTCTTCATAGATGGCTTCCAAAATCATTGGTGGAGGCTCAAAAATCACAAAAACACATATGGATCCCGAAAAGAAGTCCAGAAAGCAGCAAATCAAGAGACAAAAAGACTTAAGGAAATATCCTACCAGTACAGTAAAGCAATGGAAACTACCAAGGATCAAAGAAAACCCCAAACAACTAAAAGGAAAACCCAATCCAAGAACAAGAATAAGTCAAAGATGACATTCAAGAGTAGAGGAAGAAGAATGCGATAGAAGCAAAGGCCACCAGCATAGAATATATGGTTAATACGGAGACCCAAGAAGGAACAAGGAATCGACCAAGAGAATCAAGGAGACTCTTCTTGCACTCATAAAAAATCAATTGCATCCAGAGCATGCATGATAAAGACACATTACAAGCCACACATTTGACACATAGCTTCTTCAATAAAAGTAGTGGTGCGCATTTCCATAACCGGAATAAGACTTAGCTTCTACTATCATAGGAATGATCATCCGTTGTAAATAAATAAATGCTTCAACTATAAACTAACCTCTTGTTTTCTTTCAAACTTGAAAATTAAAAAACGTATGGTAAGGTACCTTACTTATCTCTACTTATGAAAGGGGGCACAAAGTGGTGGAGGATGACATATTAACAAATTACACAAAAACATGCCGAATTGGTTTCTTTCTTGAACTGATCTCTACTACATTACGAGTGCAGATGGGTTCCAAAGACTCTGAAGCAACAATTCAAGAGGAAGTGCTTAAATTTCCAATGAACAGTGTAACAAAAGCCAAAGGGCATTGGTTCCAAGAGGACCAACCAACAGGAGAGAATTTGTTCAGGGTGACTTAAGATCATGGATACAAACAATCAATTTCTTGTGATGTCCCAAGACTTCAAGGTCTTACAAGAGCTTCCATCTACAGTGGATGTGATGACAAAAGATGGAATCCATAAGTATTTTGAGTTACCAATCTATAAGCTAGATTTCCAAAGATGCACTCAAGTCATGAAACCCATTTATCCAACCTTGGACAAACCATTGGTGCAAGAAACCAAAGTTCTTTATGTAGTAGTTGAATGGATAACAATGCAAGTCACGCATGAGCTCATTAAAGAAGCATTTGGATGGATCAAGGACGGGACCACGGATCTCAAGGAAGAAAGTCATGGCACTAAAACCAAAATATTTGTGGATATTAATCATGTTGGTATTGAAGAAGAAGTCATATTGGTGCATCAACATTTTTGCTTTCCTAATATGCACAGATATACAACACCACAAAAAAAAAGTCAATTATTATCTCATGCCACCAAGCAAATCGACAACCAAATAAACTTGATGCCTTGCATTCAAGAACGATTATTTGAGGCCAAGAAGCAATGGGGTCATAAGAAGTTTTTGAATGGAAGTGTGGCTCTAGCAGTATTGATATACCATGCATTAGGTATTCGGGAATACCTCAAAGAGATGCCATCATCTGTTGAAATGGCTAAGTATGTGAAGTCAACAACAATACCAAAAAAGAAAAAGGAGTGAAGATGATCGAAGGGGTAGGAACAAGCACACAACCAATGATGCGAGGAGCAAAAAGACTAAGGGAGGCACCAAACGCAGAAGAAGATACTCCACCATCAAAAAGGACACATGCACTCTCGAGAACCAAACTTGAGGAGTCCACACCTATTATAGAAATGGGATTACAGGAAGCCATGGAGGAAACTCACAAGTTTATGGAAGGACATATCAATTTACCAGTTCAAGGGCATCATTACCATCAATCCCATATAGCATCCATGCTAGGCAAGAGGCTAACAAAATTCTACTGATACCAAGAATTGGGATTAGTCAGTTCCAACTCATCATCTGAAATCCAGGAAACACATAAACCATCAACTATGAACATTGATATTAGGAGCAAATCAAATGATGATGGTAAATGGGATGAAAAAAATCGAGTCAAGGATTCTCTTGAAGTAGAAAGCAAAAAGCAAGATCAAGTTTTGGATGTGACATTCAATGATGGACCAAAGGAAGGGCCAAGCAGAAACCCACCTTTATGGTCAAGCTACAATGACGATTCCAAAGGGAGAGCAAGCACAAGAAGAAATCTTGAAACAAGAACCATTCATGCCTATAAGAATAGTAGCAAAGGGTTCACCTCTGGATGTGACATTTCAAGGAAGTGCTACCAAGTCTACCACATCTAAAGAGGAAGAACATCAAATTTAGCTACAAATTAGACAAACACATAACAAAATAGTACATATTGAGAAGGATAAGGATGTACAAATAGGTGAAGAACCAAGCATACCAAAAACATGGCTCAATGTGGATGTGGCACTGTTGAAGTCACTCGTAGAACAAATGATCCAGATTGCCATGGATACACAACAATAGCTCATGGAAGCAGATAGCGATTATGACAACGCATTAATAGAAAGAAATCAATTCAACACGCTAAGTGAAGAGCTATCTGGTAGAATATTGCAAGCTCAATAGGCACTCGCAAATAAAGAAGAGGAAACCAAAGAAGCTATGGAAAGATGTACACTACTCACTGAAGAGAATCAAAAGATGCAAAATCAGCTTAAGGAACTTCAAAACAAATATGAGGCCAGTGAAACAGAAAAGGTATGTATATCCAATAGCAGAAAAATCTTAGAAGCTCAAATAAAAGTCTACATGGGCGAGGCAAACAACCTGAGAAACAAGAATAAAGAATTGATGAATGCAGTCCTGCTCAGCCAACCACTCGAAGTGCCAAAAGATAAGCAAAACAATACAGATGAATTAGAGGCTCAGATAGCTAAGTATGCACATTAGCTAAAGCAAGAGCAAGAGTTAAGAGAAGAAGGGGAAAAGAAGTATATGTATGATACAAGCAAGCTCAGAAAAAGGTGGAAGGCTATGGAAGCCAAAATCATAGAGAAATGTAAAGAAGATGCAGATCAAGTAGCTTTACTTGGCGAAAAACTCCTATAGAGAAATGAAGCACTCACAGCAGTAATAAAACCATTATTGAGAAAGACACAATCACTAAAAGCTTGCGGGCTCAATTATTACAGAATAATCAAATGGTGACACCAGTAGTTCAAAGCTCTCAAGAAACTACTATGGAGATTGAGGTACGTCCTCCTTCTCCCCCCATCCATAATTCACCAATACAGAGAGGAGAACATTGCTTATAGAAATACCTGGACTATTGTAGAACTAAGTTGAAACGAGTGGGAACTACTGATGTCCCAACTTATGGGACAATTTGAAGATCAAATGGTAAAGGTCATGAAAGAGGCCAAAATCAAAAGCAAAAATTTAGAGCAAATTTTGAGGCATCATAGCGTACCATACGACCTATTAAGCGAAGAGACCTGGCGATACATTAAGAGGACTACACAAAAGGAACCTGATCAAGATTTATAGTTCAAAATAGATACATTCTCTTATACACAAGAAGAATTTGACAAAGCAGATCTATCTGGAGACAAAAGTTTTGGAAAAGAATACTACTCTATGGGTGCATCGGGAATCTGCAATTTTGCCCGATACCCAAAAGAAGATCCTGGATGCAATTTTGGGAAGAACAGTTCGAAGCCTGCCACATACCTATATACCCACTAAAGAATATCTGGTACGTACAATAGAGTTTTGGCTCTCAAGATATGCTATAGTTCCTCACCTAGCAATAAAGATGACGAATAAAGTGTTGAGCATGCTACTCATAGTTTTGAAAGTCTTCAAACATGCTCAATATGCATTTTTTTTTACTTCATTGGCATTAACCAAGGTACAGAAACTCTAATTTTTTATCTCTCAATAACGCCTAGCCAACTTTAAATCATGGTTATATACTCACGCGTGATGTTCTTATTGAGTCAGTATATGTAGACATTCGAAGAAGCATTTTTCACAGGATTTTTTGAAATGGACTCAAAAAGTTTTTTCAAAATGACTTCTAATTTAAATGCTCAATTGGTGGCCTATGAGTTAAGCTTCTTTGCAGATCATCGACAGGCACCAAATGATGGAGTAAAATCAGCCCAATGGAAGGAACTCATGATATGTGAAGCCAATCTACTGAATCAAAGAGAGCGAACGCCAATCAGACATACTCATGTCGCCAGCCAAAACCTGTCCAGGACGACACAGTTCAAGAGGAGGGATGTGTGGAGGGAGAATCAAGCAAGAGAGGAAGAAGAAGAAAATCAAGAAGAAAAACTTTCCAATGAAGATAAATCACCCTCTACCCAAAGCCCTACTGTCGAAAAGAATTTATTAGTCTTAAAATATTATTAAAAATTAAAAGATTAATTGATTGAAATAAGTTTGAATAATTTATGAAAATTTTGACTAATGTTTGATTTTAATTTTCGCAGGACAAGAAGTTTGATGATTAGTACAAAGATGGGAAGTATTTGTAAAGGTGTTTTCTAAAGTAGTTGTGGGTATAGATTAAAAATTAAGGGTTAGTCAAGGGTTTATCTAAGTTTTGAAAGTAAATTCAAGGATATTTAAGGGTCACATGTAGGTTTTGATCATATTTTATAGGGTTCAAGTTTAATTTGAAGGTGAATTAAGGGTTTAATTAATAAATCTAGAGGATTATGGAAGGTTAGAAGATTAGTTTATGGATTACTTGAGGGTTAAAAACATGGTTTGAAGTTAGTTTAAGGATAAACTTATTGTTAAAAAGGTTAATTAAGTAAGTTTTAGTCTCTAAATGAGTTAATAAATAGGATAAATGTATTAATTAAAACTTTAGCAAAATATTTTAATTATAAATGATTAATTAAATATGAATTTATATTATTAACACTAAGGTTATGGATACATTTAAATTTATTGATGGGTATAATTTGGTTTATTCTAAAGTGAATAAATAAATAGAAAGGTATTGAAGGGTTGTATTTAAATCTAAAGTCTAAGGCCAAGAGAATATTTAATTTGAGTGGTTGTTGTGAATTTCTTGGAAAAGAAAAGGATGAATTTCCCATGCCTTTTTTTTGGTTGAGATATATTGAGTTGATGTGAAGTTATTGTAGGCTGCATCACTGAGTTAACTTAGGGAAAATGTGGGCTATGGTGGGCTACTCTCATCTATATAAAGAGGGGAGTCATATTCACAAGCTCATGTTATTTTTCAGGTACTCTATTTACTCTATGCTCTAGGCTATGATTGTTTGTGCACTCATTTCTATGACTGTCCTTCTAACAAGAGGAGAGAGAAGACCATCTCTCTTGCATTTTGCAAATCATTTATTCAAAGATTTTTTTTTTGCTTTTTGCTCCAGGATGCGCAGAGAATTGAAAAGAGGAGATTTTTTTTTGTTTTCTTTTCTTCCTTTCTTTCTTTTTTTTATCCTTTTTCCCACATCTTTAATTCTCTCCCTCTCTTTCCCTTTCCCTCTCCCTCTCTTCTCTGCCAGCGGCACAACAGTGTTGCGCACGCAACAGAGAGAGAGAGAGAGAGAGAGAGAGAGAGAGAGAGAGAGAGAGAGAGAGAGAGAGAGAGAGAGAGAGAGAGAGAGAGAGAGAGAGAGAGAGAGAGAGAATGTGAGAGTTTTTTTATTATTTCATTTTCTTTTTTTATTCTTTCCCTCCCTTTCTTTCCCTCTTCTTTCTGCTACGGCACAATAGAGCTGTGCGCGCAACACACACACACACACACACAGAGAGAGAGAGAGAGAGAGAGAGAGAGAGAGAGAGAGAGAGAGAGAGAGAGAGAGAGAGAGAGAGAGAGATGGAGAGAGAGAGAGAAAGAGAGAGAGAGAGAGAGACAGAGAGAGAGAGAGAATGTGAGAGTTTTTTTAATTATTTCTTTTCTTTTATTTTTTATTTATATATTTATTAGACATTTTAATTACTATTTTCTTTTAAATTATTATGTTTATATATATATATAGTTACTTTATATATCTTTATTTTATAGTTTATATATATTAAATATTTTATTTCTTTCTTTTTTTATGTTATATATTTTAATATTATATTATGTTTTATTTTCATGTTTTATGTTATATTTATGTTTAAGTATATTTATTAAATATATACTAAAAAAGTATGAAGTGTATATATTTCTAAAAGTATATATAATTATGTATGTGTATAAATATGTATTTTGTATGTGTCCTTATGTATGTATGTTTTAATTAATAACTCATCGTAGGTTCATTATATTTTAATATTAATTTATATCTTCTATGTATTAAATATTATTGTTTTTTTTTTACTTTCATTTAACTTATGACATGCATATGCATTGAGTATGTTTGTTTGAGATGAATGATATGAATGGTTAATGATTTTATTATGTATGTTGGTGTGAAATGAAGGGTATGAAGGGTGTGTGTGTGTTTATTTATCTAAATTGTTTACATGATATGATTTGAGTTCCTAAACCTTTTTTATGAGTTGCATGTTACCAAAAGGAGGAGCTATTTAGCCTTATTTTTTCCATAAAATTCATTATTCTTGCCAACTTCTCTATTTCCAAATATTTATCCTATCTAATCTTAATTTATCCTTTCCTTTTCTTATCCATTAGCCAAGCTTCTCCAACCCTTACTTGCTAGCTTGATAGAAACTTATTAGAAATGCATTGGATTTAGTAAATGTTTGTATCCATGTTACATGTTAGTGCATGCATATGTTATTGTATGTTAGATATTAGTAAATGTATGCATAGTTAGTGCATGCATATGTTAATGAATGTTAGATGTATGTTAATGCATGTTAGATGTTAATGCATGTTAGTTAATGTATGCATGTTAGATGTTAGGTAGTGCATGTAAGTTTATATATGTTAGTTATATGCATTTTCATTTTCATGTATGCATGTTATGTATGCATGTTATGTATGCATGTTCATTTATGCATGTGCATGTATGCATGTGAGGTATGTTAGTATATGTTTATGTTTGCATGTTTTGTGTATGTATGTTTATGCATGTGTTTTAGTGCATGTTCATTTATGCATGTGTATGTGTGCATGTGATTTATGTTTGCATGTTCATGCATGTATGTATGCATGGCGTGTATGAATGCATGTTCATTTATGAATGTGTATGTGTGCATGTGATTTATGTTTGCATGCTTGTGTATGTATGTATGTTATGTTTGCATGTTCATGCATGTATGTATGCATGTCATGTATGTTTGCATGTTCATTTATGTGTATGAATGTATGTTCATACGTGTGTGTGTGCATGTATGTTCATGCATATGTGTTAGTGCATATAATTTGTGTATGCATGTGTGTTTTTGCATGTATGTTCATGCATGTTTGTTTTTAATGTATGTTCATGCATGTGTGTTTGTGCATGTAATTTCATGCATGTGTGTTAGTGCATGCATGTTCATGCATGTGTGATAATGCATGTAAGTTTATGCATGTTAGTTAAATGCATGTTCATGTATGCATGTTATGTATGCATGTTATGTATGCATGTTCATTTATGTTAGTGTATGTTATGTCATGCATGTATGTTAGTATGCATGTGATGTATGTTAGCATATGTAGTATTTATGTATATGTATAAGTGTATGAATTTATGTTAGTGTATGTTATGTCATGCATGTATGTTAGTATGCATGTAATGTATGTTAGCATATGTAGTATTTATGTATATGTATAAGTGTATGAAGCTGTGTATGTATATGAATTATTAGATGTATGCTTAATTAATGTTTGAATGAATGTTTGAGGTATATACAAGTATATAATGCTTGAGTGATTAGTGTTCATGTATGCATGAATGAGTTATGTATATTATTATGTGTATATTAAAATGAATGTATGTATTTATGATATATAAGTATTAGAACAGTTAATTACCTTATATTAACCTGAGTTTTAAATATGTTAAATTTTAAATGAGTGTTTAATATTTTATAAAAGCATACTTATGATATTCATGTTATTTTTCATATGATATGCAGACTCTGTTGAAGACGAACTGAAGAACTAGAAAGTGAAAAGAAATATTATTTAGCTGAAATTCTACTGTTTAGTTTTGTATAGAATATCATTTTTATAAACAGTATCTTATAGCTTTTGTATAGGAAATCATTCATTTAAACAGTTTATATAATATTAATCTATTTACATTCCATCTTATATGTCTGAAGAAGCTTCATCTAGTAGTACTTTTTTACCTCCATCTACATTTGAAATACTATTTCCTAGTCGAGTTGAAGTTAATGATACTCAAAATACAGAAATTGAAGAACTAGTTAAAGATAAAATTGTAGAAGAAACTTTGCATTCAAGAGAGTTTGAGCGTAGATTATCTAGAACATTCCCATTAATTTCCTTTGTTCCACCTAATACTGAAAATAGTGAAAATCGTTTTCCTCCGTCCATAGCTAGAAACACTGATAATTCTCAAATAGATTTAAACGTAACAGAAATCATTAAAGATAAAGTAGTTAATGAGGAATTAATCCTACCATCCTATATAAACGCAATTAATAGATATAGAAACGCTTTGCCTGACCGTCCTTAGGAATGGAAAAATACTTGTTCTGCATAGTCACCCTGTGTGCGTCGTTAGCGAGACGATTGAATTGATCCACCAATCGTCATGAATCACTCCCACACCGCAAGGGCACACATCAGACTGCAACATGAAAGAAGGAGGTCTCGAAGTGTGTGAACAAAGATTAAACACAAGACCTTTGAAGAATCAACCAAAAGACAAAAATAGATGTAGTGTTTACCAAGTGGTGCATGTGGTGAGAATAAATAAATAGGCTTAAACAATACAACAAGGCCAAATGTGTGAGAACAAAGATTTATTCGAAGGCCAAAAGTTAGAAAGAGGTAGAGGCTAAAAAGTGGAAAAGAGTGACTAAGATAATGACATTCTTAGCCACTAAGTGCGTGTGGTGGAAAAGAGCTAAACATGCATCAACAATGACATAGCCACCCTTAGATATGAATGTAAGGAATACCAAGGGGAGGACGGAAGCATAGGATTTGGCTCGAATAAAGTAACAAATTATATGAAGATCCTAACTGTCTCCTCGACCACTGGGTGTGTGTATTTAAAAAACAATAAACAAGCCTTGGACAAGAAGCAAAGCCTGTCAAGGGACAAAATAGACCAAGAAGGGGAGAGTGTTGGAGAGAAAAGAGCACAGAAAAGGCAGCACCAAAAATTTTTCAAGCTACGGGCATAAATTTTCTTCTTCAAATTCCTATGAAATACCTCATGAAGCTATGTAAATGCACTAGAGGAGTCCTCTAAGTGCGTAAATCCCAATTATTGTAACATAATTGTTGTAAGATAGTAGGAGATTAGTGTTTTTCAATAAAAGTGCCGGTCTCTTGTGTGAAAGGACCAATTTTAGGGCACAGCTATATAAGTCACTTGGTGACTCTTTGTAAAGACTTTTTGCCATTTTGAGAATTGAAGCTGAATTTTTGAATTTGCCTCTTTCCTACTAATTATCTTCTTTTCCAAGAGCTTATGTGTGTGATTCTTGGTTGAAATGGGTGTGTAGGACTGTTATCTACGCCATCCCTTCACGTTTGAACTACTCTAGTGCATGTGTGAGACTTGAGGAGTTGTGGAATAGGTATTGGTGTTCCGTGCGCGCCATTCACTATTTTCCTCATAACTTGAAGCAGGTTTGTAGTTTGGACTAAAGATACCACCATTAGAGATGTGTCTCGATGAAAGCTTCAAAACAAACCTCTATTGACCATATTCGAAGTTTGGAGCTAAGAGAAAAGTTTGAGCTTGCGCTTATTGCTGTAATAGGTAACAAGACATGCACTTTTAGAGAATTAGTTAGTTGGAGAAGTAGCTGAGATAAGTCACATGCATTGTAGCATTGACACTTCACTTACCATTATGTGTGCACATGTCTGCATACACTTGATACATCTAATCTCTCGGAGACCTAAGGATTTATGACTTAGGTACACATGGCTGCTCTTAGTGTTTGAAGTCATAACTTCCATCCATTTTTAGAAGGTTATTGTGAGCTAGCTATGGTGCAAGTTATCTATTTTGCATCAACTTGTTCTTATTGACGTTCCAAAGTACCTGTTGGGTTTTATTGCACTAACTATTGATATATTTAGGTAGTGATGTGTGTGAACACACTAGGACCTCTAGGGCACTTTTTTCCCTCTTTAGGAGGTTTTTTCCCCCTAGCTTGTATATACACCTATAGCCCTAACAGGTTACTTATCTTTGTACATTCTAGTGGTAATACATTTAGTATTGTGTGTTGTGTTCCAAGCTTCTTCTTCTTCCTTGTGTTATTCATGTGCTTCCGTAGATGTCTAACTCCAACAATTGGTATCAGAGTAGGCTGGCACTTCATCTAGGGCATCGTGGACACTTCTCTGATCAGAGTCTCAGAATCGCACAAAATTTCATGTGCCTCTGAATGCATTATCGCAACACTTGTACATGCTATTTCATCTTTTTGTGCCAAATATATATACAAATTCCATTCACCAATATGAGCATCTCAAAGTCTGTTACAAGCTTAGCAAAACTGATCAGGGTAATTCTCTTGAACTTTCTTAGAGATAGTCATTTTTTTGCATGAGGGTATTTTAGTCAATGGCCATGGCTAAAAGCAGTGATGTATTTTGTATGTTGGTTGTTGAGGATAAGTTGGACATGCAAATATAGGTACTCAAGCTGATGCAGATGGCATCAACGATGATGACATTCTGCATATTCCTATTCGTGCTGTGGTTCGTATTGCACCTTCTATAGAGAAAATTTCTTGGATGGTAGAGATGCTCACAAACATGCATTGATAGCATTGTGTGTCAAGCATGTCATTATTCCTCACATTTGCTCTTGCTTAACATCTAAGGATGCTTTGGATACACTTACTACATTGTACCAGGCTAGGAATGAGGCTCGTGTTGCTTACCTCCAAAAACAGTTAGAGAGTGAGAATATGAATGAAGGTGATTCTATGGATAGTTTTTTGACAAAGATCAAGGATTTGAAGGAACAATTGATTTCTTTTAATGAAGTCCTTCCTAATAGGTCACTTGTGCAGACCATTCTGAATGGCCTTCCTGACTCATATCAGAGTTTTGCTTCTACTCTTCATTTGATGATGAGAGGCAATTCAAATGCCTTAACATTTTAAGAGTTCTTTCTCTTTTGTTGCAGGAAGATCAGTCTAGGCAGAACATGTCTATTATGCACGTTGTAGATCAAACTTTCCTGGCTAGTCAGAAGGGCAAAGGTAAATGAAGCTCTTCTACTTCTACTAGTAAGCAAAAATATGCTAATTCTGCAGAAACAAAGAAGGATGACACAGACGACAAGAAAGAAATTGACGTTAGTGACGGAATATTTGAGGTGGATGCTAGAAATCCGGTGTCAACCTCGACCTTAAAGTCGTATATATTCTCCTTCGCTGAACATCTTCTGGATGTCGCTGAACATCTTCGCTGAACATCTTCTAAAATTTGTGAGGAGGCTAGAACCTTTTTTAGCGGATCAATCCGTACATCCCGACTTCCGCCGTTAATCTACAAGGATAAATTGGCGCAGTTGTGTAAAACGTACCTTAACATTGAATCTGAAGAAATTCGATGCAGTTGCTAATTCTCTAGTTGCATCCGGCGATCTCATATATTATGCGTCGGTTGGGCTAGTTGTCCTGGATATTCCGTGGTTCTGCAACAAAATCATGGGTAAGCTGCTGTATTTCAAGATGGATTCATCTCACATTGACTGCTCAAAGGGGTTCTTTGGAATCCGTTTCTCGGAATATTTGCTAGAGAAGCATGCTAATGCAGCACCAAAACCAGCACCAAAACCAGCAATGAAATGGTGGCCTTGGCGAAAGTAAATTTTTTCTGTTATTTATGTTCAAAATACGCAAGATTATTGCAGTGACCAGGAATCATAAAATTTCCTTGCTTTTCGGTTTTTGTCAATTGAAGACATGACGAAGACACTCGAGCAAAGGTCAAAGGTGGATCTCTAGTGGAGCTCTTAATAGGGTTAAAACTGGCTTGCCAAAGAGAAAACTCAGATATCTTCATTCCGGCAAGTCTGTCGGGGGAAAGCCGGAACAAAACAATTACATTAAGTACATATCTGCACCCAAACGCAAACTGTACAATTGTAGGAAGGCGGCTAGCTGTAAAGGATAAATTACGCACCTTCCTTACACCTGGAGTCTTTCCTGTTATGCAGGTTTGTGGCTAAGCAAAGCCCAGTTGCAGATCCTAGAATATGGCGTATGACTCCATTTGATTGTGTGTGGGCGTATTCTGAGTGCGTATACTCTCTAGCGCGCTTGCGGGATATATATATATATAATGGATTTAGATATATACATGGAGAGAGAGAGAGAGAGAGAGAGAGAGAGAGAGAGAGAGAGAGAGAGAGAGAGAGAGAGAGAGAGAGACGTATATAAACTTACTCCTTGCATTGCAGGTTACATTTCACAAAATCCTAAGTGAGCAAAATGTTCATGTTGAACTGCGACAAGATGTCATTGCTTTTCTAATGGATGGTGCAGAAGTGTATATTGAATTTTGCGGCCTGGAAGGAAATGAGAACTTCATTGATGTTTTAGCTTCTTTCACGCACAAGTCCTTGGATCAAGCATTGGAATGGACACAAAGGAATGTTTTAGATAAGATGAATGAAGTCTTTGCAGACAAAAGAGGCATTCCAGGCGTTGAGATAATGTACTATGTTATACGACCAGCCTGCATACAGAGGTTTGTGGAAGCAAGTAGAAGGAATGTTGTGTCTGTAAGCGATCTGCAACATTGCCTTAGGAGACAGATAGAGCAAGGAGACAAGATACTCGAGGATATCAGTCAAAGTATAGTGTACAGTTGACAAACAAATACCTCCTGTATATGAGCCCATAATGAACCTGTTAGGAAGGGTGGAGGTTATAAAAACTCTTAAAGCATGTATAAGGTTCTTTAACACAGCTGCGACAGAAGTCTCAGAAGCGAATGCGGCTGAAGGTGAAGCTATCGTTAAGGAACCTCTTCCAGCTGGGAAGTCCACAGGAGGAGAAACTTCGGCTACCAACGAAGAACGACTGATAGATGAACTTAAGAAGTTGCGCAGCTTAGTCTTGTCCGAGTTACAAAGACTGTTCAGACATGCAGACCAAGAAGAAAAGGGAAAACTGCCAAGAATGTTTGTGATTACAGAAAATCGTAAGATTGTCTGCAGATTGATAACGAAGATGATGCCAGATGTTCACAAATACACATTGAATCTCTTATGTGAATGTCCGAGCGACCGACCACATCTCCCGAATGGGAAGTATGGAATGAAAATTACTGCAGTGGATGATGGACTCCTGAAGCGTGGCTTGCCGGCTTCCTGAAGATTGTATACGTGGCTTCCAAAATGGCTGCCCATACAGCTGCGGGGTGCGGCCATATGATTCCAGACTTCGCATCTGTGCTCGCAAATTTAGTAGACTCCACTCCAGACTTGGATCCATGGTCATCTTTGGAGGACTGTACGAAGGTCCATATCGGGTAGGATGCTTTCCTTCTGTATGAATAGTAAAGAATAATGAAACATTCATTTTACCTTGACTTCTTGCTACTGCAGCTCTCATTTTCAAGAAGGACAGCGATGGCTTTAGGATTTCTTAACCATGCATAACTGTGAGACCGAACAAAAAATAAAAGAGGTATTTGGCCTCAGTCGTGTCCGATACGACGATGGATCAGTTTCATGGGTTTGTGACATACATAGGCCTGCGTCGACATGAAACATACTCAGATATGACAGGCAGATGGTGAACCAAAGTTCGACGAAAATGATACCTTTTTGCCATGTGCACAGCTGATCTGCCCATTAAGAGGTTGATGACCGGAACGGACTGGGCATTGCGGGCGGGCCGTGGTGTCATTTATATATTTGATCCTAATTCCTACCTGCTCTTTAATAATGATAATCTCTTATTGCTTTCAGTCTTTAGGAGATAATTTGTAGTTTATAGTTCCATCATTACAAGTCATATATATGTTTGATGGTTGTTTGGAAGCTCTCAAACGATTTTTGTTTCTTTGTTCTTGATCTATATGTATTTCTTTTATCATATTCCTTAAACGTCTATGTTTTAGCCTATTTGAAACATCATTTATACATAAAATTCTTTTAGCATGAACATGTCCATATTCACCCAAAAGTGATAGAACCAAACCATCTAATTTGCTTCAAACTTTTTTTTACACGAATGATTGTTAAACATCATGAAATTCTGCAACTCCAATGTAAAAAAGGCCTATAATAATAAAAAAACGTTTTGTCAATACTTTTTCCTTCCCTTTTTCTTCCAAGGGAGTTGAAAATCTTTATTAGCACTACACGAATAAGAGGAGCATACCAACACCTCCCATTGAAAGAAATTGCGGGCATCATCGTTCATACGACGCTGTCGGAAAGTTTTCAACTTTCCAGTTGATGACCAGATAAAATAAAATTAACTTAATTGGTGAATTCTAACCTTTTATATCACTGTTAAACAATTGTGTGAATTGGAATTAACTACTTTTGAAGTGTTTGCAGGTACAAGAAATGATAAAGAATACATGTTCATATTAGGGTTTACCCTAATTACTCATTTAATGAGTTGTTTTATTCATACATTCAAGAATCATGGGTATTTAACCCTAGGATTTCATAAGTTGATATGATTTTATGTCAGTTGGGTTAATCCACAGGGTCTCAAAAGATTCTAATGGGTTACTGTTAGGGTTTATGTCAATGTCAATGGACTAATGATAGGGATCAGAAAGATTTTAATGAGTTTTATGGGTTTCTGAAGGGTTTTAATAGGTTTTCTAGGATTTTAGTATGTTTCAAGGGCTAGAATAGTTGTTATTCAAATACATTAATCTATACATTAAATATTTATGTATTAAAAATTAAACTATGCTATTAATAATTACTTTAATCATATGTGTGCATTTAAATACTAAGGTTCTAATTAATTAAATTCTTATCCTAAGCTTAACTTACCTAATTTATTTAATTAAAAAATTTAGGGTAATTGAATTAAAATTATAAGTCAAGTGGATAAATAACTAGTGGTCTATATGGATGCTAGAAAAAAGAATGGTATGTGAGTAATATGGAATTAAAGTGAATTAAGGAGTGGTCTGAAAGGAAGATGCACTTAAAGTGAAAAAGTTGGTTAATGAAAAGGAATGGAGAGAATTAGTGTAGATGAAAAGAGAGGTGAAAGTAAGTTGTGTGAATAAAGCTAATTAAAAGAGTGATAGAGATGTGTGGAAAAAAAAGGTGGATGAGAAATAAAGTGGAAATCAAAAGAGTGGTAAAACTCATGACTTCTTTGTATATATATATGTGTGATATGCTCTAGTTTTCTCTAATGTTTTTGCAGGTATTTTCCAAATCTCTTCTCTTTCTCTCTGAGCATAGAGAACGATTGCTTCTTTTCTTTCCTTTTAGACTCTTATGATTAGAGAGAAGATTAGATTTTCCCTCTCCTCCTGGTAGCATATGCGGTCTGATAGCTTCCAACTTGTGCAAGTGAGAGAGAGAGAGAGACAGAGAACCGTAGAGAGAGAGAGACAGAGAACCGCAAAGAGGGAAGGCGCTGCAACTTTTCATGAGAGAATACGATTATATGGAGGAGAACTTTAGCAGCAGATATGGGCATTGATCTCAGGCAGAGTCATACAGAAGCACTATCCCATCTATGCACTATTGCATCCTCATCAGTGTGCATTTGAACTTTTCTCTCATTGTATCAGATACTAGAGCTTTGAGCGAACGGATGTATTAGAGAAAGAAGGGAACGAAACGAGGGGGAGCACTAAATTGGAAAAACGTTCTTCATCGGACAAATCTTCAGAATTGATAGGCAACTCAAACGACAGCCCGCGGAGGTCACTGATTGCTTGATAGGATACGCGAAGGCCAACTCCTAACATTTTTCTTTTGGTATCTTTGGCGGAATCTTTATCTTTGGACAAACGACGCAAAGCATAATAATTGATATGAGTTCTATTGCTCTTCATAATTTGGATTTTGTGATGTAAAACATACAAGGAGGTGGACGCGCACATGAAGAAGAAGACGATTTCTAAGGTATGAATCCTACTTTGTTCTGATGACTTGAGAATCGGTCTGTATTCACAACGCCATCGCCTAATTGATTTGCTCTTCACACGAGAAAGGAATCCCCTCTGTCAACTACACACGAGGTGGGTAATTTCGAACGCTTATGCTGCTATCGATTTCTACACTGAAGACTATGAAGCGGAACGTGGCACAACTATTAAAGCTTTATTAGAGATATGTTGATGACTCTCTGTGAAGTTTTGTGGGCATAAGCATAGAGATTAAGAAACGATATCAAACAGATGTGTACTGAAGATTTTGTTTTTGAAGGAAACCTATGCATCATTTGTACGAGATAATCTTATGTTTTCTTCATTGTGTTACTTATACATCGCTATATATGCCAAAGGATTGTGCGTATCAACTTTAGCATTTAGAGCAGAAAGACAGTGCATTGATAATCAGAACAAATTTGACGCTAAGGAATGGTCTGATCAATTCATGAGGAAGCATTAGTTATAGGAAGTACTCTTTGAGAAGCATGCTTCTCTCAGAGAAATTGACAACAAACAGCAGGGAGAGGGCCTTTCTGCTAATGAAGAAAACAAAAACCTTGCATCGAGGTTTCGAAGGATAGTAGAGATATGCTGATCCATACTCAATCCAAGAGCTGAAGAGGGGCAGCCATCTCAGAGCACATATGCGCAAAGTTCGATGCAAGGAAGAGCTGTTCTCCTGTTCACGTTTCCTTCTCCGAGATGATCTCTGAGCCAGAACGTAAGATAAGCGGCAGTTTTGGGCGACATTCTCTGGAATCTGTTCAATTTTTAGCTAATGGGACATTGACCCATGGGCAGCAGCGAGGGGAATCAATTTGAATGTATACCTGTTCTGACAACAAGGACGGGCAGAGAGGCGATATTACATGCATCATCTGGTTAAACATGAGGGAGGCAATCATTTGTTGAGCACACATGCGAAGACAAGAGTTCAAAGCGCTGGAGAATTGAAGATTTGCAGACGTTCTGTGATAACTGAAGAGTATGAAGAAGGGGGCGCCATCCGACTTGAAGGAAGGCCGATAGGCTGATCAATTCATCGGCAGTTTTTTCCATGATCAATTATTATGATTTCTAATGTTGATGCTCATCGTGCAGTTCAGTTGTTTGACATCTAGGAGCTTTGTGTGGATTCTGTCATGCTATAAGCTATCGATCACCATAGGTATTGTGCTATAGAACTCCAATATTGATGCTCAGAAAAGGCTGTACATACAGTACTCCTTAGTTCCTTGCATAAGGAATGACATGCACAAATCGTGATAGATAGCAACCATTGCCATCATGATCATATAGGTAACGTATTTTGTTTTGGTGGTTTATTTTTTATAGCACTTTGAATACACAGTGAACTCCAATTTATGCGAGGAGATGATCTACTTCTTTTAGGTTTGCATGTTTTCTTTTTGAACTTGGATCTTATCTTGCTGGTTTGCATTTTCAGAAGGAATTTGACACATGTAGAATTTTGTTTTGAACTTACGAGATGAATGTATCATGTGCCATGTTTTGTTATGGATGAACTCTTCCATTGTTACGCTTTAATTCAAATGGTGTTCGTAAATTGAATCTTGACAAAAATTTGAGAATTCTCGATCATTGAACGTTGAATTTCATGATATGATAAAATTTGCCATTTGAATTACTAATATCCTTGATGAGCTCCCCCTTCACCTGAGCTTGCTCTAAGCACCCGGCGTGCGCCGTATTTTCGGCGGTTGAATTGATCCACCGGCCGTCGCTTTCGCGCCGACAATTTGGTGAACCCGACGTGAACAAAGCGGCATAGCAGCTCAGGGAGATCTGATATTTGTGACATAGTTTTGAGTGATTAATAGATAGAGCTTTCATCATGGACCCTTACCTCATAGAAAAAAGAGTATGGAAATTGATTGATGACCTCAAAATAGAGAAGAAAGAGTTTTGTGGTAAAGATGTTACTAGGTATATCAAGGAGTATGAAAATTTAGCGTATCAATATGGCATACCTAGGGATAGTTGGGTTTCCACCTTTAGGCGTATATCAAATGGAGATACCCGAGATAGAATAAGCCTTAGGTTGGGCTCGTCCACTATACCTTGCGATATTTTTAAGACCAAATTGCGACAAGAATTCTTTTTCGAGGATTCAACAAAAAGAAATCATGAAACGTTTCAAGCTTGGATAAATACATCTAAACCAAAAGAGAACTTAATTGAGAGTTTTCAAGAGTTTGAAGAACAGTTTAGTGACTTACCGGAGCAAGAACAAACTTATCTAGAGCCTTATAAAGTTATAAATTTTTTAACTCTCCTTGATTACTCAATTCGAAAAGACCTAGAGCCTCTTTTAGAAGAACATACTACCTCAAATGGTCTGACCAATGATTGGACATATGTGCAAAAGCAAGTTCATCGACTTGCTCTTAGATATGAACGCCAAAACCTCAAATATTTTCCTCTTTCTAAAAGCAACGATTTAGATTGTACTTATCAAAAGATAAATGAAGAAAACAAATTTGAAATTACAAACAATGAATTAGATGATGCTACACCAATGATGAATGATGAAAACCAAATTACAATTTCAGAACACAAAACATCAAACAAACATGAGTGTGAACATGAGAAACCTTTGTTTGATTCTTCTAAAAGTCTTCCCAAATTATTCATTGAAGAAGTGAGTGATGTAAGTGGTAAAGAAATCCCACTCATCACAATAGCTTCTCCTAAAATTATTACTCACATTGATTCTTCATATAAGGAAGAACAATATGAGAAAATTATAAACAATGATATTTATACATTTGAAAAATATGAATTGAAGGGTTTCAATATAAATGAACACTTGTTTTGCCTTAATGATATTAATATTGGTTTTTCTAATCAAATTTTTGAGTGGTTTGATACAGGTCAAGCAAGAATGGAGGATTTAATATTTCAGTGGAATATCAGGAAAGCTAGAAAGTTTGATTTAATATTGCTTTGGTTTTTACAGATGGACTATCGAGAAATATTATCTTGGATTGCTACCTTTTGTATAAGTTTGCTAATAATTATGTTTCTCACAAGATTTTTGAGTTGAGTTATTTTTCAGGATTAGCATGAAGATTGGGAGCTGATTGATGAACTAAGATTTTCTTCAAAAATAGACTATGAATGATGCGCAGGAGATTGAAGAAAGTACATGCAGTTTAAAATTTATGCAAACAAAGCGATATTTGGATGAAAGGCAATGCTAAAGATGGAATCAATATAGATCAGGTGAAACAGTTCTAACCCTGATTAATGTTTTAAGTTTTGTTTTTCCCTGCATTATCATAATTAGAAATGTACATTCTTCAGATAGGTTAAGAAACTTTTTAAAATTATGAAAAGTAGAATTTACACTGAAGTAGGAATGTGCTTGAAGTGAAGATAGGGATTAGAGACCTATGGTTGTCATATGAATAGTTGAAGGAACCCTTAACTTGCAACTCCTAGTAGAAGTAGACTTGTTTTATATAGGTAAGCTTCCTTAAATCTGAACCATTTAGCTAAAGAGATCCTAGTTCCTGTTTTAGCTTACCTCTAGATCCTTTGCTCTGATTAGGGGTTAAGCCTTTCCCCTTCATCAAAAAAGTTGCAAAGAAAAATTGAAAGCAGTACATTAATGGTTGCTGCATATGAAAAGAGAATGACACAAAGAAAAATTATGATGAAAAAAAAAAGAGATGAAAGAAAGAAAACAATTAAATAAATCAGTTGTGGTCTCGAAATCACTTCTGAATTGAAAAGTGGGCTATATAAGGCGGATGTATGCTAGAGGGGAGTTAGTTTTTTGTATCTTAATGGCAAATGGTTAGGAGATGAGGGTAGAAGGCTTATATAACATATGCTTTACTTATGAACAGAGTTAATAGAAGAGTTAGTACGAACACTATTTAAATGACTTCTATAGTTTCCTTCTAAAACCTGTTTCCAATTCATGCATTGAACGAAAAGGTTGAAATTCAAGTTTACATAATTTTATAAGTTTCCTTTGCTATTTGAAGATGTACTAATGATAGAAGCATTTTTTTTATAGACTATTTGCATTTGATTCATGAATAAGTTTCAAAAGAATTTGATATTGCTTTCTATGATCTGCAGGTTGGCCCATCGAGGACGATGTGCAGGTTTGGCCGGGGCGAATGTCGAAAAGTTTTCAACTTTCCAGTTGATGACCAGATAAAATAAAATTAACTTAATTGGTGAATTCTAACCTTTTATATCACTGTTAAACAATTGTGTGAATTGGAATTAACTACTTTTGAAGTGTTTGCAGGTACAAGAAATGATAAAGAATACATGTTCATATTAGGGTTTACCCTAATTACTCATTTAATGAGTTGTTTTATTCATACATTCAAGAATCATGGGTATTTAACCCTAGGATTTCATAAGTTGATATGATTTTTTTTTATGTCAGTTGGGTTAATCCACAGGGTCTCAAAAGATTCTAATGGGCTGTTAGGGTTTATGTCAATGTCAATGGACTAATGATAGGGATCAGAAAGATTTTAATGAGTTGTATGGGTTTCTGAAGGGTTTTAATAGGTTTTCTAGGATTTTAGTATGTTTCAAGGGCTAGAATAGTTGTTATTCAAATACATTAATCTATACATTAAATATTTATGTATTAAAAATTAAACTATGCTATTAATAATTACTTTAATCATATGTGTGCATTTAAATACTAAGGTTCTAATTAATTAAATTCTTATCCTAAGCTTAACTTACCTAATTTATTTAATTAAAAAATTTAGGGTAATTGAATTAAAATTATAAGTCAAGTGGATAAATAACTAGTGGTCTATATGGATGCTAGAAAAAAGAATGGTATGTGAGTAATGTGGAATTAAAGTGAATTAAGGAGTGGTCTGAAAGGAAGATGCACTTGAAGTGAAAAAGTTGGTTAATGAAAAGGAATGGAGAGAATTAGTGTAGATGAAAAGAGAGGTGAAAGTAAGTTGTGTGAATAAAGCTAATTAAAAGAGTGATAGAGATGTGTGGAAAAAAAAGGTGGATGAGAAATAAAGTGGAAATCAAAAGAGTGGTAAAACTCATGACTTCTTTGTATATATATATGTGTGATATGCTCTAGTTTTCTCTAATGTTTTTGCAGGTATTTTCTAAATCTCTTCTCTTTCTCTCTGAGCATAGAGAACGATTGCTTCTTTTCTTTCCTTTTAGACTCTTATGATTAGAGAGAAGATTAGATTTTCCCTCTCCTCCTGGTAGCATATGCGGTCTGATAGCTTCCAACTTGCGCAAGTGAGAGAGAGAGAGAGACAGAGAACCGTAGAGAGAGAGAGAGAGACAGAGAACCGTAGAGAGAGAGACAGAGAACCGCAGAGAGGGAAGGCGCTGCAACTTTTCATGAGAGAATACGATTATATGGAGGAGAACTTTATCAGCAGATATGGGCATTGATCTCAGGCAGAGTCATACAGAAGCACTATCCCATCTATGCACTATTGCATCCTCATCAGTGTGCATTTGAACTTTTCTCTCATTGTATCAGATACTAGAGCTTTGAGTGAACGGATGTATTAGAGAAAGAAGGGAACGAAACGAGGGGGAGCACTGAATTGGAAAAACGTTCTTCATCGGACAAATCTTCAGAATTGATAGGCAATTCACGATCGGCAGTTTTTACGGTGATGATCAACTTCCGCTTGAAGGCCACAACGCTTATGCTCTGACAAGGTGGTAGATAGAGGAGCTACTCAAACGACAGCCCGCGGAGGTCAATGATTGCTTGATAGGATACGCGAAGGCCAACTCCTAACATTTTTCTTTTGGTATCTTTGGTAGAATCTTTATCTTTGGACAAACGACGCAAAGCATAATTGATATGAGTTCTATTGCTCTTCATAATTTGGATTTTGTGATGTAAAACATACAAGGAGGTGGACGCACACATGCAGAAGAAGACGATTTCTAAGGTATGAATCCTACTTTGTTCTGATGACTTGAGAATCGGTCTGTATTCACAACGCCATCGCCTAATTGATTTGCTCTTCACACGAGAAAGGAATCCCCTCTGTCAACTACACACGAGGTGGGTAATTTCGAACGCTTATGCTGCTATCGATTTCTACACTGAAGACTATGAAGCGGAACGTGGCGCAACTATTAAAGCTTTATTAGAGATATGTTGATGGCTCTCTGTGAAGTTTTGTGGGCATAAGCATAGAGATTAAGAAACGATATCAAACAGATGTGTACTGAAGATTTTGTTTTTGAAGGAAACCTATGCATCATTTGTACGAGATAATCTTATGTTTTCTTCATTGTGTTACTTATACATCGCTATATATGCCAAAGGATTGTGCGTATCAACTTTAGCATTTAGAGCAGAAAGACACTGCATTGATAATCAGAACAAATTTGACGCTAAGGAATGGTCTGATCAATTCATGAGGAAGCATTAGTTATAGGAAGTACTCTTTGAGAAGCATGCTTCTCTCAGAGAAATTGACAACAAACAGCAGGGAGAGGGCCTTTCTGCTAATGAAGAAAACAAAAACCTTGCATCGAGGTTTCGAAGGATAATAGAGATATGCTGATCCATACTCAATCCAAGAGCTGAAGAGGGGCAGCCATCTCAGAGCACATATGCGCAAAGTTCGATGCAAGGAAGAGCTGTTCTCCTGTTCATGTTTCCTTCTCCGAGATGATCTCTGAGCCAGAACGTAAGATAAGCGGCAGTTTTGGGCGACATTCTCTGGAATCTGTTCAATTTTTAGCTAATGGGACATTGACCCATGGGCAGCAGCGAGGGGAATCAATTTGAATGTATACCTGCTCTGACAAAGGACGGGCAGAGAGGCGATATTACATGCATCATCTGGTTAAACATGAGGGAGGCAATCATTTGTTGAGCACACATGCGAAGACAAGAGTTCAAAGCGCTGGAGAATTGAAGATTTGCAGACGTTCTGTGATAACTGAAGAGTATGAAGAAGGGGGCGCCATCCGACTTGAAGGAAGGCCGATAGGCTGATCAATTCATCGGCAGTTTTTTCCATGATCAATTATTATGATTTCTAATGTTGATGCTCATCGTGCAGTTCAGTTGTTTGACATCTAGGAGCTTTGTGTGGATTCTGTCATGCTATAAGCTATCGATCACCATAGGTATTGTGCTATAGAACTCCAATATTGATGCTCAGAAAAGGCTGTACATACAGTACTCCTTAGTTCCTTGCATAAGGAATGACATGCACAAATCGTGATAGATAGCAACCATTGCCATCATGATCATATAGGTAACGTATTTTGTTTTGGTGGTTTATTTTTTATAGCACTTTGAATACACAGTGAACTCCAATTTATGCGAGGAGATGATCTACTTCTTTTAGGTTTGCATGTTTTCTTTTTGAACTTGGATCTTATCTTGCTGGTTTGCATTTTCAGAAGGAATTTGACACATGTAGAATTTTGTTTTGAACTTACGAGATGAATGTATCATGTGCCATGTTTTGTTATGGATGAACTCTTCCATTGTTACGCTTTAATTCAAGTGGTGTTCGTAAATTGAATCTTGACAAAAATTTGAGAATTCTCGATCATTGAACGTTGAATTTCATGATATGATAAAATTTGCCATTTGAATTACTAATATCCTTGATGAGCTCCCCCTTCACCTGAGCTTGCTCTAAGCACCCGGCGTGTGCCGTATTTTTGGCGGTTGAATTGATCCACCGGCCGTCGCTTTCGCGCCGTCAACGCTTTTTCAAAACAACATTGCATAAGCGACGTTTTTCGGAAAAAAAACGCAAAAAAATAAATTGAGGCCATCGCATATGCAATGCTTAGCATCGCTTATACAACGCTTATGCCAAGCATCGCTAAGAGCGTCGAAGCCTAGAGACGCTTATAGCAATGTGGGCAAACTGCCTGTGATGCTTTGGCATCGCATAAGCAACAGTGAAAGAGTCGAAAAAAAAATTAGATTTTTCCTAACACATGTGTGCCGGGATTAAGCTTTGCGAATGAACGAATGATCAAATTGCAAACAACGAAGTGCCAACAAGGGGCCGAGCTACACAGTTATATACACACACATACATACACATGTACGCATACACACATGCACATACATCAAATGTATGCATACACATACATACATACATACACATATATATGCATATACACACATACATGGACACATATACATAGGCACATATACACACACACAAACATAAACACATATACACACATACACACATATACATACACACATACACACATATACATACACATATATACACACACACATATACACACACATACATACACACATATACATACACATATACACACACATATACATATATATACACATATACACACAAACATGTACATATAGACATATACACACACACATACATACACACATATACACACACATATACATACATATATACACATATACACACATATGCACACACACACATACATGCATACATATACACACACACATACATACACACATATACAGACACACATATACAAACACACATATACACATATACACACACATACGTACCACATATACATACACATACACATGTATACATACACATACATACATACAGGTATACACACACATACACACATATCCACATGTATACATGTGCACACATACATACACGTATATAAACACACACATATACATACACACACATAGATACATACACCCACATATACATACACGCACATAGAGATAGAGACATACACATACACCCACACATAGGAGAGAGATCAAAAGAGAGAAGAAAAAAGAGAGAGATAGAGAATTTGAAAGAGAAAGAGGTAGAAAGAAGGGGAGAGAGAGAGAGAGAGAAAGTCAATAACAGAGAGAGATTAGAAAAGATAGATATTCAAAATCTTAACAGAGAGAGATTAGAAAAGATAGATATTCAAAAAGAGATTCTTGGAGCTCATAAGCATAGCACAGATCTAAACATTAGAGAGCTCTTCAATCAGTTGCACGTAAAATGATGATTGAAGAGTGATCCAATGTTTTGTTTTACTCTATCAAACTTTACCATCACATAAGCAATGTAGAAGTGTCATTTATGCAATCATGCAATTCGTGGAACATGGATGCCCAGCTATTTCACATAAGCGATGCAAATTCGCATCGCATATGCGATGATGCCTCTTTAATTGCATAAGTGATGCTAACATAGCCATGCTCTCTTGAACATCGCTAGGAGCGTCGAAAATATTGTCAGAAATAATGTCAAGAATAGCATCATTTAAACAAAAATGTGCTCTCGATCCCCGGTGTGATGAAATTCATGATCATGTAGTGATGAAAATGTGTCATGTTGACCGTGGTTATGCCCCCGCATTCCTTGTAGTGTAGATATAAAGAAAACACGAACATGCAAAATTTTGTCAATAATTTTTCTTCTCTCTTCCTTCCTTAATAGAGTTGAAACTCCTTGACATAAACATGCAAGATCAAAACCCATATACTATGATGTTGACTTTCTAAATGAGTAAGAGAGTTGAAACTATTTATACATATAAGGAAAGTATGAACATACTAAGCACAATCCATGTACTATGATATTGACTTTGTAAAGAAATAAGAGCAAATTCCTTCCTCAATTCTTCATCTCCACAATTCTTCAAAGCATTGTGGCCGATATCTTTCTATTAGTATGTCTTTTCACCTCTAGCTCTTCCTTTGCACCCTTATTCTTCCTATCTATCCAAAAAAAAATTCTCTCTCTCTCTCTCTCTCTCTCCATCTCTCTCGCAAACACACACACACAATTATGTCAATTTGCACGATCACGAACACAGAAATAGGTGTACCGTTGCAAACAATATAACCGCACATACACAAACGCTGTGGACATAAGCATTTGTAAATGCATATTTATGAGATCATTCTCATTTGAATACAACAAAAATGTGAACATGCATGCACATATGGTTTCTGATACTCAAACGTACACTTGATCACAAACGCATACATGTAAGCGCATATATGTCGACGTCCACAAGATCATAAAAATATATTCATCGTATAAGCATGGACATGCAGATCATTCAGACAGATTTTCATACAAATATATTCATCTTATGTGCGTGCCCACGATGATACAGACATACATATATGCAGAGACGATTTTTACGAACGTACATATCATATATGAACACATTCGTTCAAACATACTCAATACATATACATGCAATGAGGAGGCCCAACTTGAGGGTCTGAGGGGGGTTATAACCCCCTTGACAAGAATCTAGGGGTAGCGTCTCCAACCCAGTAAAGGGAATATTGCATGGAATATTCCCAATCTAACTCAAAAGTTATTTAGATTTGTGAGCTCGATTGAAACAACCTAAACTGCATTTGGGCATTATGGGAATGGCAGTTGCCCACATTCAACTACCCATGTCTAGCCGTCCATGGAAGGCCACACCTCTCCATCAGCCTATACACATATGCATGACTTCTTCTCCAATCCACATATAAATTTGAGCTAGCATACCTCTACCTTGTATTCTCTCTTCTCAAGTTTCTAGATCACAATTTAAGCTCTATCCTTAGAGTGCATGGGTGGGAAGAGCCATCATCTTTGTACTTGATGTTAGTACTAAAACTTTTGGAATTCTACACTCTTTAGGAGATTTTTTCCCCTACCTTGTATATACACATATAAGCCAAACAGGTGAGTTATCTTTATACATTCATTTGGTAATACATTTTATTGTGTTGTGCTCCAAATTTCTTCTTCTTCTTCTTCCTTGTGTTGTTCCTATGCTTTCATAGACCCCGAACTCCAACAATTGGAATTAGAGCAGGTCAAATCCTCATTTAGGGTGTCACCTCAAAGTCTCAAAATCCCACAAAAATTGTTGAACACATGCAATGCAATTAGGAGTTTGAACATATATACAGGTTTCAAAGCTCGCTAGTATAAGTGCCTCAAAGTCTATTATAGGTTTGGCAGAGCTCAAAAGGGTGTTTCTATTCAACATTTCTAGATACAATCATTTTTCTACATTAGGGTATTTATTCACTAGCCATGGCTGAAAGCAATGATGTATTCCATATGTGGAACCTCTTGAAGACTACTCTCTTAAAGTGGCTAGTAAACTTCCTATCCCGATCAGAAACAATGTCTAAAGGAAGACCATACAACTGGTATAGGTTATCAACAAATAACCTATCCAACTTAGGTGTCTTCATTGTGCCAGGGGTCCAAATAAGCCTAGCAATTTTGGTTAACCTATCCACAATTACCTAGACTAATCCATGCCCTCTCTTTGTCTTACAAAATCCTACTATGAAATCCATGGCAATACTCTTTCATGTACCATTGGGAATATCCAATGGGTGGAGTAGTCCTCCAATTCTCAACCTCTGAGCATTATTGAACAATCATTTAGTTCATTTATGCACATACTCTAGGATATCCTTATGAAGTGAAGGCTAGTAAAATCGCCTCTTTTCTAGATCATAAGCCTTGTTAGTTCCTCTGTGTCCCACACTATGTGTGTCATGGCACTCATACAATATGTGTCATCTCATCTCAAAATCTTTAGGGACACAAATTACCTTTATAAATAGATATCTATCATGGACATTGTAATTATTTCACTTGAATCTTTCTTGATTCCATCAATTCTCCATCTTCATTGGAAATCTGTGTACCCTGATCCCATTTCTGAACAATTTCATAGATCTCGGCATGTGCAAGAACAATCCTACATTTCCCTCTAATAGAATCAACTAGTTCACTAGTGATTTGAGTAAAACTCAATCCATCAAGCATTCGCATGCGGGTAAGCGATTCGGCCACAACATTAACCTTTCCCTTACTATACCTAAGCTCATAGTCAAACTCCTCAAGAGTCTCTTCCCAATGGGCATTACAACCTTTAAGGTATCTTTGATTAAAGAGCCACTTAATGCTCTCTTAATCAAATACTATAGTAACTTTGGCACCATATAAATAATTACACTTCTTCAAAACATGAATAATTGCATACAACTCCTTCTCATAGATGGAGTAGTTCTTCTAAGTAGGTTTTAACTTTTTTCTCTCAAAAGCAACTAGTTCAACATGTTGAATTAAAATCACTTTTATCCCAAAATCACTCGTATCAGTTTAAACCACAAATGGTCGATTGGGATCCACTATTTGTCATACTGGAGTTGTAGTGATTGCTACTTTTAACTTCTCCATAATTTTTTTTGTTCATCTCCCCAACGAAAGGCTTTTCCTTTCCCTTTAAGTTATTCCATCATCAAAACAACAATGTTGGAATAATTCTTGATGAATCTTTGATAAAATTCAAATAAACCAAAGAAGGTCTATAGTTCTTCCAAGTTTCTAGGATGTGGATATTCTGTATTAGCTCACACGTTTTTAGAATCCATGTGAATTCCATGTTTGTAGATGATATGGCCAAGATATCTAGCCTCAAGTTTAGAAAATCCACACTTTGTTTCTTTTGCAAAGAGTGAATCTTCTCTAAATACTTGAAAGGCTATTTGTAAGTGTTCCAAGTGTTCTTGTTCTCATTTACTATAAATGAAAATATCACCAAGAAAGTCTACTACAAAGATTCCTTGATAGGCCTCAAAACATTGTTCATGAATGTCATGAACGTGGTTGGAGCATTAGTGAGACCAAATGACATGACTAAGGACTCATAATGCCCATTCCTAACCCTAAAAGTATTCTTATGTATATCCTTTGCTTTTTTTCTAATATGATGATATCTCGATCTTTAATCAAGCTTAGTAAAATACTGATCTTGATGCAACTCATCAAACGGATCATCCAATCTAGGCATTGGAAATATATTTTTTATAGTTATCTTATTCAATGATCTTTAATCTATACAAAGTCTCATAGATCCATAATCGTTTTAACTAGGATCATTGGCAATGCGCATGGAGAATTACTAGGTCTAATAAATCGTTTAACTTGATAATCTTGAGTTTTGGTTTTCCACTTCTTCATGTTGAGCTAGACTTAGTCCTTAAGGAGGTTTAAAAATAGGTTTAGTATCAAAAACTAAGTCAATGGCATAATCAATGTCTCCTCTAGAAGGTTGTAATCCTTTTGGTAAATCAAATGGAAATACATCTCTAGATTCAAACATTAACTGTTTAAAAATTTTAACTACACATTCTTGCAAAAATGAATAATAGAAAGTCATTTCCCTAGTTACATTATGATCAAAAGAAGATACATCTGAAATTTCATGATCATGAAAAGAATGATGAGCATCTAAAGCAAATAATGCATAAACCTCCTATACATTGTGTGAATCAAAAAGATTATGTAATTGAATGTATGATATAAGAAGTATACTGGGTACATCTCTTTCACCTTGAATAAAAAAAGTACTTACATTCTTAACAAATGTAGTATTATTGTTTTGATAACTTCTTTTAAATGTACCCCCTAACCCCCAAAGCCACTCTCTACACAAGACTATATTTGTTCTCTCTATATTCATGATTTGGAAATCCAAGTGACCTATAAATCCTTGTATCTTGATTTCCAAATTGGATACCATAGTATCCCATATTCAAGTTTTATCTTCCCCTGCACCATAGATACTATGTATTTATGTACATTAGGTTGTTGGGGGAATCTTTAATTACTTGACTGGAACTTAGTTAATAAAATTATGAATGGTAGAGTCATCAATCATGAATCTTATTGTAGTCTCATACACATGACCATGAAGCTTAATTAAATCATGTGGTCCAAATACTTGTGACCACAATGATTGAATTAAACAATACGTATGTTCTATATCCTCATGCACCACTTCCACTTCCTTGTAGCTAGAACTACCATAAATTGGAATTGTTTGCACAAGGTGGACCACCTTTTTGCCTTTGTCTAAGAGTGTTGTATTCCGTGGTCCTTGCTTTTCATCTTCCCCCTTACATATAGGGTGATTCCACTACAAGTGGTTAGGAGATAGACATTTAAAGCATAAGTTTTCCCTTTTTCCCTTCTCAAAGTGATATGTACTAATTCTATGTCCTCTTGGTTTTTGTACTTTACTTTTTTTTTACTTGGGATTATCTTTTTCTTAAATTTAGTGACGTGTGGGTCTAAGTGTTTGATATGGATTTGTTGTATGACTATGGTCTTCATAGAAATGAGCATACTTGATACCTTATTCTAATTTCTTACGAGCATTCCATCAAACCTCAGTTTTAATGGTTTTGTCAAGCCCTCTCACAAACCCTCTCGTTTTTTGAAAATCATCTAGACCTTTTAATTTGAGAAAAATCTCTTGATAGTGTGAGAGATACATAAATAAAGGTCCACCTATTTGCATCACTCTATCCTAGTCATCCCAACTATGCTCTTCCTGGTTCTCACATAAAAACTCTTACAAAAAAAGAGCTTCAAACTAAGTCTAATCCGTAGGAATAACTTTAGCTTCTTTAAGACTCATCCACCATTTGTATGCATGTGTTCCAAGCAAAAGACTTACTTTGAGCACTCAATACTCATGTGGGGTCCCCATTACCTGATGCAAGTCTGCCCACTTTTGTAAAAGAGTGTAAAATATATCCTTATTCCTATGTCTATCATCCCCCATAAATGTAGGTGGCTTCAATTATTTAAGCAACGGTGTATCCCTAGGATGCTTCTATTTTAAAATGTTCAATAGTGTAGTCAGTGTATTTTCTCTCCTAACCATAACGAAAATTTCATGTAAAACTTCATGTTCAAGTTCTTGTTTGTTGAAGAAGTAATAGTAGTCTCTAGAGTGATGAATTGGGTTTTGAGTTGTTTGAAATCAGATGTTATGCACACTAAAATGGAATCTGATTTGTTTTTTCAATCAAGTAAAAGCATGATATTGAGAGTGAGTGATGAACGCTTCATACAAATTGCTTTCTTCTTCAAAATCTTCTATCTCCAATTCTTGAATAATTTTTTTATTTTCTAATTTATTTTCCAATGTCCTAAGGAGTTTCTAATGTTGGGTTAAGACTTTTCTTTTCTTGTGTTTCCATACTTGAACAATAATAATTGGAATCAAGTACTTGAAGTGAAAGAAATAACTCAAATACACTTCCATAATGCTCTCCAAATCTTTGTAAGCAAGTTTGAAAGGATCAATTAAGCTTTTAGTCTCTGATCGTAATCCTTGCTAGTCCCATAAATGACTTTGAAATGTCCGGTTGGCTTGAAGAAGCTTTGAAAACCATCCGAAACACCAAAAACTCTTCAAAACTCCCAAAATCAGCCAAACATGAACGAATTTGGTTCTTTCTTAGGCCTCTCTAGTGAATTAAATGATCTTCAAGAGCTAGATTTGTCTTGAGGATGCATTTCCAATAAAAAAGGTAGATTTGGGCTTTTAGATTGCCCAAACAAGGCTTTGAAAGGTGTTCATAGAATCTTTAGAGAATTTGTAGAGAGTCTTTGACCTGAAAAAAATTCTCCAAGTTTAATATTCTTGGTATTCTCAGAATTCGAGTTGGAAGTAACACCTATTTGAAGTTGACGGTGTAGATGTAGGTTAGATAGGAGATCCAAATTCCAATCTTGCCTTGGAGATCACATACGAGCTCCCAAAAGATCATAATTTAGTGCAAACAAAATACTTTTGATAGTGGAAGATCAAAATTCATACTCCAAAGAGTATGTATACAAACGTACTTCAATCCTTATGGAGAATAAGGGCTTCTAATAGATGAAAAGAGTTTTGAAAAAAATTATTTTTGTTACCTCCACCAAGATTTAATGGTGATCTCTTCTCTCTCATCCCACCAACAGTCGCATGCACCAAGATAGTTTCCCATATATGCATTTGTGGATGATCACGAGTGCCTATACAAGATGGAGCTTTTCCTTATGTCTTGCATCCAAGGAGGAGGGAGAGAAAGGACGTAGAGCACCTCCTCTTTGCATGGATACAACCTTGCTCCATGCACCTATGTGTACCTGCCTTTGTGTGTGTCTACCTTTATGTGGATTCACAAGCATGGAGTTGTCCTCATGTGTTTACTCACTTGACTGATCAGATACCAATAAAATGTAATCATGCTCTCCCCAATGAATCTAGGTTGGTTTTGCTCTACAAAACACCAAAGCATGAATCCTGAGGGACTCCATAAAGGCATGAGAGATGGGTTGTTCTTTTCCACCCCACCATATGGCCATAAATTTTTTCTTTTCTCCATGGAACCACTTAACTGTTCTATTCCATGAGTGCCACATGGCCTCATGCTCCTATTTTAGCTAAGAGGTGATTCCCACCTCTCATTTTATAACATTATGTGTGCAACATATGTACTTAACATATGTCCTACTAAAGCACTACAACCGATCACTTCATATGAGGGTTGGCTTGGTCATAAGCCATTTGTTGCTCATCTCCATGTCTTTTGTTGTTTGGCATATGCATTAGTGCATGAACAACAATGTAGTTAAGGCTACCATGTGTATCATCCATAGACTAAATGCATTTTGGTTAGCAATCATGTTATTTTTGTGGAAGATGCAATTCATCCATTACTTTCATGTACCAAGAAGACTTCAATTAGCTCTAAAGGTGTGTATGATACTTTGTTTCCTCTTTCCAAATGTGGATAGTCAAGTGCTAGTCCAATGAAAGCAATTTATCAGCCTTTATAGGCTCCACATGATGCAAACTTTGTAAAAAATTAGATGCACGTTTCTCATATTTACCCATTCATGCTCTCATTGTGCTTCTTTTGCATGAGATTGTTATGCAGTAGTTGCCGCTAGTAGTTTTGATGAGAATGAGCGTGCTTCTCTTGATGAAACATAAAATTCAAAAAATCGGATGGTTGATTTGCAATAAGAACATGATGCTTTCATGAAGAATGGTAGGTCTTTATATAATTTGCTTGTAGGCAAAAAGTACATTGGCACTAAATAGGTATACAAGTTGAAATGCAAGCTTGATGGAATGGTTGATAGGTATAAGGCTAGGCTTCTTGCCAAAGGTTATGCTCAAGAGAAAGGCATTGATTTTGATGATACCTTTGCTCCTACATGTAGAATGACCACTATTAATATCATTCATGCACTTGCAGCTCATCATAGTTGAAATCTGCATCAATTGGGAAAAAAAAATGCATTTTTGAATGGCTAAATACATGAAGAAGTTGTTGATATTTTTGGAATTGGCTGTATGAACACACTTAGGACTGTCGGACATTTCCCTCTTTACAAGGCTTTTTCCCCAGCTTCTATATACCCCTATACCCTAATGGGTCATGTATCCTTTTGTACATTCTCTTGGTAATACATTGAGTATTGTGTTGTCCTCCAAGCTTTTTCTTCTTCCTTGTCTTATTTGTGTGCTTCCATAGACCTGAAAGTCCAACAATTGGTATCAAACCAGGTGGCCACCTCATCTAGGGCATCGTTGAAACCCATCTAGTCCAGTCTTAGACTTACATGAAAATTGGTGAGCAAACTCAGGGTGATTATGAGTTCAAAACACCTTTGCTTTGTGGCATCAAAATTTTGATATGAGCTCATTTTGGCCTTCGAATGCAATATAACAATGTTTATGCAGGTGATTTTGTCCTTTTGGGACAAACATATATAAAGGTCCTCATTTATGAGTACAAGCAACTCAAAGTCTACTACAGTTCCAGTAGAGCAGAAGAGGGTCAACTTTCTTAGATACATACATTTTTCTGCATCAAAATATTAAGTCACCGGCCATGGTTGAAAGGAACGATGTATTCCATATGTTGGATGTTGAGGAAAATTTGGATGTTACTAATTACCCATTGTGGATATATATGATGCATCATGTATTGGTGGCGAAAGGTTTGTGGAATACTATGAAGGTTGTTGAAAAGCATCCTACTACATCTGCAAATATAGTTATTGAAGGTGATGCAGATGGCATTGAAGATGATGGTCTTCAGATTCATGTTTGTCCTATAGTTCCTCCTGCACCTAGTGCTGAGAAACTTCATTGGAATGGCAAAGATGCTCAGGCACATGCATTGATAGCTTTGTCTATCAAACATGCCGTTATCCCTCACATTAGCTCTTGGAAGGTAGAAAATGATGTTTGGGATACACTTAAAACCTTATACCATGGAATGAGGCTCATGTTTCTTACATCCGAAAATAGTTGGAGAGTGAGCATATGAATGAAGGAAATTCTATGGATAATTTGTCGACAAAGATCAAAGATTTGAAGGAGCAATTGATTTCTATTGATCAAGTCCTTCTAAATAGTTCCCATGTGCAAACTGTTCTTAATGGTCTTCTAGATTCATATCAAAGTTTTCCTTCTACTCTTTGATTGATGTTGAAAGGCAATCAAAGTGCCTTAAGAATTGATGAGTTAGTCTCTGCTTTGTTGCAAGAAGATTATCCCAAGTATAAGAGGTCAATCATGAGTGTTTTAGATCAATTTTTCTTAGCTACTAAGAAGGGCATAAGAAAATAGAGCTCACCTACTAGTAAGCAAAAATCTACCAATGTTGCATAGTCTAAGAAGGAAGAAAAAGATGGGGAGAAAATAGAAAATACAAATCAAATACTATAAGGAAAATGATCATGTCATAAAGAGTTGTCCAAAACTAGCTTTACAAAAGAGGCAACAATGAAAGAGGCTTGAATGGTTGTTGTAGAGGCCTCTACACCTAAAATAGAGTCTGCTAATCTGATGCAGAATCAAGGATGGCCACTTACTACTATTAAGAGTTATGAACCATCTTCTCATGACCAGTGTATGTTTGTAGTAGACATGATAGTGGGGCAACCAAACATATTACCTTGCAGTGCAGTTTCTTCAGCTCAATTGAGCCTTCCCCTATAGGGAATATTATCACATGTGAATATAACTCCTCTTATCTTGTAGTGGGAGTTGATAGGATCATTTTGACTACTATTGATGGTAGTTCTTTCACATTGTTAGAAGATTTGTATGTTCCAAGGATCAACCAAAATCCATTGTCAATTTTAGCATTAGCCTAGATTGGATTGGTTGTCAAATTTCTTGCTGATAGTTTTATAGTTCATGATTTGTCAAATGGTGATCTTATTATTGCTTATGGCATTTTATGTCATGTTCTATATAAGATAAAAGGCTATGCAAGATCTATGAATGATTTAGCATGCTTCAAGATTCTTGCGCTATCGTAGATGGAAAGACTTGGCATGCATGCTTTGGTCATCTGAATTATGTTAGTTTGTTACACCTACAAAAATCTAAAATGGCCTTCTCTCTACCCAAACTTGAGGAACCTTGTAAGCATGTTTGTGAAGGTCATATTTTGGGCAAAATGTAGTGTTCTTCCTTTCATAAAGATGGTTCAGTTGGAGTTGCCCATAAATTGCTTTCATTACTGATTTCTCCAAACATGCATGGGTGTGTCGATTAAAAGAGAACTCCAAAGTGTTGATCTGTTTCAAATAATTTTTGGTTATGGTTGAAAATCATTTAGCATGTAAATTGGTCACCCTCTATTTTGATCCAGGGGGAATACGTTTCCTCTAATTTTAATGCAGCTCAAAAAAATGGAGTTGTTGAAAGAAAGAACGGTCTCTCATGGAGATTGCAAGGTATATGGTCAAAAGTCAGGTTTTAGCACATAGATTTTAGCTTGAGGATATCATGTGTGCAACATATGTAGTTAACATGTGTCCCATCGAATTCCTGCAATCAATCACTCCATATGAGGCTTGGCATGGTCGTAAGCCATTTGTTGCTCATCTATGTGTCTTTGGTTTTTTGGCATATGCATTAGTGCATGAACAACAATGTAGGAAATTGGATGACAAAGCAAAGAAATATATTTTTTCTTAGGTACAATTATGAAAGCAAAGTCGATCATATGAATCATCCACAAATTAAATGCATTTTGGTTAGTTGTGATGTTGTTTTTGTGGAAGATGTGATCAACTATTAGTTTCATGTACTAAAGAGAGATGAATTAGATCCAAAGATGTGTGTGAAACTTCTTTGCCTCTTTTTATAGTTGGACAGTCAAGTACTTGTCCAAATGAGGTAATTTCTTAGTCCTTACAGGTTCCAAATGATGATGAAAATCATTGCATTTTTTATGCACATTTACATGATGCACAGGTTGATGAGATGGTTGATATAGAGGAGGACAAAACTATGCCTTAATTGTTGGTGCAGACTTTGAGAGATAGCAAATTAGGTGCTCCTATATCATATCATACTCGTTCAAGCTCTCATAGTTCTTCTTTTGCATCATATTGTTATGCAATCTCTACCTCTAGTCTTTGTGAGCAATGAACCTGTAACAACTTAAGGATTACGACCACCACCTACCACAGAGATGACTCTTCTCCCAACCTTATGGTTGTATATATAGCTACTTGAATCAACGAGGACCACAAACGTAACTAGAGTCCACAAGTGCATGTGCAATCTCCACCATTCCTTTCATACCTTCCACTAGAGTCCACTAGTGGTTGGTGTACTCGCCTCTCGAGTTAAGTCCATTGGACTCAAGTTAACTTGATTTAGAAGGCTCTAGAGCTCTTTGGGAAAAACTCTCTCCCCATGCTCCCCATGGGGGTTGAACCCAAGACCTCCTCCTTCACAACCATGAGACTTAACCACTAGGCTAAGTGGATTACTTGAATATGAGAGCAAATGAACTTATGCTTGAGTATATTCTTGAGATCTTTGGTCCTACAGAGGAGTAACCAAACGGTATCCGATTTGAGATAAGTCTAAACTGGTAGGACCCTTAGATCATAGACTTACTTTATTACATTCTTCCCCCCTTGGGAAAGATTTTTGTCCTCGAAAATAGAGCTATATACATATTGTAGGCAACCCCCGAGCCTCATGTTCTTAAACTAGAAGAACATGATCATGTTCTAAAACTGGAAGAACATGTCTCATCTCTGTGGTAGCATCCTTGCCCAAATGATTCAAAACACTGTCTTGTTTTGCACTTTGATAAACTGGACAAAGTACAAGCTAGTGAAATAATAATAAGGATGGATCTAAACACATCCCTGGCCAATTCACAGTTTCTGGATGTACGATCTAGGCACAAACATGTGAACTAGGTGGATTCTAATTATTAGTCTATTTCTAGGCATAACTGGTGCATGGACTTAGTAATGAAGGTGGGATTCTTATCCCTGCAAGACTTTGAGAACTCTTGCTTCACTTGAATTTGTTTTAACTTGAAGTTTGGTCATCCCAAACATCTAACTAGATGTTTGTATAATGGTTTACTTTAATCCAATAGTTACTTGATTTTTTTCACCCAACTAGAGGACCACTTTGTCCTAATGGGTTTAAAAATCCTACATAAACTGTAAGAGAAAGTTACTATTTTCTTTGAGTCAACCATACTATAACTTGCTGAATACAAATTCGCAATGAAATTTATCCAACTTAGGACACTTTTTTCAAAGACTAGTTTTTAGCTAAAAGTTCTTGGGAATTGTCAATCTGCTGAGCAATTCCTAACTTCTCTATACTAGACTCTAGGAAATCATTTATGCTATAACTTGTTGTACATAACATCGATCTACGATGTTTTTAATTTAGTTATCTAGTTCTAACTTGTCTGGTCTTTTGCAAAAGGAATCAGATATCATATCTGAGCCAATTTCCAAAAGATTTGAAAAAGCGAAAAGAAATAAGTGAAACTCAGTACAACCAATTCAAACTTCGAAAAGTCTAGATGACTCAGGACTTTAATTTCTCAAAGATCTGTTTCAACAGGGTATTGAAGCATTTCTTTATCTTTAAGAGAAATAAGGTGGATTCTCAAAAAGGTTCAAAGCAAATCGAAAAATATCCAAAACCATAAATACTAGTGTGGTAACCAACATCAGTGTGTCAACCCACTGAGGTTCTCTTGATGAGTTTTATATTCAAATAATGCTTCACTTGAGACTAAGTTCAAATCATATTCAGTCTTTCTGACTCCTTACTGGGAATGCAATTCTTGTGCATTTCCTTTGAGTCAAAAGAGTGAATTTACCAAATTACACTAGAAACTTAATGCTTGATTTAGTCAATCAAATCCTTGTTTGAAAAGATCAAGTCAAAGTCAAAGTCCAACTTTTTCAAAAGTTTGTCAAATATTTCTGATCGATCATACTTAAGCCTGAAGTGTTCTAAGAAGATCTTGGAAGTTACTTACTTCATATCTTTAGTTTCCTTGAACTTGAATTTATCTTGAAGTTTCTTGAGATACTACTTTTATCCTTCTTGAATCAAACTCCTTCTTTGAAGTCTTAATTCCTTTGAAGATGAAACCTAACTTCAAGATCCACTCTAGGACTAAAAGATAATTATCTTCTCACGGTCCGATGTCCCATACCATCTTTCCTACATCAATCTGAATATAAAATCTGATGTCCCATACCACCCTATTTTATACTCGCATTGACGTGTGAGTGAATTTTATCCTAAAGTCTAAATATATCTTGATAGAGGACCTTTTCACTTCAACTGTTTAAAAGAATTTTGAAGTTTTTAGGTATTATCTCTAGCTTGATATTCTAGGTTTTGATCCCTTCACATGATTGTTTCACAATCTTGTGCTTTCCGTTGGGAACTTGAAAACCTTTTGATGGAACATCCATCCTTCTTTACTAGGTTTTTTTTCAAACAAAGACCAGTTAGAATTCCAAATACTTGAATTTTCATAGATTCAAGTTCAATTGGTTTATTCTTGACCAATTTGTTGTGACAAGAGCATTTGACTTCTTGTCTTTAGATTCCTTTCTTTACTGATGCTTTAGGTACCCACCTCGGCCGGGACTTTATAGGAATCTCTCTACTACATAAGTCTAAGCATCCGCTCATGCTTTTTGGATTTGTACCAAAATCCCTTTAAGGATAGGTAAACATTTATGTTTTACCTTCCACAGACTTAAGTACACTCTTCACGGTTGCAGACAATATTTTTGGAATTCCTTCACTCTGTTCATACTTGGAACAACTTACTTTTTTCACAATTTTCCATTGGATAAATGGAACTTGAGTGAATAATTCCCAGAAGGAATTTTATTGCCAATGCTTGGGCAATCTACAAAGTAGTTCCAATCCCATGTTCTTGGGCAATCATGGCCAAGCTTGATCAAGTCTGGTTGATCTTGCGACTAAAATAAGGACTTAGTCTTTATTATTAGGATCTCTTAAAATAACAAAAGCATGTTTTCTTCTTACCCATGGGCTTGTAAAGATCTTTCTCCTACTAAGTCCAAGCATACACTAAAACCTCTCAGACTCCAAAAACTAAGAATCCTTGATATACTTTTAGGTTATATCACAATTTGGACTTTACATACCACTTCTAGTGGTTTGGGACGTCCAGGGAACTACTTATTTGTTTAAAGAGTATGAAGAACTTCATTCTTAATACTTGGAAGAATGTTATTCTGCAAAGACTTGAGATTCCTTCTAGGGAATAAAATAAATGATTCATCTTGGAATCTTTTGCAATGTTGGAAGGATATTTGAAAGAAATTCTTCCAAACAATATCCAAAAAGTTTACTGATTCAATTGTATTCATTTCTTGAGTATCAAACTAGAGACTAAATATCACCCTTTGGTTATGGTTTCCCATGTCACTATGAAAGTTTAAGTTGAACTTTCATTTATGTGATATACTCCTATTCTTGAGTTTGATACAAGACTCATTATTATTGGTCAATCTTTAGATATTAGTAGAGTCATTTAAACATATTTCACCTATTGAAATTATGTTTAAAGTCCAAGAATCTATTGATGATTGATCCAATAGTAATGCTACTATGAAAACAACTTTGAACTTTCAAAATCTTCTAAATAGAAGAGTACTTCCAAAGTTTCCATGTTTTTTTGGCCCTATGCATCATTACCAGAGATGCAAAACATGAATGAAGCACAAATCTATTGAACTTCAAAGTTCAATTTGTATTTAAGTTCATTGATTTGGTTGTTAAGTTCCATAGATTTGTAGAGTGCTCATGGAATTTGGAAACATAGTTGAAGCTATCATCCAATCTTGGGATGCTTGAGAAGTTACATAAATTACATAACTAATCAACTAAAGCTTATCCGCATGACTTTCTAAATATCACCTATACTTAGAATAATCACTATAAGCTTATCTTCATGACTTCCTAAGTACATCCGGGACTTAGAGTCATCATACATCGCAGAATCTTTGCAAATAATTAAGTTTTCTCTAGAAAAATTAATATTTAACTTTCTCCTAGTGCCTACTTATACCTAGCAAGACATCAAACATACTTAATTGTTACTAAGTATTTATTTTTGATAACATTGTATCAACTTGGAAAGAAATCGACTAATTACTTGAGTTGCAAACTAGAACTAGCATGTTTTTTGCAACTAACTAGTCCTCTATCTTCCCTGATGTCAAGCCGTGAGCTTTATAAAGTAAGCTAAATATTAAGAGAGTATATTTTCATATTTACATGCAAACATCATCCCGTTCTAACATGCAAATGCATGTGCCTACATGCAAATTCATATGCTCACATGCGTATGTATGCATGTTCTTTGCATGCCCAAAAAATAATGCAACAATCATGCATGAGCTTGATGCATGACTTTTGTTTGTACTAAAAATGTATATCATGCAATCTTGATGCATGTATATCCTTTCCTTTGTCCTAATACACTATGATCTAGAAACTAACACAATACATTCTTTGATGCACAAGGATCACGTCTTTTCTTAATGCAAACTAATGCTTGGAATGAGAAATGGATTGTTAATTTCATTATCCTAATCTAGACTTAATCAATTGAAATCTTGGCTATTTCAATGTGCATCTAGGATTAAGAGTAGAATAATGAAAACAAGATAAATCAAGCATTAAGGCCAAGTAGAAACTCGAAAATACTTAGCTTTGATCATAGCTTCATCCATCCTCTGATTCTCGCAAAGAGCCAACCTTTATAGCCATGCTCATCTCTCTTCAAGACCTTGAAGGGAGATTTCTTTTGTCGATCAAAAAGAAATGAAAATCGAAAACACAATCTTCCTTGCTCCAATCCGATGTTGCTTCACTTTGGCTCTGACCACTCGAGACATCAACTGATACACTTGGGTTCAATTGGGGATAAGAGTAAACTCGAGAAAATACACAAAACCAAAGATTCTTGGTTCAGGATTTAAAGAATATAAAGATATCAACAGCCCGTTACTGTAGTTGTTAAGGCGCTTCCAAGGGATGACAAACGATGCTAGACCGATCCCCGTGACCGCCTATTACAAAAGAACCTCACTTTTTTTATGTTTGCGGTTAAAGTTGCTGCAGCACCAGATTATACAATTCTCTATTGTATGAATATGAACGCGTATTGGAGTTGTGTACAACAGAGAGGTCGTCCCTGACGACTTACTGGTTCGGACCCCGAAATGTCTGAAATCTCTTTTATTACTTGATATGTGGTCTACAGGCGCCGAGATGACACTCGAAAGAATAATTACCAGCGTGGTTTGCTTTGTAGAAACAAAAAATATTTTCGTGTTTGATGTGGCAGGTACAATTCCGAGACCCATCGCTTGCAGTTGAATATTCCTTTTGCTTGTGCTCTCTGAGCTTCCACAGTGCCACTTACAAAATCATAAAAAATTTGCTGATTGGGAATAAAATCAATACTGCCAAGTCGGTGGGCTACTGCAACAGCAGTTCATCTCGTGGTTGACTGCTCGAATTCGAAACTGTGATGCCATCGCGTGTGGATAGCAATCCTTTTGTCAGCGGCATGGAGAAGATTCCAAAGCTTCAAGGCTGCAGATTATAGCCATCGATGCCGTGGCTTTAGAGATTAAATGGAAGCTTCCTCTGCATGATATCATCAAGAATAATATGAACGCTCCGCTCTCCCGCAAGAAATGCCTATTATTTCGCAATCTGAAACAGTATCTGAAACAATATGCAAATGCGCGAGTTCGAATCTGAAACAGTACCGCAAGAAATGCTTATCATTTTGGCCTTTTTGCTGGCGTAGGCAGTCAGAAATAGCAATGAAAAATGAAAGAAATCTAAAGAGATAAATTAAAGCAGATGCTTCGTGGCTACTACACGCCATAAGTTACTGGGAGGTCGTAAGATCGATCCCCAAGTATCACCTTCAGGAGGATTATTTTGCCAGAGTATCGAAACTCAGATAGAGAGCATTTTGTCGTAGATATCCGAGGAGTTTCTTCTCTTCGTACTAACAAGATGATCTACGCTCATATAAACAAGATGATCTGCACAAAGGAAATGATAAAGATTATCATGAATCTTTAGAGCTTAAGGTCACCATGAATCCTAGAGGGCTTTGATACCAATGTAACAACTTAAGAATTACGACCACCACCTGCCAGAGAGATGACTCTCCTCCCAACCTTATGCCCGTATATATAGCTGCTTGAATCAACGAGGACCACAAACATAACTAGAGTCCACAAGTGCATGTGTGATCTCCACCACTCCTTTCATACCTTCCACTAGAGTCCACTAGTGGTTGGTGTACTCGCCTCTCGAGTTAAGTCCACTCGACTCAAGTTAACTTGAGTTAGAAGGCTCTAGAGCTCTTTGGCCAAAACTCTCTCCCCATGCTCCCCATGGGGGTTGAACCCAAGACCTCCTCCTTCACAACCATGAGACTTAACTACTAGGCTAAGTGGATTACTTGAATATGAGAGCACATGAACTTATGCTTGAGTCTATTCTTGAGATCTTTGGTCCTACAGACGAGTGACCAAACGGTATCCGATTTCAGATGAGTCTGAACCGGCCAGACCCTTAGATCATAGACTTACTTTATTACAAAACCTGTTTCTTTTGATGAAGCACAAAATTCAAAGAATTAGATGGCTACTATGTAATCAGAATATGATGCTATTATGAAGAGTGGTACTTCCTCTTTATGTGATTTTCCCTCAGGCAAAAAGGCGATTGGCAATAAATGGTTATACAAGCTGAAATGTTAACTTGATGGAACCGTTGAAGAGGCTAGGCTTGTTGTAAAAAGTTATGTTCAATATAGAGGCATTGATGTTTATGAGACCTTTGCTCCCACATGCCAAATGAACATTGTTCATAGCATCTCTGCACTTGTAGCTCATCATGGTTGAAATCTACAGCAGTTGGACATTAACATTGCATTTGTGAATGGTGAATTACATGAAAAAGTGTATGTAGTTCAACCCTGTGGTTTTTGTAAGGAAGGGGCATGAAAGAAAGTGTGCACATAAGGCATTATATGGCGTGAAGCAAGTACCATGTGCTTGGTATGAAAGGTTACATGCCTACTTGATTGTGCATGGTTTTTAGAATAGTGCAATTAAGAGCATCTTATATGTTAAGCATGTAGATGATGTACTTGTGTCCATTGTTGTACATGTTGATGACATGCTATTTACTAGTCCTAATGAGAAGCACATTGCTGAATTTAAGACTCTTTTGCATGCCTCTTTTGATATGTCAGATTTGAGGCATTTTCATCATTATTTGTGCATTCAATTTATGCAATACGATGGAGTAATAGCTTTTGCTCAAACACAATATATTGACATATTATTGCAGTATTTTGGCCTCAAAGAGTGCAAACCTATGACCACTCCCATGGAAACAAGCTTAGAGTTGAGTCTTCATGATGCTAGAGATGCATTTGATGTTGTTTTGTGTTAGTAGGTGGTTGGATGCTTAATTTACTTATGCATAACAAATCTTGATATTTAGTTTGTTGTCTCTGAAATGAGTACATTTATGCATTGTCCAAGTCTCTCACTATTTGAGTGGTACATAGCTACTTGGATTGTTTTTGTTGATATATTTTGGCAATGATTGTAAGACAATAGTTATGCAATATAACACATGAGCAATAGGAGGGAAGATGACAGATATAGTAGAATCTCAAAATTTTCTACTAATAGTATAGTTTCCATACGCGGCTAAGGTTGGTTAAACCGACCCAACAAATATAAATGATTTGTAATATTGAGAGGGGACCCTCGTAACTCCCTTTCCTTACAATACCTTACATGGTCCAATATGACCATCCAACATGCAAGTTGGGATTCGCATCAATTGCATAATGCACACTTGGCTTCTCCTCATAATGGGGGCCTTAAAAAATGTGCATACAATAATGAGGGGTACACATTGATCATATACTAATAGTGATGTGTATGAATACACTCAGGACCATTGGGGTATTTTTTCCCTCTTTAGGAGGTTTTTCTCCCAACTTGTTTATATGCATATATCCCTAACATGTTTCTTATCTTTGTACATTCATGTGGTAGCTCATTCACTGTTGTGTTGTGTTGTGCTCCAAGCTTCTTCTTCTTGTGATGCTCATGTGTTTTCATAGACCTCACATTCCAACAATTGGTATCAAATCATATCATTGCTTCATTTAGGGCATCTTCAACAGCCCTTCATTCATAGTCTCATAATCACACAAAAATTGGTGAGCATACTAAGGGCAATTATAAGTTCAAAACATATTTTCTTCGTGGCATTGAAATTTGGATCTAAGCTTGTTTCTACCTTGGAACTGCACTATTGTAGCATCAATCCAAGAATATTTGCCCTTTTGTGCCAAACATATATACAGGTTTTGGTTAATCAATATACGTGCCTCAAAGTTTGCTACAAGCTGAGTAGAGCTCAATAGGGTCATTATGTTCAACTTTTCAAGATATAGTCATTTTTGTGCATTAGAGTATTTTAGTCAATGGCCATGGCTGAAAGCAATGATGTATTTTGTATCTTGGTTGTTGAGGATAGATTGGATGGTACTAATTACCCATTGTGCACATATATGTTGCATCATGTATATGTTTGGATGGTACTAATTACCCATAGTGGATAGACTAGATGGTACTAATTACCCATTCCAAATGTATATGTTTCCAAGGTGTTGACCTACACTTGGGAATTGTTGAAGGAGATGGTGGATAATCACAAGAGATGAATTGGTGCACCTAAAACTTGCTTCACACCTTCTATAAGTGATGGCTGGAAAGTGTTGTGGGCCTCCTTACCTAGCTACTAAGCATAAATGATCATATATGTTGCTTGGAAGATGATGCACAAATGATAGGATCAAAATAGATAGGTAGGCATATGATGCAAGTTCCAAAACTTGCTATTTTGGTTGAGACACTTACTCAGGGTTTTACACAATTCTCTGAGTACAACAACGATTAATAAAATTCCTTTTCAAGAACTTCAACTAGCTTAATAAGCTACCATCCATGAGTGGAATCATCTAAAGTGATAAACTATATGCACAGAATTATGTTTAGCAAGTTAATCAATCATCCCAACTTTTACGGGTCTTGAGAGTCACAGACCAGCGAGCACTAATTGAATGATATCTAATGATCTCGAGAACCCATATCAATGAAACTTTGTAGGGTAAAAATAGACAGTATGTTGAAGATGTCATGCTTTAAATCATGCAAAATGATGCAGTATACAATGAGAACAAGCTTAGACAAAAGCACTATTATGATAGAGTGTGAGAGAGATATGAGAGTAAGTAGTAATGATCATGTACAAATTTAATCAAGTAATTATACAATGTCATTGGCAATAAGGAATTGTTCAATGAGTGTGGAATGAGTGAGCTATGAGATGAGCTCCTCTTCTCAATGAAGGTAGATGAAAATGTTCTTTAAACCTCGAGATGTACGAGGGCTTTTCATCTCATCTTTTATAGCTTTTTGTTGGAGCCAAGGATTTGAATTCAAATTCAAATCTCTACCAATAAAGTGCATCCTAAAGTATAGGATTGATTCTCTCTTGACTCAACTACCAAACATTAAGAGATTCTATGCTTCTCAACTCCTCTTGGGTTTACTTCACTTTTACAGTGAGTAATTATAGCTAAAAGTTACAAGAGGTTGTACATATGAAGCTTTCCAAATGGTATGCTAATACATCAATCTTATGTGAAGTGATCAAGTGTGTAGGCTTGAGCTTAATCACACCAACAGCTCCCCTGAAGCCTAGCATGCTCCTTGATCTCTTGCAACAGAATCATCAATTTGAACTTTTTCATCTCTTTTTTTATATATAAAGGAAGTTGGCATAAGCCTACTCTCCCGGACTTGAATTAAATAAAGAAAAGTACAAGAGAAGGGGACTAGTGCCCACGGGACCCACCAAGTCCCACAAAGCAGGGGAAGCTTTTACAGAGCTTAGATGGCATTACAAAGAAGGTTGATCACCCTCTCATCACCCTCATGTGGCGCCCACTTGGGTTTAAGCTTGTTATTGATCAAAAGGAGTACTTGATGATGCCTAAAGGGGGGGGATTTCTTACAGTTAACAATTCTTTTGCCAAGGAGGAACAACGATTTCTCAATTGACAACTCTTTGGGGGAGTCACCAAAGTTGAAAGCACATCTTTCCGCCAGATTTTCCATAGGAACTCCCCTCTGATGGCGTTCCAGCAAGTCGCGGAGTAGCCGATCACTTCTCCCAGCAGGGCTTGCTGCCAACTGAGATGTTTCTGAAGTCTAATTTTCTTTCCAACCATCTGCCAGAGTCTATAGCTTGTTTGTCCATAGCTTCCTCTATGGAAGCCTCTTCTTCTTTGGTTCTTTGTATTTTTGTAGCATTCTTCTGTCGTGTGGTTGTTGAGACCACATATGTTGCATGGTGAACTATTGTAGGGTCTCCCCCTACCTTGCTTACCTCCTCTGCCCCTACCTCTAGCACCTCTTCCTCTTCCTACATAATTAGCTAGAGAGGTACTAGCCTCTTCATCTTGTTTCTTACTTTTACCTTTATCCTTAACTTTATTCTTATCTGTATAAAGGGCAGACGATTGGTTACCTCTTGAGTTGTCACCATTTCTGTTGAGTTTTGCTTCATGGGTGAAGAGCTGTCCCATCAAGGTGTTGAGATCAGGTATTTGCATATCCATGTAGAGATCCATTACTATGGTGAAGGACTCCCACTTGTCATCAGCCTTAATTCCATTGATGATCTACCTCACTATGTGCTCTTCCTCTATCTCTTATCTAATGCATGCAAGTTGGTATGTACCAACTTGCACGCTTTGGTTAATTGTGATCTTTTTTTGTGGAACATGCAATTTAGTCATTGCTTCATGTACCAAGTATACTTCAGTTAGCCTTAAAGATGTGCATGAAACGTTTCTACCTCTTTTTATAGGTGGACATTCAAGTGCTAGTCCAAATGAGGTGATTTCTTAGCCTTTACACGTTCCACATGATGATGAATATCATTCCATTTTTTATTTAGATTTACGTGATGCACTTGATGAAAGGGTTGATATAGAGGAGGAAAAAACTATGCCTAAATGGCTGGTGTAGACTTTGGGAGATAGCAATTATATGCACCTCTATCATATAGTACTTGTTTAGGCTCTCATATTGCTTCCTTTGCATCAAATTGCTATGCAATGGCTGCCTCTAGTCTTTGTGATTAGATCGAGCCTGTATCTTTTGATAAAGCACAAAATTCAAAAAATTGGAGGGTTGTTATGCTGTTAGAATATGACACTATAACAGAGAATGATACACAATATTTATGTGATTTACCTCCAAGGAAAAAGGCGATTGGGACTAAATGGGTATAGAAGTTGAAATGTAAACTTGATAGAATGGTTGCCAGGTATTAGGCTAGGCTTGTGGCAAATGATTATGCTCAAGAGAGAGGCATTGATTTTGATGAGACCTTTGCACCCACTTGTTGAATGATCACCATTCATAGCATTTGTGCACTTGCAGCTCATCATGGTAGGAATGTACATCAGTTGGACATTAGACCGTTATTTCTGAGTGGTGAATTACATGAAGAAATGTATGCATTTCAGCCCCATAGTTTTGTGCAAAAAGGGCATGGAAACAAAATGTGCAGGTTCAAAAAAGGAATTATATGGTTTGAAGCAAGCAACATGTGCTTTCTATGAAAAGGTACATGCCTACTTAGTTGCACATGGTATTGAGAATAGTCCAATTGAGAGCACCTTATATGTTAAGTGCGCACATGATGTACTTCTTATCATTGTTGTATATGTAGATGACATGTTGCTCACTTGTCATAATGAGAAGCATATTTCTGAATTTAAGGCTGATTTGCATGACTCTTTTGAGATGCCAGATTTGGGCATTGATTTTATGCAAGTTGATGGGGGATAGCTTTATGTCAAACAAAAATATATTGACACACTATTGTAGCATTTTGGCCTTGAAGATTGCAAAGCTACTACTAATCCTATGGAAATAAGTTTATGGTTGAGTCTTCATGATGTTGAAGATGCATTTGATCTCGTTCTCTATCAACATGTTGTTGGATGCTTGATTTACTTATGCATAACTCGGCCTAATATTCACTTTGATGTCTCTCATATGAGCATGTTTATGCATTTCCCAAGTGTCAAGGATTGGCAAGCAATTAAGCATATCTTTTGCTACTTGAGTGGTACCCACTTTGATTGGTTCATCCTGAGGGGCATCATTAGCACCAGATTTACATGTTTTTTTTACTTCATTTGAGCTAGTTGGTATTGCACTCATGTTTCCACCAATGGTTTTGGTTTCATGCTTTGTAGCTCACACATATCGTGCTTGACCAAGAAGTAGTCTATTGTGGCTAGTTCTAGTTGTGAGGTTGAGTTTGGGGAAGCTTTCATAACTCCTATTGAGTGTGTGTGGTCAGGTGCCTCTTGGCTGATTTGGGTGTCGGTCAATCTTTGGCCATCACCATCTTCTGACACTCAGAGCACATTGGCAGTTGCAAGGAACCTTCTATTCCATGCTCATAGAAGGAACATTAAGGTGCACTATCATTATGTTAGGGAGAAGTTCTCTGCTAGAGAGATGAGTTTGGCATATGTGCCCACACAAGATAATGTTGCAGAACTTTTCACAAAATCTCTATTAGGGAGACGTTTGAAGATTTATACAAAGCTTTGGGCTCACTTGCTTTCGTGGATTGATCTCTTTCCACATAGCTTGGCACTTCCTTATACATGAGTGCGAGCTCCTTCTTCACCCCATCACACCTAGGGGGTATTTGTTGATATATTTCAATAGTGATGTGTGTGAACACACTTTGGACTATCAGGGCACTTTTTTCCTCTTTAGTAGGTTTCTCCCCCCAACATGTATATACACATATAAGCATAACAGGTTACATAACTTTGTACATTCACTTGGTACTCCATTTAGTGTTGTGTTGTGATCCAAGATTATCCTTCTTCTTCCTTGTGTTGTTTGTGTGCTTGCTTAGACCTCAAATTCCTACACTTTTATCCAAAGGGGGATCATTATTGCAATATTTGCATTCTTTTTTTGACTCATAATCGATTAGTTGCTATGATGCACATATGTATACTATGTTGAAGGAGATGGTGGATAATCACAAGAGATGAATTTTTGCAGCTAAAACCTGCTTCACACCTGCTACAAGTGATGCTTGGAGAGTGTTGTGGGACTCCTTAGCTAGCTAATAAGCATAAATGATCATATATGGTTCTTGGAAGATGATGCACAAATGATAGGATCAAAATAGATAGGTAGGCATATGATCCAAGTTCCAAAACTTGTTATTTTGGTTGAGACACCTACTCAAAGTTTTACACAATTCTCTGAGTATAGCAGAAAATAATAAAATTCCTTTTGGGGTACTTCAATTAGCTTAATAAGCTACCATTCATGAGTGGAATGATCTAAAATGATAAACTATATGCAGAGAATTACGTTTAGAAAGTTAATCAATCATCCTGACTTTTATGGGTCTTGTCAATCACATACCAGTGAGCACTAATTGAATGATATCTAACAATTGCGAGAACCAATATCAATGAAACTTTATAGACTTAAAATAGATAGTATGCTGAAGATGTCATCCTTTAAATCATGCAAAATGATTCAGTATATAGTGAGAATCAGCTCAGACAAAATCATTGTTTTGATAGAGTGTGACAGAGATATGAGAGAAATTAGTAATGATTATGTATAGATTAAATCAAGTAATGATACAATGTCATTGGCAATAAGGCATTGCTCAATGAGTGTGGAATGAGGGAGCTATGAGATGAGCTACTCTTCTCAATAAAGGTACATGGAAATGATCTCTAAACCTCGAGATGTACATGGGATTTTCATCTCATCTTTTATAGCTTTTTATTGGAGCTAAGGATTTGAATTCAAGTTAAAATTTCTACCAATAAATTTTATCAGAAAGTATAGGATTGATTCTTTCTTGACTCAATTACCAAAAATTACGAGATTCTATGCTTTCTAAATCTTCATGGGTTTACTTCACTTTTACAATGAGTAATTATAGCTCAAAGTTACAAGAGGTTGTACATATGAACCTTTCCAAATGATATGCTAATACATCAATCTTATGTGAAGTGATCAAGCGTGTAGGATTGGGATTAATTGCACCAAGAGTTCCCCCTCAAGCCTAACATGCTTGATCTTCATTGCTTCTTGATCTCTTGCATCCCAATCATCAATTTGAACATGTTCATCTTTGTTCTATCCAATGCTTTGGTGAGTAAATCTGCACATTGCAAATGAGTTGATACATAGGCTAATTGAATATCCTTGCTTCTCAATTTCTTCCTAACGTAAATGAAGCTTTCCAAATGATATGCTAATACATCAATCTTATGTGAAGTGATCAAGTGTGTAGGCTTGGGATTAATTGCAC
>CM035425.1:78226800-78256800 GCA_020310875.1 Ceratopteris richardii | reverse complement strand
AATGGACTGATGTGCATCATTATTTTGAAACCTATAAAGGCTAAGAAATTTCCTCATTTGGACTAGCACTTGCATATGCCAGGCAACCAAAGACATGTAGATGAGCAAAAAATGTCTTGTGACCATGTCAAGCATCATACGGAGTGATCAGTTGTAGTGCTTTGGTAGGACATATGTTAAGTATATATGCTACACACATAACAATCTTAATCCAGAACCTATGTGGTAAATCGTTAATTTTAACCATACATGTCAGCATCTCCATGAGGGACTTGTTCTTTCTTTCAACAACTCTAGTTTCTTTAGGTATATACAAAATTCTACATTAATGGTTTACCCCACACTCATCTAGAAATGCATAAAAATCAGAAGACGTGTATTCCCCCACTCGATCAAAATGGAGGTTGTTCAATTTATATGCTAATAGATTTTTAGTCATAACTAGGAAGTGTGTGAAGCTCATAAACACTTCTAAATTTGCTTTGAATGGATACACCCATGCATGCATGGAGAAATCATCAATAAAAGTCACAAAGTACAAGTAGCTACCAAATGAAGGTGTCTACATAGGACCAGTAAGGTCACTATCAACAAGCTACAATTAATGAGTAGCTCAAATTGAGCCATCCTTTGGGAAGGAGGAACACTTAAATGTGCCCAAAATATAGCCTTCACAAACATGTTTACAAGGTGCCTCAAGTTTGGGTAGAGAGACCACAATTTAGAAATTTCTATAGGTGAAGCAAACTAGCAAAATTTAGAGGACAAAAGCATGCATGCCAAAGCTTTCTATATGAGATAGCCTAAGAATATTGAACTATACATGTTGAATCATTTACAAATTTTGCATAATCTATGAGCTTATATAACCCATGAAATAAAATGCACAAGCAATATATGTTGATGTATGAAACATCACAAAAACCAAGCTAATGTGATATTCGAAGTTCTCTACAATCATCATCAGCTCAGCAAATCTCCAAACTTCAAAAGCTTTAACACTTTATAAAGTCAACCCGATCAAAGTCAACTTGGTCAAGGTCAAAGTTAACATGGGTAAAGTCAAAGTGTTCGAAGTTCAAGTGTCAAAGTGCATAGGTAGTGCACAATTAATTGTCCACAAAGGGTAAATTGGAGAAAGTTGGTTGTAGGTTGCAGAGGTATTTCTCTAATTTCCCTAAGGTTCAAAGTGTTTTTAAAGTGTTTTAGAAGGTTCAGGTGAACCCTCCCTTATGTGCACATTTGAAGAATTAAAAGAAAAAAAAAATGTGAAGGTATGTGAAGCACCAGCGTACACAGAAGTGAAAGTATGGCCCCCCAATTAAAAATTTTGTTTTAGTCTAAAGTCACTACAGGACAAAACAGGGATTCGTTGGCTGCCACTTGTGAAGACAATCTTGAGACATCCAAGTGAGCACCAAGATACTCTTGCAGTTAGGAGCGTACGTGAATCGACACTCAAATCAAGGCAAGGACTATTCTTGGACTATTCTAAGACTAAGCAAGAGTGAGCATAGTCGAAGGGAGGCAAGAGAGAGAAGTGCAAGAGTCACACAGTGTGCAACGCAGAGAAGTGGAGTGCAAGGTGTGCATGAAGAGTGACTAAGGAAGTGTGCAGAGAAGTGCTAAGGTAGTCCGCCAAGGATCCCAATGTCCCATTGCAGTGTGTGCATGCTGACAGAAGGTGTCCATCGCTCCTCTTTATTGGAAGCTTGGTGCAAGGTGTGCACAAGTGCAAGCTTGGAGAAGGTGGAGGTCTGGTGCAGAGGAGGCCGGCAGCAACAAGACTTTGGGTATTTGGTATTTTGAAATTGAGCACTCCGTGGGATTTTGCACAGAAGCATTGGGTTGTATTGTTGGATTGTATTGTGCATCACCCTTGTGTTTATCTTCTTGTAATCAATCGACAGAGGCTTCCAGTGTGTATCTTTCTTCTTTTCTTTTCCCTTTTCTCCTTCAAACACTCAAATCCCTTCTTGTCCAAGAATCCCCCAACAAAATTTGGCATGCCCGGTGGGACAGCAAGGAGATTTGAGCTTAGGAGAAACCAAGTGCAAAGGTACAAGAGTTCAAGTGTCGACAGTACTACTTCATTAGCCTAAGAGGTAAATATTCTTATCAATTATCTCATACTAAGAGGGCTATGAGTAGCTCATGATCGCAACCTAGTCCCAAACATTGAGGATCACCTGCAAGGCTACAAGAAGGAAGGCGGTTAGAAGATCCTCCAACCCACTTTTGTGAACCTCATCAGTAAAAAGCATGGCAGGTCAGGTAGACTGAGAAAGCCTATTATCAAGATTAAATATAAAATTTCGTTCTTTCAAAGGCCTAGCTCAAGAAGACCTGAACGAGCATATTAGAAGGTTTTTAGCACTATGCAGAACTAGACGCTTAATGGGAAGAGAAGATGCCTTTTTGATACTCTTTCCTACCACATTAGAAGGATTAGCAGTTAAATGGTTCAACGAGTTTGTTGAGAACCATTTTACAACTTGGGACTTAATGAAAGATGCATTCAGAACTCAATTCCAAAAAGGAAATACTGCAGAGATCATCATAGAAGAATTAGAAACCTTGAGATTGGATCTAGATGAGAAATTTCGAGAGTTTGTAACTAGGGCTAAGGCACTAATGGCTAAGTTGCTAGATCCTCCACATGATTTTTTTGTTAAGAAATGGTTAGCTAAGCCACTTCCAATGACCACCCAATGTAAAATCAAGGAATTAGTGTTGCCTACAGCCTCCATAGAGGAATTCATCAACATAGCTACACGACTGGAGCAAATAAGGCAACAGTATGGAGCAACTTCTTCTCAACTACCATATTCTACAAAAATGGAGGATCTAGTAATCCAGCTAAGGAAGGAGTTGGAGGGCTTAAAAAGAAATAAGCCCCACAAAGAGGAGGAGAATGTTGTTACTCAGTTGAGGAGGGAGATTGAGGCATTAAATCTCTAAAAGGAGGAGGAGGCCCAAGCAGAGAAATTGGCTCAGCTACGAAAGGAGTTGTAGGAGCTCAAAGGGGGTGGCATCAAGAGTGGACTTTGGTGTACCATGTGCAGCAAGGAAGGTCATATAGTAATTGAATGTCCTCTATTAAGTGTGACTTGCCAATTATGCAGGAAAGCTGGTCATGAGGCCCAGGAATGCCAATCAAGAGGAATGCCTGCAACAACATATTGGACACAAGGAGGACCCATACCACCAGCAAATGTGATGGCGGCTGCACCCAATCAAGGTAACAATTACAACCCTAGACAAAGGAACAACTTTGGAAATGGGCCTAGGAGGCCAATCATTTGTTTCAGATGTGGAGAATGTAGGCACTATCAAAGTAGGTGCACTCTACCAGAAAATGCCCCTCCTTGCAGGAACTGCCTAGAGGCCAGAGACCACTATACAAATTGTTGTTCTAAGAATCAAGCCTCTTCATTTGGGCCCCACATTCAAATGATTTATGTGCACAAAGAAGAGATGTTAGATCAAGTCAATGAGCCATCGCCATCTACCAGGGTGGTGTAGTTAGAAGAAATTGAATCTTTGACAGTGCAGACAAGAAGCAAGGGGAAGGCTCAAGAAGCAATAGGTCAAGGATCAAGGATTAATGGATTGAATCAAGACAAAGAGACATCTGAAGACAAAGCCACCACATGTGCAGATACAAGGCAAAAAAGAGATCTCATATGTACTAGTGATGTCATTGGGCACACATTCAACAGGGCTCATGAGGAGTTTGATAAGTCAATTGGAGTCCATGCTCTTAAGGAATCAGAAACTTCATGACTACTAAAGTCCATGAAAAAGGAGGTTAGTATTTTTTATTTAATAAAGATGGATGGGAAGTTCACGTCAGAACTCTTGCAGATAATTGATGAGGCTTCCACTACAAGTTTAGTGGCAAAGACTGTTGTTATGCATAAAGGTAAAATTGTAGGGGAAGCACCCCTTACAGATTATAAGAGCCCTCGACTGAGAGTATCTATTAAAGGTCATGAGTTATTAAGGGCACATGCATAACGGTCACCCAACTTCCGATGATCGGAATTAGGGGCACATGCATGATGGTCACCCAACTTTCGACGATCGAAATTAGAGGCACATGGACTGTTTTCACTAGTGTTTTTTAGTAAAATTTCATGATCAATTTAGTTAATTATACAAGATATATTATAAATCTACTTATTTATTTTATAACTAAGGGCCATCTTTTAAAGACATTATAAAGACATTCATGGATACATCAAAGAAAATAACGTAAATGAAGCACAAACATAAATTGAGAATTGCAAGGAATATAAATTGAGAATTGCTAGGAAAAAAATGTATGAAGTAGTTACATTTCATAATGATCATGACCATTTTCAAAAATAAAAATTACATTCTTGTCAAGATTAATGAAATTCTTCAATCTTTAACAAATTTCTCTGTCCTTCATGTCCAACCTAGAAAAACAAGAGTGTTAGTCATACAAAAATACATAACACATAATTTTGTTATTTAAATACATCACAAATCATCTTTTTATGATGTATTTGCATGATTCTCAATGAGATCTCTAAATAAAGCATTTCGTCGCCGTGAAGCCTCTTCATGATGCCTTGGATTTCCTGAATGGTATGGTTCTTGATTGTTATTTGGGTCACTTTCTCCTTTAAGTTGTACAAAGTTATGTAGAAGGCAACATGCACTTACAACCATAGGACCTAAAGATAAATCTACATTCAAGTTTTGGAGGATATGCCATCGAGATTTCAAACTACCAAATGCGTTTTCAATTTTAACTCTACCCTTTGAATGATGTTTGTCAAATGTAATCTTCTCTCTCACTTGTAAACCTAATCTTACACGAAACAGTTTTACTAGAAATGTTGTAGCCTTATTGTTGTGAAAGATGGATGGATGATCCAAGAGACTGAGTAGGTACTGCTAAACCTGCTTTGTACCAGCCCTCTTTGGCTTCATACTTGATTAGTAGACTTCCATAGCATTCCAATGACACCAAGAAATGGCCTATGTCCTTTGGAAATGATGTGTGCAATGATTGAATCAAAACAGATAACTTTGGAAATCACAAACTCAAGAAAACCTTCTATTTATGTCTTGACACCTGTTGAATGTTTTGCTCAGTGTGACCAGCATAGTAGCAATTGATAAAATTCCTTCTAGGGGTATTTAACTAGCTTAGTAAGATACCATTTGCAAGTATAATGATGTAAAAAGATAAACTATGCTAAGAGAAATCAATTTAGCAAGATTAGCTATACCCCCGACTTTTTAGGACTGTAGCAGAAATAGACCAGTGAGCACCTCGACGCAGATTTCTCTAAATTGGCTGAATAGAATGTCTTCAAATTTTGATAGCATGTAGTAGGCTTCAAGCTGAATCTAGAAAGCTTTGAATCACTGAATGTGGTGGAGTATTGACCGAGATATGCCCTTGACAAGTTGACACACTTTTGAGTAGACTAGCAGAGAACACAGAGATGAATGATGTAAATGTATCTATAAATTAACACTTGTGTACAATCCCATTGGCATGAATAACATTGCCTAATGGTTTAGAGAGTTGTAGGCTATGGTATAGTCCTCACACACACTCAATTACAGTAGAATGAAGCTCGGGAGTGAAGTGATCTCTCCGCGACTTTTTCATATCCATTTTTATAGGAAATGACTAAAAATTTGAATTCAAATTCAAACTTTTGGCTCCCTATGATCAAGCTCCTAAATGCTTGGAGATATTCTCTCAATCAAGTGAGTTAATTTTTCCATGAATCACTTAGGTAGGTGATTACAAAAGATTCTAAGTCAATTTGACTTTTACAATGAGATAAAGTGGTAATTAACCACTAGCATATGTTCCTATGATTCTTCATGTATGTAGAGTCTTCATGATATCTTCCAAGCCAAATGTGTAGGCTTGTGATTTACACCAATAGCTCCCCCTCAAGCCAAACATTTTGGCTTAAGTCTTCATCTTCAATCTTCAAGTATATCCTGCAATCCAATCATAGATTTGAACCTGCAAAGTTTGGTTCCATCCAAAGCTTTAGTCAGCAAATGTGCACATTGCATGTTGGTTGACACATAGGTTAGCTAAATATCCTTGCTTAGCAACTTTTCTCTCACATAATGATAATGAACTTCTATGTGTTTTGTCCTGGCATGATAGATAGGATTAGCTGCAAGGTGAAGAGAACTTGTATTATCTCCAAAGATAATTGGAGGCCTAGTATATAATCCCAATTCTGTATACAAAAGCTTAATCCAAATTGCTTCTTGAGTGGCATTAGCTAGCCCTCTATATTCTGCTTCTGTAGAAGACAATGCAACAGTTGACTGCTTCTTTGCAGACCATGAGATTGGTTTGTCACCTGCAAAAGAAATATATCCAGAAGTGCTTCTCCTATCATCCTTGCATCCTACCTAATCTGCATCTGAATAGACTTTTATATCAATATCTGAAGTGAAAGGAAAATACAAACCATGGTTCTGTGTACCCTTGAGATACTTCAAGATTCTCTTGGCAGCCTCTAAGTGAGGTATCCTTGGCTTGTGCATAAATTGACTTAGCACACTTACTCCATATGCAATATCAATTCTTGTAAGAGTAGCATAGTTCAAGCTACCCACCATACTTTGATAACTTGTAATGTCTTGGACTTCATCACCTTCATGGGCACTTAGCTTTAGATTCATCTCCATTGGAGTGCTTGCTGCTTTAGCATCCTGCAAGTGAAATTTCTTCACCATATCCTCTACATACTTTTTCTGAGTAATGTATATCCCTGAATTAGTGTAAACTAATTCAAGCCCTAAAAAATACTTCAATAGCCCAAGATCATTGATCTTGAACTCCTTCATCATCTGGCTTTTGATATATCTGATTCCACTGACATCATTACCTGTAATGATGATATCATCAACATAAACACATAGATATATTACCTCTGAATTACTTCTCTTAATGAATAGGGAAGTATCTGCCTTGCTCATAACAAATCCTTGGTCTTGGAGGTATGTAGTTAGCCTTTAATTCCATGCCCTAGGTGCCTGCTTCAATCCATATAAAGCCTTCTTTAATTTGCAAACATAAGTTACCTTCTTAGGGTCTTCATAGCCAAGAGGTTGTGACATATAAACCTCTTCTGAGATCCATCCATTCAAGAAAGCATTCTTGACATCCAATTGGTACATGTTCCAATTCTTTGATGCAGCCACACTTATCAACACTCTGATTGTTGGCATCTTGGCCACAGGAGAAAATGTCTCTTCATAGTCAATGCCTTGGTTTTGTGCAAAACCCTTGGCTACCAATCTGGCTTTGTACCTATTAATTGTGCCATCAAAATTTCTTTTCAACTTATAGATCCATCTGGATCCTATTACCTTCATGGAGTCCTTCTTGGGTACTAACTCCCATGTATCACTCTCTGTAGTGCCCCTTCTATGATCCCTCTCTCTCTCTTTGGGGCATGAGGCAGTGGGCTTCAAGCACAAGGGACAGAACCCACTAGTCCTAAGAAGTTAGAAGAGAAAGAGATTGAGAGGAGAGCTCTCAGATGCCTTGGGCTGCAGCTTCAGGGAGTGGCCGTTCCATTTCTTGGACATATTTGTGTCTGGGCAGTTGATGCTTTCAGTATTCCGGGCAGATTGTTGCTTTCATTTCAGTTGATTAGCTTTCTTTCTATCTCCACCCCTGCCCCCTCCATGTAGCTCCACCCCCCGCCCCCTCCACTTATCTCCACCCCCGCCCCCTCCACTTATCTCCACCCCCCACCCCCGCCCCCTCCATTTAGCACCACCCCCACCCCCACTAGTTCCCCCTCAGCCACCCCCGCCTAGCCCCCCCTCTAACCCCCCCCAGCTCTTCCCGCTACCCCGTGTGACCCCCCCCTCTCCCTCTCTCCCTTTCTCTCTCTCTCTCTCGCTCTCTCTCTCTCTCTCTCTCTCTCTCTCTCTCTCTCTCTCTCTTTCTCTCTCTCTCTCTCTCTCTCTCTCTCTCTCTCTCTCTCTCTCTCTCTCTCTCTCTCTCTCTCTCTCTCTCTCTCTCTCTCTCTCTCTCTCTCTCTCTCTCTCTCTCTCTCTCTCTCTCTCTCTCTCTCTCTCTCTCTCTCTCTCTCTCTCTCTCTCTCTCTCTCTCTCTCTCTCTCTCTCTCTCTCTCTCTCTCTCTCTCTCTCTCTCTCTCTCTCTCTCTCTCTCTCTCTCTCTCTCTCTCTCTCTCTCTCTCTCTCTCTCTCTCTCTCTCCTCCCCGCCCTCGCGTGCCCTCCATCTCTCTCTCTCTCTCTCTCTCTCTCTCTCTCTCTCTCTCTCTCTCTCTCTCTCTCTCTCTCTCTCTCTCTCTCTCTCTCTCTCTCTCTCTCTCTCTCTCTCTCTCTCTCTCTCTCTCTCTTCCTCCCCTCCTTCTCTCACCTCCCCCGCCACCCCCGCTGACCCCTCCCGCATCCCCCTGCCACCCCGCTGACCCCCCCCGTTGACCCCTCCCGCAGCCCCCCGCCCTCCCCCCCGCTCAGTTCCCCACAGCCCCCCGCCCTCCCCCCGCTGAGTTCCCCGCAGCCCGCCGCCCTCCCCCCGCCTATTTCCCACCCACCCGTAGTCCCCTCCACTCCTCCTACCCCCGCCCCCAGCCCCACCTCCACCTCCCACCACCTGCCACAGCCCCTCCCACCTCCTGCTATAGCCCACCCCCCACACGTCCCTCGCTCTCCCTCCCGCAACCCCCTCCGACCACCTCCTGCAGCCCCCTCACCACACCACCCACCATCCCCCCACAACTCCACCCACACCACCCGCACCACCCACCACCCCCCAAAACTCCACCATCCCTCCATGCCACCATCCCTCCATCCCTCCACCCCACCATCCCTCCATCCCACTGTCCCTCCATCCCTCCATTCCACCATCCCAGCATTCCTCCATCCCACCCTCCCACCATCCCTCCATCCCTCCATTCTACCATCCCACCATCCCTCCACCCCACCGTCCCTCCATCCCACCATCCCTCAATACCACCATCCCACCATCCCTCCATCCCTCCACCCCACAGTCCCGCCATCCCTCCATCCCACCATCCCTCCATCCCACCAACCCTCCATACCATCATCCAACCATCCCTCCATCCCTCCATCCCACCATCCCCCTGTCTCACCATCCCTCCATCTCACCATCCCACCATTCCTCAATCCCTCCATCCCACCATCTCTCCATTCCACCATCCCTCCATTCCACCATCCCTCCATCCCACCATTCCCCCATTCCACCATCCCTCCATCCCACCATCCCTCCATCCCACCATCCCACCATCCGTCCATCCCCCCATCCCTCCATTCCACCATTCCACCATCCCACCATCCCTCCATCCCTCCACCCCACCATCCCTCCATCCCACCATCCCACCGTCCCACCATCCCTCGTTCCCACCATCCCACCATCCCTCCATCCCTCCATTACACCATCCCTCCATCGCACCATCCCTCCATCCCACCATCCCTCCATCCCAACGTCCCACCATCCCTCCATCCCACCATCCCTCCATTCCTTCATCCCACCATCCCTCCATTCCACCATCCCTCCATCCCACCATCCCTCCATCCCACCATCACCATCCCTGTATCCCACCATCCGTCCATCCCATCGCCCCACGATCACTCCATCCCACCATCCCTCCATTCCACCATCCCACAATCCCTCCATCCCTCCACCCCACGTCCCTCCATCCCACCATCCCTCCATTCCACCATCCCTCCATCCCACCGTTCCACCATCCCTCCATCCCACCATCCCTCCATTCCTCCATCCCACCATCCCTCCATCCCACCGTCCCACTATCCCACCGTCCCACCATCCCTCCATTCCACCATCCCTCCATCCCTCCATCCCACCATCCCCCTGTCTCACAATCCCTCCATCCCACCATCCCACCATTCCTCAATCCCTCCATCCCACCATCTCTCCATTCCACCGTCCCTCCATTCCACCATCCCTCCATTCCACCATCCCTCCATCCCACCATTCCCCCATTCCACCATCCCTCCATCCCACCATCCCTCCATTCCACCATCCCTCCATCCCACCATTCCCCCATTCCACCATCCCTCCATCCCACCATCCCTCCATCCCACCGTCCCACCATCCCTCGTTCCCTCCATTCCACTATCCCACCATCCCTCCATCCCTCCACCCCACCGTTCCTCCATCCCACCATCCCTCCATCCCACCATCCCTCCATCCGTCCATTCCACCATCCCTCCATTCCACCATCCCTCCATCCCACCATCCCTCCATCCCACCACTCACACCACCCACCACCTCCCACCACTCAAGGTATTCATCACAAGGTTAGTCTATATGAACTTATAAGGATGGATTCAAAAATAAGAAGTGACTTACTGAAGATTATACACTCTGCTCACTTGGTCCAATCACCTAGTATAGATGGTTTCATGGTTGATTTTCCCCCTGCACCCTTAGCAGACTACCAAAGCTCAAGATTATCTGTTTGTATAAAGGATGAAGCTCTCACAGGTGTGATCATAGATGGAGGCTCTGGTATCAATTTAATGCCAGATTTTACAATGAAGAAGCTGAAATTGAACCTCACCAAGTTGGCACCATTCACGGTTACATTGGCAGATCAACATCGGGTTGCGCCACTGGGCATTATTGAGAAGGTATTGATGGTAGTACAGGGCTGCCATTTTGTTCTAGATTTTGTTGTTATTGCACTTCCACAGGAGACTTCTTACCCTCTACTCCTGGGGAGACCTTGGCTGAGACAAGCAAAAGCTTTGCAAGATTGGGGAAAAAATAAACTATGGATTTCAACAAATACCAATAGCCAACTGCAACTACATTTGGAAGAAGGATTCGACTCAGGAAAAACTATTGGATATACTGTGGACACTCAGGTAATGCCCTCTCTACCCCAAGAAGAGGATACATTGTTAAATTGGATGATGGGAAGTGCAGAGTGTTGCACAGTGGAGATTAATGAAATTGAGGAAGAAGTTGCAGATAAGGTAATTACAGGAAAGGGCAATGAAGACCACAAGGTGTTGGAGAATGAGCAATTGCAGGAAAGCACAAGCCTTGAGGAAGCAACCCAGATAAAAGTATCAGATGTAGAAGATTTTGAACCTAAGGGCAGAGAAGATCTTCCTTTCTCAGATATACCTCAAGGATGGATGGAAGAACATGTTGCAGAATATAAATTAAAATCCACTCCTGCATATAGTGGAAATGATTTCTCAAGCAAGACAAGTCCTGAAACATTGGTTCAAGAAGTAAATTTAGGGGATGAAGAGAACCCTCAAATAGTTCACTTGGCATCCTGGTTGTGGCATTATCCTCCTTTGCTACAGAAGGTAACTTCTTTGCTTTTTACTTACAAAAGTGTCTTCGCATGGTCCTACAAAGATTTAACAGGAATACCAGAAGAGCTTGGGTTACATCGGATACCCTTAGTTGAGGGAGCCGCGCCAATAAGAAGTAGACCATATCGACTCAATCCGAAATATGCAAAGGCTGTAAAAGCAGAAATTACAAAGCTAGAAGAAGCTGGTATAATCGTTCCAGTAGAACATTCCAGGTGGCTTTCTTCTATGGTTATTGTGCCCAAGAAAAATAGCGGAAAAATAAGAGTATGTGTTGATTTTCGTGCTTTGAATAAAGTGACTATTCAAGATGGATTTCCTCAGCCCTTCACAGAGCAAGTACTTGAGGAAGTAGCGGGACACACTTTGTATAGTTTCTTGGATGGTTTTAGTGGCTACAGCTAGATAGTAATTCATCCTGATGATAGGGACAAAACAACCTTTGTTACTCCCTGGGGCACTTATGTCTATACCCGCATGGCTTTCGGCTTGAAGAATGCGCCAGCTTCATTTAATAGAACGATGTATCTGATATTGGGCAAATGGTTAACAACTTTCTACGCATTTTCATGGATGACTTTTCAGTATTTTCAGGTACAGATAGAAGGGCAGCAGTTCAAGATTTCCATGACCATTTGGAAAATCTAAAAGAAATTTTTGAGCAATGTCTCAAAACAGGTTTGAAATTGAATCCTGATAAATGTCACTTTTTAGTCACTAAGGGCACTCTTCTTGGTTACATAGTATCTGCTGAAGGCATAACTGTTGACCCTGCAAAGGTTACAGCTATTCTTTCCATGCCAATTCCACAAAGCCCAAAGGAAGTGCAAAGTTTCTTGGGCCATGCAGGGTATCACAGAAGATTCATTAGGATGTATTCGGAAATTGCTAAGCGCTTGTCAAGGCTTACCAGCAAAAAGATCCCTTTCTCATGGAGTGCTGAAGCTGACAAAGCATTTTGTGAACTAAAGTTGAGGCTATGTACTGCTCCACTTTTAAGTGTTCCTAATTGGTCATTGGAATTTCATGTGCATACAGATGCTAGTCTTCATGCTGTTGGTGCAGTTCTAGCTCAACCATCATCTAACAAAGTGGATAGACCTATCTCTTATGCAAGCAGACCACTCAACCAAGCTGAAAGAAATTACAATACAACGGAAAGAGAAGGTTTGGCTATCGTATTTGCTCTTCAGAAGTTCCGACATTATCTCCTTGGTGTACATTTCATTGTTATTTCTGACCATCAGGCCTTGAAGTATTTGATAAACAAGCCTAGAGTAGCTAGAAGAATTTGGAGATGGTTACTCCTATTTCAGGAATTTAATTTTGATATTCATATTAAGCCAGGGAAAGAGCACTACATGGTAGATCAAGTGTCCAGGACGGTGTCGTCGAGTTCGTCAAAAAGGAGGGGACTCCAAAAAATAACATGGAACTACACGGAAATTAGTGAGCTTATCTTAGAACGATGTTGTATGACTTAGATGAACATAAATCCTTAAGTGTGTCAAGATTTAGCTAAGGCAAAGGCTCGAAAACTTGTTGTAAACGTTAAGCATCCGTGTCCTCAATGTAAACATTAATTGTTAAAGTGAAAACTTTTGTTCAAATTTGGGGAATTAATGATCTCTACCTCGAGTTCATTTTTAATCCTTTTTGCTTTCATTTCTTTTACTCATCTAAATCGCTTTCCTTTGTCCCTTCGAACATTGGATTTCTTCAAAGAGTTCGTGCACTACTCTTAATAGATTTATGGAACATTGCCTATTATAGATATGCTTGGATATCTTCTGTTCTACAGGAAATGGATTGAAGTCATCAAAGCATGGAGCCGTAAGTCTTCCTTATACGAGACAAAAGATTACTGAGGATTTCCCAATATAAATGACAATGCACCCAAATCTATTTTCTTTTTCTTGTTCGTATGCAAGAGCTTAATGCACACACATAAATCATCAGCTTTTATTCAACCAAGTTCAAACAACCACTATAGGCAACGACTGAGCATACAAACTGTGCACACATGAACGTAGGTAAGGGAGCCTTCGCAAATGAATTACAACACAACAATGACTTTAAGCATCTACTCAAACAATACCTGTTGAGTCGTAGCACCAGTAGAAGAGAATTTTGAAGAACAACGAAATCAGATCTTATAACATGTGCAAGAACAAGTATGACAATGAATTGCTAACCTTATTGTCACATGAAGATTCCAGAACTCTTCACATTATTATTCTAAGGAATTTGCAGTTGGTGTCATGTATATTCAATTTACATATAATAAATCAGTGAGAATACTTCAGCGTTAGAACTGTACCTGAGGATACATGGTAAGAGCTTTGTGTTCATATAAGGTTTTGGTTTGAATCCAAGAGTGTGTTTCCAATTTCTGAATTCTCCTTCATTTTTTTTGATGCTGTGAAGACAGATAAAGGAGAAAATGGGTCCGCTAGAACAAATTCACATTTTTCTGTAGAAGACTTTATATTGTCAGAATCCAGCGTTGATCCGAAGAAGTGTTGTCCACACATCGTCCATGGATTACGATGCAGCACTAAGGCCTCCTCAAAGACTCGCACGAATGTTGTTTTCCTCTCTGTTGCTGTCTTGTTGATCAATTGAGGTGAAAATCCCATGCTCTATCTACGATCGCCTGGACAAATTCTAGTTGTGCCTCTGCTGCCGCATGAAGTGCCTCACATATTTCAGCCTTTTCCTCGCCAAGGATCCCCTTCTTCCTACTGACTGAACACTAATGAAATCATCTTTATGACTGCATTAAACTTCCCACCTTACATTGAGAACACTCAAATTCCATTCTTCAAACCTTTGGTGTCCATGCCGTCTATATAAATGTCGATGAGAAAGCTTAGCGATATCATTCTAGCCTCTTCCTTGCTACCATAAAAGTTTTGAAACCCTTCTAAATAGTTTCCACACACAGCATCATCTGACAATAAAATCCTTCTGCTGATTTGAAGGGCGACAATTCGTTAACACCTGATATCCTCTACGAGACCTTTCTCTTGGCGATTCTTCACCACCAATTACTGCTCTGAAAGCTTTGTCCATCGAGGTTGATGGTTTAGGTTTCTAGCACTATCTGCAATTTACTTAACTCTTCGTCATTCTGCACAGCAAGTTGAATGTGGCGTGGTACGATATGAGTTTCCTTGTTGTTCTGAGATGCATTTCCAGCAGGTTCTAAAACATTAGCGGCCAGATAATGGAGCACAATAGTGAGATAGGCAAGAGCTCCTGCACCTACTCTTTGAGCGGAGTTACCAGCTTTCTACCCTTCTGTTTAACTAATCAATGATTGAGCCAGTTCTTCCTCATGCGACGTCGTAAGAGATAGGGCTCTGTTTCTGCTTGCTCCCCATAGCTGTTAGTCGTCCTTCCGTGATAGATCTTCCCACGCAGATCATTGCCATCCCTTGTAGAGGGAGGGAGCTCCTCCCCGAAATAGAATCGATCCTTCTTGTCAATGGCTGTAGTCCTTTTGTTGTCGGTCCAACATCTGTCTTCTCTGCTAGATGACCCGATGTACGGGTTCTCAGATGTTTGATGAGCAGATGATGGTCCCCTTGCTTTACTTTGAAAGTCGATCTTCTTACGAGGGAGAGGACAACTCCATCTTGTTCGATGAGCTTCTGAAACCGAGTCTGAGAAAAAAAACAGAAGAAAAAACTTTCTTTGGAAGAAGCCCTGATATGAAATGTTTTTCCCCTCGAAGGAAGCTCCTGCCAGAATTTTTCAAAATCCCTCGAAACAAACAAGGAAAGTAAGTTTCTGCCTTCGCCTTCCAATCCAGCACACATGGAGATTCCCCATTTGAGGCGTGCTCTCTTCTTCTCATTCTTGACACCTATCCCTTTTCGAAGTAGCTTTCCTACACAGCTCCTCTGAAAAAAAAATCCATGTCGAATGTGTTGATGCCTTTCCCCTCAGACAACATCCATTCGCCCTGCCTTCCCAAGAGCAATACTTGTATATAGTCTTCAATTCTGAAGAAGCATAGACACACCGTGCATGATAGCCCAGACCAAGAAAAGTCTAACTCCATTCTGCTTCCTTTCACAATAAGGACGTTCACCCTTGAAGCCCATGTAAGTGATACAACAGCCATTAGCATAGCACAATAATGATGAGATACCCACCACGGATGAATGTCACTTCCGTTGATCCTTAATATGTTCTCATGCAATGCAAGACTTGTGTAGAAAAATAGTAGCCATGCCATAAGTTAGCGCAGAACCTGATAAGCTTGCATAGGCAGAGCTGGAAAGCAACCTCTCCATAGCCAACTCCTCAACAATAGCAAAAATTGATGGGAATTAAAGAAACAAAATTGTTGTTCTATCCCTATAAGCGTTGTATTCTTCTTTTACTTTGAACCAAACATCATTCCCCCATGCCCTCACATTAACAGGGCCAAGAAGTATGTGAGGGAAAAACCCATTATATTTGTGAGGAAGAAGCGCCGCTACATCCTCCTCGCAAATCATCCATTGAGCTCTGTTGATCTCTTCCTCTAGCTTTGGCTCACGATTTGAGTTCATTCTAGGCTTGACCTGAATTCACGACCACAATGGCAATGAGCGAGAAGGCAACAGGTATCAATGACGAACTGGTGGATAGCAATCTCTTCCTAGTAACAATTCAGACTGGTTGGTATGATGAAATTCTCCATGTTCTTACTACTGGAAAGATCCGAGAACACTTGACACCTGTAGAAAAGAGAAGATTGCTCCTGAAAACCAAAGCATATTCTCTTATAAATGGAAATTTATATAAATACTGTCAAGATGATATATTGAGAAGGTGTGTCTATCCAGAGGAGGTAAATCTTCTGCTGGAGGCTCCACACAGTGAAGGACATCTAAGGGGGGAAGAATTGGCTCATAGAATCATCCACAAAGGTTTATGGTGGCCTCATATTTTCAAGGATGCCATCAAGTTTGCAAAAGAATGCCACATCTGCCAAAGGTGTGCTCCCACGCCAACCAGATTGAATTTTCAACCATTAGTCATATCTACCGGATGGCTTCCATTTGAACGATGGGGTCTTGATTTCATAGGGCCAATTAGCCCAACTGGGCAACCGGGAGGTAAAAAGTATATTTTGATGGCCACATGCTATGCCACTAAATAGATAGAGGCTAAAGCTATTGTGGACTGCACGGCTTTAACAGTAGCTAAATTTATGTATAAACGTATTTTCTCAAGATTTGGTTGCCCACTGGAAATTACTAGTGATAGGGGCACACATTTTGTAAATCAATTGCTCCAGTTTATATTTGACAGGTACAAAATCTTCCATAAAAAATCTTGTGCCTATTACCCAAGGGCAAATGGCCAAGCAGAGAGTTCCAATTAGATTTTGATTGGACTACTTCGCAAATTATCTTTTGATCATCAAAGCTCTTGGCCACTAGCATTAATTGGTGCAATTTGGGCTTTCAGAACCACGAAGAGGGGAACCACAGGCGAGACTCCGTTTCGCTTAGTTTATGGAAAAGAGGCATTGGCACCATTTGAGTTCATTATCAGAAAGGAAATAGGAATCAAAACCATTGGAATTGAACCCCCCATTCAGAGATTGGTGGCATTAGAAGAATACAGAGAAGGGGCAATGCAAAAACTTCAAGTAACACAAGAAGAGCGCAAGAGATTGCATGACAGGTATTTGAGATCCAATGAAGTTCAGGAAGGGTCTATGGTTTTAGTGCATCAGGTTCCACCAATTCAAACTAAAATGGCACCCAAGTGGATAGGACCTTATAAGGTAATCAAGGTATTGCCACATGGCGCAGTGCATCTGGAAGATCTGCAGGGTAAAAGGATTCCCCTGGTCAATATCTCCAGGGTAAAGAAGTATATGAATTAGGTCAAAATGGAAGCATTCCACCCCTTGTACATACCATGTTTCTTTTCAGTAATTGCAGAATAACTAGATCTCATTGAAATGAGTATAATAAGGGAGAAATTGCACCAGGGACGGTGCAAAAGCTTGATGTGGGGGTCTGTAGTGCCCCTTCTATGATCCCTCTCTCTCTCTTTGGGGCATGAGGCAGTGGGCTCCAAGCACAGGGGACAGAACCCACTAGTCCTAAGAAGATAGAAGAGAAAGAGATTGAGAGGAGAGCTCTCAGATGCCTTGGGCTACAGCTTCAGGGAGTGGCCGTTCCATTTCTTGGACATATTTGTGTCTAGGCAGTTGATGCTTTCAGTATTCCGGGCAGATTGTTGCTTTCATTTCAGTTGATTAGCTTTCTTTCTATCTCCACCCCCGCCCCCTCCATGTAGCTCCACCCCCCGCCCCCTCCACTTATCTCCACCCCCACCCCCTCCACTTATCTCCACCCCCCACCCCCGCCCCCTCCATTTAGCACCACCCCCACCCCCACTAGTTCCCCCTCAGCCACCCCCGCCTAGCCCCCCCTCTAACCCCCCCTCAGCTCTTCCCGCTACCCCGTGTGACCCCCCTCCTCTCCCTCTCTCCCTTTCTCTCTCTCTCTCTCTCTCTCTCTCTCTCTCTCTCTCTCTCTTTCTCTCTCTTGTTGGGAGTGATGGTTGGATGCACTCAAGAAATGAGTTGATGCTGCAAAACCTGCTTCACACCTGCCCTCCTTTGGCTCCAGATATACTTAGTACACTTGCTTAGCTTCCAAATGACACAAAGAAATCATATATGTACTTTTCAAATGATTTGTGTAATGACCAAATCAAAACAGACAACTTTGCACTTCACAAATTCTAGAAAACTTGCTATTTCTGTAATGACACCTGCTCAGAGTTATGCTCAGTGTGACCAGCACACTTGAAATTGAAACAATTCCTTTTGGGAGTATTAAAGTACCTTAACAAGCTACCAATCACAAGTGGAATCACTCAAATTGATAAACCATACATTGAGAAATAAGTTTAGCAAAATTCCGATTACCCCCGACTTTTTAGGAACTCTGCAGACACAGACCAGTGTGCACTTCAAAGCGGATTTCTCCCAAATGGCTGAATGAAATCTTCTGAGATTTTGTATGCTTGTACAAGACCTTGAGCTGGTTCCAATGAGCTATAGATCTCTTGATTTGGTTCAGTGAGCACTGAGAAATGCTCCTTGGAAGTTGACAGACTTGGAGTAGGAAACTCAGACAAAACAGAGATGATGAATGTAACTATTTGTATTATATCATATGAATGTACATTCCCATTGGCATGATAGACATAGCACAATGGTACTCAGAGGTGTAGGCTATGGAGTAGACCTTACACACTCACTAGATAGTACAGATAGCCTCGGAATTGATAATGGACAACCCGCGACTTTTCAATGTAGCTTTTATAGAGTATGAGTTGAGATTTGAATTTGAATTCAAATTCAAATCTCCTATATTCTCTACTCTAGAATTAAGGAGATATTCTCTCCAATCAAACATTCAAGTTTCCACGACTTCCTCAAGTAGGTTGATTACAAAATATTCCAAGTCACAATGACTTTTACAATAAGTAAAAAGTGAGAACTCATAAGCATGAGTTTCTATGGCTCAATCTTCAAGAATTAATCCAAGCTTTATGTGATGTCTTCAAGCCACATATCAAAGCCAAGTGTGAAGGCTTGATTTACACCAACAGCTCCCCCTCAAGCCAAACACTTTGGCTTAAGTCTTCTTCTTTCAATCTTCAATTACATCCTGCAATCCTAGCATGGATTTGAATTTGCATAACTTGTTTCCATCCAATGCCTTTGTGAGTAAATCTGCACATTGTGTATTAGTAGACACATATGTCAATTGAATCTCTTTGCTAAGTAACTTCTCTCTCACATAGTTGTAATGAACCTCTATGTGTTTGGTTCTGGCATGATAAATTGGATTAGCTGCAAGGTGAAGAGAACTAGTGTTGTCTCCAAAGATAATTGGTGGCCTTGTATATAGGCCTAACTCTGTATATAGAAGCTTCAACCAGATAGCTTCTTGAGTTGCATTGGCAAGCCCTCTATACTCTGCTTCAGTGGATGAAAATGCCACTGTAGGTTGCTTCTTGGCTGACCAAGAGATAGGCTTATCTCCTGCAAAGCAAATATAACCAGATGTGCTCCTCCTATCATCCTTGCATCCTGCCCAATCTGCATCTGAGTAAACTTTAATGTCAATATCTGATGTATAAGGAAAGTACAAACCATGACTTTGAGTTCCCTTCAGATACTTCAAGATCTTGTTTGCTGCCTGTAGGTGAGGTACCCTTGGTTTGTGCATGAATTGACTAAGCACACTAACTCCATATGCTATATCAATTCTTGTCAAGGTAGCATAGTTCAAACTACCTACCATACTTTGGTATCCTGTAATGTCTTGTATTTCTTCTCCTTCATGAGCAGTTAGCTTTAGGTTGACCTCCATTGGAGTAGTAGATACTTTAGCATCCTGCAAGCCAAACTTCTTGACCATATCCTGTACATACTTCTTTTGAGTGATATATATACCTGAGTTGGTGTAGACTAACTCAAGACCTAAGAAGTACTTCAATAATCCAAGATCACTAATCTTGAATTCTTTCATCATCTGTCCTTTGATGTGTCTAATCCCATTGACATCATTGCCTGTAATGATGATGTCATCAACATAAACACATAAGTAGATTACCTCTGTACTACTTCTCTTTATGAATAGAGAAGTGTTTGCTTTACTCATCACAAATCCTTGGTCTAGGAGGTAGGTTGTCAACATGTAATTCCATGCTCTAGGTGCCTGCTTTAAACCATACAGAGCCTTCTTCAATTTACAAACATGATGTACCTTTTTTGGATCTTCATAGCCAGGTGGTTGTGACATGTAGACTTCTTCAGATATCCATCCATTCAAGAAAGCATTCTTGACATCTAATTGGTACATATTCCAATTCTTGGATGTAGCTACACTTACCAATACTCTGATAGTTGGCATCTTGGCCACAGGAGAAAATGTCTCCTCATAATCAATGCCTTGGGTTTGTGCAAAACCCTTGGCTACCAACCTAGCTTTGTACCTGTTTATTGTTCCATCTGAATTCTTCTTTAGTTTGTAGATCCATCTGGATCCTATTACCTTCATAGAGTCCTTCTTGGGTACCAAGTCCCAAGTATCACTTTCCTTGAGAGCTTCCATCTCTTCATCCATGGCTTCTCTCCATTCTGGTTTGGTAATTGCTTCTTCATAGGTACCTGGTTCTTCATTCAACAAGTCCTTTGCAAGATATACAAAATGTTTAGTTAGAAGTGATGTGTCATACCCAAATCTGATAGGCTTCTTCTTTTCTCTTTGAGATCTCCTCATTGCTTGAGTTGAGGATTCTGGTTTATCTTCAAGTTGCTTTATCTTCATCTTCCCTTTGGACTTCCAAGCCTTGAACTCTTCAAGATTTATTGTATCATCATTATCTGAGCTTGAATCTTCTTGCTGAATTGGTTCTTCCTTGGTGAGCTTTGGAAAATCTTCTTCCATGTCATAGGGTAGACTCACTTTCCTGCATTCATTCTCATACCAAGAGTCATTCTCATCAAAGATGACATCTCTGCTTACCTTAAAACCTTTGTTTGTTGGATTGTAGAATCTGTATCCCTTTTGGTTCAAATCATAACCAATGAAGATACATTTTTCAGCCTTGGGGTCTAGCTTTCCCCTTACCTGTGAGGGAATATGCACATATGCTATACAACCAAAGATTTTGCAATGATCCAGAGAGGGTCTCTTACCATGCCAAGCTTCATATGGTGTCATGCCATCAAGTGATTTGGATGGCAACCTGTTTATGAGATAGGTGGCAGTGGATACACTCTCTGCCCAAAGATAATTTGGTAACTTTTTCTCATTAAGCATAGACCTAGCTGTTTCTACTATGAGTCTATTTCTTCTTTCAGCTACCCCATTTTGTTCAGGTGAGTACCTTGTAGTAATCTCCCTTTTGATGCCTCTTTACTGCAAGAAATCTTCAAACTCATTGGAGAAGTACTCTCCTCCACCATCTGACCTTAGCCTCTTCAAGCTTCTTCCTGTTTGATTTTCAACAAGTGCAAGATACCTCTTGAAACAATTAAAAACTTCATCTTTATGCTTCATAAAGTATAAAATGGTCCATCTGCTATAGTCATCAATGAAGGACACATAATACCTTGAACTTGAAATGGAAGGGTCCTTGCTAGGTCCCCAAACATCTGTGTGTACCAAGTCTAGGTAGTCTTCATGCATGAAACCTTTCCTTGAGTAGGGTAATCTGTGAGACTTACCAAATTGACATGATCCACACTTGTAAATCATGTGTTGCTTGGACACATTAGGTATCCCAAGGACACATTGATCCCTGCACATTTGCTTTAGGGTTCTTTCACCTATGTGCCCTAATCTCTTGTGCCATATTTCTAACTCTGAAAGTGTCTGATCCTTATAATTATACAAAGCAATGTTCTTAGTATCTTCTAGCTCAAATGTGAATAATCTACCTGATTTCTCCCCTTTGGCTATCCTTCTGAATCCATGTCTTGGGTCCTCCACATATGCTTCATGTTGTGTGAATCTGACCTGCAAACCTTTCTCCACAATCTGACCAACACTCATTAGATTCTTGGTGATGGTTGGTACATAGAGTACCCTGCTCAATAGGTTCTGGTTACCATCACATGTCTTCACATTCCCAATCTTAACAACAGAATGTTTAGTGTCATCACCTGTTTGTACCTGATGTTTGCCCTTGGGCTCTTCCAAATCAGAAAGTAGTGCCACATTGCCAGCTACATGGTTAGAACATCCTGAGTCAATGTAAAATAAATGATCATCATTTGTACCTGCCTTGGAGGTCATATTCATGATCAATAGGGAGTCATCTTGCTCCTCTATGTAATTGTTGTAGTCTCTTCTATTTCTGAATCCACCTTGGTGACTTCCATTGTGGTTGTTGTTGTAGTTGTTGTTGTATTGGTTGTTGTATCCATTGTAGCCTTGGTGTTGATTGAATCTGCCTCTCCCTTGAGAGTATCCACCTCAGTAGCCTCTTCCTCTCTGATTTTTGTAGTTCTTTTAGCATCCATCTGTGGTATGGTTGGACAATCCACAAATGTTGCATGGTGATGAGTTGTAGGGTCTCCCCCTACCTGACTTACCTCCTCTGCCTCTTCCTCTAGATGACCTACCTCTCCCTGCATAATTAGCTTGAGAGGTAGAGCCTTCTTCATCCTGTTTCTTCCCTTTACCTTTATCTTTAACTTTCTTATCAGTATAGAGAGCAGAGGGATTGTTACCTTTTGATTGATCTCCAGCCTTTGTAAATTTTGCTTCATGTGTAAATAGTTGGCCCATGAGTGTTGTGAGATCAGGGGTATGCATGTCCATATAGAGGTCCATTGCAGTGGTGAAACTTTCCCACTTATCATCTGCCTTGAGTCCATTTGTTACTTGCCTAGCTATTTGCTCCTCTTCAATCTCCTCTCCAATGCTTGCTAATTGGTCTGCCACATCTTTGATCTTTGTCACATACTCTGAGACTGATTGCTTGGGTTGCTTCCTAAGGGTTGTGAACTCAATCCACAATTGATTCTTCCTAGCCCTTGTGTTGGAAGAAAAGTAGTTTGACAAGGTTTCCCAAGTCTCTTGGGAAGTCTTACAATTCCTTACATGAGGTAAAAGAAAGTCAGATATAGAGTTTAGAAGGTAAGACCTTGCCAGAGCATCCTTTGCACACCATTGGTTGAGTATTTCATGTTCATCCTTTGTGGGTAGTCCCCTAGTCTTGAATGAGGGCAATTCCTCATCTCCTGATATGTATCCAAATAAGCTTCTCCCTTGTAGATAGGTCTTCATTCTCAATGACCAAGCCTGATAATTGTTTCTGTCCAATTTGTCAATGAATGAAGGGAAACCATCACCCATGTTTACCTTCTTTGCTTTGATACCACTGTTGGGAGTGATGGTTGGATGCACTCAAGAAATGAGTTGATGCTGCAAAACCTGCTTCACATCTGCCCTCCTTTGGCTCCAGATATACTTAGTACACTTGCTTAGCTTCCAAATGACACAAAGAAATCATATATGTACTTTGCAAATGATTTGTGTAATGACCAAATCAAAACAGACAACTTTGCACTTCACAAATTCTAGAAAACTTGCTATTTCTGTAATGACACCTGCTCAGAGTTATGCTCAGTGTGACCAGCACACTTGAAATTGAAACAATTCCTTTTGGGAGTATTAAAGTACCTTAACAAGCTACCAATCACAAGTGGAATCACTCAAATTGATAAACCATACACTGAGAAATAAGTTTAGCAAAATTCTGATTACCCCCGACTTTTTAGGAACTCTGCAGACACAGACCAGTGTGCACTTCGAAGCGGAGTTCTCCCAAATGGCTGAATGAAATCTTCTGAGATTTTGTATGCTTGTAAAAGACCTTGAGCTGGTTCCAATGAGCTATAGATCTCTTGATTTGGTTCAGTGAGCACTGAGAAATGCTCCTTGGAAGTTGACAGACTTGGAGTAGGAAACTCAGACAAAACAGAGATGATGAATGTAACTATTTGTATTATATCATATGAATGTACATTCCCATTGGCATGATAGACATAGCACAATGGTACTCAGAGGTGTAGGCTATGGAGTAGACCTTACACACTCACTAGATAGTACAGATAGCCTCGGAATTGATAATGGACAACCCGCGACTTTTCAATGTAGCTTTTATAGAGTATGAGTTGAGATTTGAATTTGAATTCAAATTCAAATCTCCTATATTCTCTACTCTAGAATTAAGGAGATATTCTCTCCAATCAAATATTCAAGGTTCCACGACTTCCTCAAGTAGGTTGATTACAAAATATTCCAAGTCACAATGACTTTTACAATAAGTAAAAAGTGAGAACTCATAAGCATGAGTTTCTATGGCTCAATCTTCAAGAATTAATCCAAGCTTTATGTGATGTCTTCAAGCCACATATCAAAGCCAAGTGTGAAGGCTTGATTTACACCAACATCTCTCTCTCTCTCTCTCTCTCTCTCTCTCTCTCTCTCTCTCTCTCTCTCTCTCTCTCTCTCTCTCTCTCTCTCTCTCTCTCTCTCTCTCTCTCTCTCTCTCTCTCTCTCTCTCTCTCTCTCTCTCTCTCTCTCTCTCTCTCTCTCGCTCTCTCTCTCTCTCTCTTCTCCCCCGCCCCCGCGTGCCCTCCATCTCTCTCTCTCTCTCTCCCTCTCTCTCTCTCTCTCTCTCTCTCTCTCTCTCTCTCTCTCTCTCTCTCTCTCTCTCTCTCTCTTCCTCCCCTCCTTCTCTCACCTCCCCCGCCACCCCCGCTGACCCCTCCCGCAGCCCCCCGCCACCCCGCTGACCCTCCCCCCGCTGACCCCTCCTACAGCCCCCCGCCCTCCCCCCGCTCAGTTCCCCGCAGCCCCCCGCCCTCCCCCCCGCTCAGTTCCCCGCAGCCCCCCGCTCAGTTCCTCGCAGTCCCCCGCCCTCCCCCCGCCTATTTCCCACCCACCCGGAGTCCCCTCCACTCCTCCTACCCCCGCCCCCAGCCCCACCTCCACCTCCCACCACCTGCCACAGCCCCTCCCACCTCCTGCTATAGCCCACCCCCCACACGTCCCTCGCTCTCCCTCCCGCAACCCCCTCCGACCACCTCCTGCAGCCCCCTCACCACACCACCCACCATCCCCCCACAACTCCACCCACACCACCCGCACCACCCACCACCCCCCAAAACTCCACCATCCCTCCATGCCACCATCCCTCCATGCCACCATCCCTCCATCCCTCCACCCCACCATCCCTCCATCCCACCGTCCCTCCATCCCTCCATTCCACCATCCCAGCATTCCTCCATCCCACCCTCCCACCATCCCTCCATCCCTCCATTCCACCATCCCACCATCCCTCCACCCCACCGTCCCTCCATCCCACCATCCCTCAATACCACCATCCCATCATCCCTCCATCCCTCCACCCCACAGTCCCGCCATCCCTCCATCCCACCATCCCTCCATCCCACCAACCCTCCATACCATCATCCAACCATCCCTCCATCCCTCCATCCCACCATCCCCCTGTCTCACCATCCCTCCATCCCACCATCCCACCATTCCTCAATCCCTCCATCCCACCATCTCTCCATTCCACCGTCCCTCCATTCCACCATCCCTCAATTCCACCATCCCTCCATCCCACCATTCCCCCATTCCACCATCCCTCCATCCCACAATCCCTCCATCCCACCGTCCCACCATCCGTCCATCCCCCCATCCCTCCATTCCACCATCCCACCATCCCTCCATCCCTCCACCCCACCATCCCTCCATCCCACCATCCCACCGTCCCACCATCCCTCGTTCCCACCATCCCACCATCCCTCCATCCCTCCATTACACCATCCCTCCATCGCACCATCCCTCCATCCCACCATCCCTCCATCCCAACGTCCCACCATCCCTCCATCCCACCATCCCTCCATTCCTTCATCCCACCATCCCTCCATTCCACCATCCCTCCATCCCACCATCCCTCCATCCCACCATCACCATCCCTGTATCCCACCATCCGTCCATCCCATCACCCCACGATCACTCCATCCCACCATCCCTCCATTCCACCATCCCACAATCCCTCCACCCCACGTCCCTCCATCCCACCATCCCTCGATTCCACCATCCCTCCATCCCACCGTCCCACCATCCCTCCATCCCACCATCCCTCCATTCCTCCATCCCACCATCCCTCCATCCCACCGTCCCACTATCCCACCGTCCCACCATCCCTCCATTCCACCATCCCTCCATCCCTCCATCCCACCATCCCCTTGTCTCACCATCCCTCCATCCCACCATCCCACCATTCCTCAATCCCTCCATCCCACCATCTCTTCATTCCACCGTCCCTCCATTCCACCATCCCTCCATTCCACCATCCCTCCATCCCACCATTCCCCCATTCCACCATCCCTCCATCCCACCATCCCTCCATTCCACCATCCCTCCATCCCACCATTCCCCCATTCCACCATCCCTCCATCCCACCATCCCTCCATCCCACCATCCTCGTTCCCTCCATTCCACTATCCCACCATCCCTCCATCCCTCCACCCCACCGTTCCTCCATCCCACCATCCCTCCATCCCACCATCCCTCCATCCGTCCATTCCACCATCCCTCCATTCCACCATCCCTCCATCCCACCATCCCTCCATCCCACCACTCACACCACCCACCACCTCCCACCACTCAATATGTAAGGGTCAAAAGCTACTACAAGAACTATGAGAATTATGTGAAGGATGTGCATTTGAGGGTCATTCCAATATCACGGGCGACACATAATGAGGATCTCAGCTTGCATTCAAAAGTGACAGTAAAAGTGTAAGTGGTAAAAGTGAAAGTGGATAAATGGCTTTTGATGCGAACCATTCATGACGAGTGCCTATTTTTGAGTATCTAATTCAAAACTGGAGGCCACTACCATTTTTGACCTACCCCTCCAATTTTGGTGCAATCAATCGGCGCATATTCAGTGAATGTGGGAAATCGGCAAGACCCTCTTGACCTATTGAGGCCTATAAAAACAATGGATTTGTGCTCATTTGGGGTACATTTTTTTTGGAGTTACTTTGAACGTGCAGAAGTTCTCTCTTGCACTTGGTGATTTCAAGCCTATTGTAGGAGCTACTCTGTAGTGTGGATACAGAGGGTAGGCTTCTCAGTGGAGGGCTATGAGCACTATAGTGTAAGAGAGTGTCTTGGATTTTCTTTCTTTTCTGTGAGACACTATTGGTGTTAAGCTCTATTCTCTTGAGCAATTCCTTCATCATTTGTATTGATCTGTATTTATCTGCATAGAATGCCACGAAGCTCTGAGCATTAGTTTTTGAGCATTTCCTTGACAAATCTTGTAATCATCTGAATCGAATCAAGAAGTGTATGGTCTTCCTTGGTGAATTGTTGTTCATATTTTCTGAAGTACGCACCACTCTGTGCAATCCGTGTTATCTACTTGCTCACAGAAATGTTAAAGGGTATACTTCCCTAAAGAGAACCCCCCTTGAGTAGGTGATGTACTGGACGTGTTTATTTTTCATTCTCTACTTTTGTTAAAAGTGGATACCCCTGTACCTCCTCTACACTCTCCTTGAGTGCTTCAATCTCCTCATCCATAGCTTCTTTCCATTCAGATTTGGTGATTGCTTCTTCATATGAACCTGGTTCTTCATTTGACAAATCTTTGGCAAGATAAACTGAATGTTTAGTAACAAGGGATGTATCATACCCATATCTGATAGGTTTTTTGCTTTCTCTCTGAGATCTTCTGATTGATTGAGTTGAAGATTCAGGTATGTCTTCAAGCTTCTTCATCTTCATTTTTCCCTTGGACTTCCATGCCTTGAACTCTTCAAGGTTGATTGTATCTTCATCATCTGAATTTGAGTCTTCATTATGAGTAAGTTCTTCCTTTTCAAGTTTTGGAAATTCCTCTTCCAAGTCATAGGGTAGTTTGACCTTCCTGCATTCATTCTCATACCAAGAATCATTTTCATCAAAGATCACATCTCTGCTTACCATAAATCCCTTATTGGTAGGGTTATAAAATCTGTAACCTTTTTTATTTCAATCATATCCAATGAAAATACATTTTTCTGCCTTTGGATCTAGCTTACCTCTTACCTGAGAAGGAATGTGTACATATGCTACACATCCAAAAATTTTACAATGATCTAATGATGGTATCTTACCATGCCATGCTTCATAAGGAGTCATGCCATCAAGCGATTTAGATGGTAACCTGTTTATGAGGTAAGTGGCAATAGAAACACTCTCTGCCCATAGATAGTTAGGTAACTTCTTCTCATTAAGCATAGATCTGGCTGTCTCAACAATTAACCTATTTCTTCTCTTAGCTATCCCATTCTGTTCAGGAGAATACCTTGTGGTTATCTCTCTTTCGATACCTCTGTCCTGCAAGAAATCGTCAAATTCATTGGAGAAGTATTCACCTCCTCCATCTGACCTTAGCCTCTTCAAATTCCTTCCTGTCTGATTTTCAACTAATGCAAGATATTTCTTAAAACAATTAAATACCTCATCCTTGTGCTTCATGAAGTATAATACAATCCATCTGCTATAATCATCAATGAAAGACACATAGTACCTTGATCCTGAGACTGAGGGGTCTTTGCTAGGTCCCCATACATCTGTGTGTACAAGCGCTAGGTAGTCTTCATGCATATGTCCTTTCTTGGAGAAGGGTAACCTGTGAGACTTACCAAATTGACAAGCACCACACTTGTAAATCATATGTTGCTTGGATACATTGGGTATCCCAAGCACACATTGGTCCCTGCACATTTGCTTCAAGGTCCTTTCTCCTATATGTCCTAACCTTTTGTGCCAAATCTCAAGCTCTGAAAGTGTTTGATCCTTATAACTGTATAGTGCAATATTCTTTGTGTCTTCTAGCTCAAAAGTGAAAAGTCTACCTGATTTTTCTCCTTTAGCTATCCTTTTGAATCCATGTCTTGGGTCCTCCACAAATGCTCCATATTGATTGAATCTGACCTGCAAACCTTTCTCTACAATCTGACCAACACTCATTAAGTTCTTTGTAATTGTTGGTACATAAAGTACCCTGCTCAACAAATTCTGATTACCATCACAAGTCTTCACATTTCCAACTTTAACCACAGAATGCTTTGTATCATCACCTATTTGGACTTGGTGTTTACCTTTTGGTTCCTCAAGATCAGAGAGTAGTGCCACATTACGAGCCACATGATTTGAACACCCTGAATCAATGTAAAATAAGTGATCATCATCTGTACCTGTCTTTGAAGTCATGTTCATGAACAGAAGAGAGTCATCCTACTCTTCTGTGTAGTTGTTGTAGTCCCTTCTAGTTTTGAATCCTCCTTGGTAGTTGCCATTGTAATTGTTGTTGTAGTTGTTGTTGTAATTGTTGTTGTGGCCTTGGTGATTGTTGAACCTTCCTCTTGACTGTGAGTATCCACCTCTTTGGTAGCCTCTTCCTCTCTGATTTTTGTAATTCCTGAAACACTCATCTGTGGTATGATTTGATAAACCACAAATGTTACATGGTGATGAATTATAGGGTCTCCCCCTACCTTGCTTACCTCCTCTGCCCCTTCCTCTTGAAGATCTACCTCTCCCTGCATAGTTAGCTTGGGAGGTAGAGCCTTCATCTTCCACCTTCTTACTCTTGCCTTTATCCTTAGATTTCTTATCAGTGTATAGGGTAGAAGAGTTGTTACCTTTGGATGTATCTCCACTCTTGGTGAGCTTTGCTTCATCTGTAAATAGTTGACCCATGAGAGTTGTAAGATCTGGAGTGTGCATGTCCATGTAGAGATCCATTGCAATTGTGAGGCTTTCCCACTTGTCATCAGCCTTGATTCCATTGATTACCTGCCTCACAATTTGTTCTTCTTCAATCTCTTCTCCTATGCTTGCTAACTGATTTGCAACATCTTTGATCTTGGTCACAAATTCTGAAACAGCTTGCTTAGGTTGCTTCCTTAGTGTTGTGAATTCAATCCACAACTGATTTTTCCTAGCCCTTATATTGGAGGAAAAATATGATGATAGAGTTTCCCAAGTCTCTTGGGA
>CM035425.1:78211800-78216800 GCA_020310875.1 Ceratopteris richardii | reverse complement strand
AAAGGTTAAAGATTTGAAGCTACAGGTGAAGTAAAGATGGGAGATAGTCTCCAAATTGAAAAGTTGGATAGAGAGAACTATCCTGCATGGTCTATGAGGATGGAAGCTCATCTTATGAGCAAAGATCTGATAGGATACATCACAGGAGATGAAGAAAAGCCAGAATTCAGAGATCCTAGTGTTCCAACTAGGGAGGAGCTTGCAGATTTGAAGAATTGGATGAAGAAGGATGCTCAAGCAAGAAGCATCATCTACATGGCAGTCAATGACTATTTGCTTCCTCACATTAGAGGACTTGAAAGTGCATGTGACATTTGGAATGCTTTGGAAGAGCATTTCCAAAATACAACCAAATCAAGGAAGGCTTCACTATGGGCAGAGTTTACTACCTTCAAGAAGAAGGCCTCACAATCAATTTCTGATTATGTGACAAAGATGAAGGACATTGCAGATTCTTTAGGTGCAGTTGATGAAGATATTGAAGAAGACAAATTGGTAAGACAAATACTCACAGGGCTAAGAGGAGATGAGAAATGGAAGCCTTTTATTTTATCTACAGAACTTTCATTAGATCACTTTACTCCTGACTTGAATCAATTGTTAGGTCATATGCTAACTTTTGAGAATGATGTCAAAGGAGATGTTGATAAGAGTGCAGGTCATGCAATGTATTCTAAAGACAAGAAGAAAGCCAACAAAGGAAAGCAACAATCAGGTGAAGAAGAAGGTACTTCAAACCAAGCAAACTTCATAAGAGGAAGAGGAAATGGCAGAAGTAGAGGAAGAGGCAGAAACAACAAAGAGAATGCAAGAGCTTGTTGGATATGTGGTAAGACCAATCATCTATCTCATGATTGTTGGCATAATAATCAAAACAATGGTAATTATCAGAACTTTAATCAAAGAGCAAGAGGTGGTAGATTTCAGAGAGGAAACTTCAGAGGTAGAGGTGGTAGGAATTCTTTTGGAAGAGGTGGTGGAAGAAACTTCCAAAGTCAATCCTATAATAACACCTACTACAACTATGCATCAGATCAAAAGGAGGACTCGACTCTCATTATGAATACATGTGAAACTTCACATGAGGACATGAGAGTGTTTTATATTGATTCAGGATGTAGTAATCATTTGAGTGGAAATATTGCTTTGATGACTGACCTAGATCATAATGCAATTAATCATACAGTGCAGACAGGTGATAATACAAAGCATAAGGTAAAGTCAATTGGTTCAGTCAAAGCTAAGGATGGGAGCACTCTTCTGAGTAAGGTACTTTATGTTCCCACAATTCCAAAGAATTTGATCAGTGTAGGTCAAATTGTGGAAAAAGGATATGAGGTAAGGTTCACCAATGATGGAGTTTATGTGGAAGACCCTATTCAAGGGTATAAACAAGTTATTGCAGGAAAGAAAGAAGGAAGGCTCTTCACATTGAAGGTACAAGGAAATGTTGGACATGCTATGTTCACATATGGAGAGCAGAAGGTGTCAGAATTGGATCTTTGGCACAAAAGACTTGGACACTTTAATGAAAGAGGTATCAAAGAAATGATTAACAATGATTCAGTGCTTGGAATGCCTAACATTGCAGGTCAACACATGACATACAGATGTGAGGCATGTCAATTAGGTAAGGCTCATAAGCAATCCTATTCCAAGCATGGATTTATGTATTCAGAAAGACTTGAATTGGTGCATACAGATGTGTGGGGTCCTTCAAAGGACTTTAGTATAAATGGTTCAAGATATTATGTCATATATGTTGATGATGCTACCAGGTGGATCACAATTTATGTGATTAAAGAAAAGTCAGAAGTGTTTAATACATTTAAACACTATCATGCATATGCAGAAAGGATTACAGGTCAAAAATTGAAGAGACTAAGGTCAGATGGAGGGGGAGAGTATTTTTCAAATGAGTTCAATGATTATTTGTGGAATGCAGGTATAAAGAGAGAAGTTACTTGCAGGTATTCTCCTCAACAAAATGGGGTAGCAGAAAGAAGAAATAGGACTCTTGTTGAGTTTGCAAGGTCCATGATGAAAGAGAAGAATTGCCCAAATTATTTGTGGGCTGAGGCTGTTAATACAGCTACATATTTGGTTAATAGATTGCCTTGTAAAGCTTTGCAGGGTATGACACCATATGAAGCTTGGTGGGGTAAGAAACCTACCTTGGATCATTGCAGAATATTTGGATGCTTGGCATATGCATATGTGCCATCTCAATTGAGGCATAAGTTGGAGCCTAAGGCAGAAAAGTATGTGTTCATTGGTTATGATGATAAGCAAATGGGATACAGGTTGTGGAGTCCATCCACAAAGCAATTTATTGTATCCAAGGATGTTACATTTGATGACTAGCAGGTAAATATAATGTACATGCAGATGATGAAGAAGTAGTGGATCAAAGAAAAGGTAAAGCAAAGATTCAATTACTTGATGAAAGTGAGAACAATGAAGTGCAGGTTGAAGTTGAAGAGAGGCCAAGGTTTGATCCAGAGTGTGATGAACCAGAGACCTCAAGAAGTGCAGAAGTTAGGAGATCATCTAGGCACAAATGGCAACCTACAAGGTATAGCTATGACACTTCATTCTTAACTACTAAAGATTATGCTTATTTGGTAAAAGCAGATGAAGACCCTTCTACATATGAAGAGGCCAAAGGGAAGAAGAATTGGGAAGATGCTATGCAAGAGGAGTATGATGCATTGATAGAGAATCAAACATGGGATTTGGTTCCTAAACCTAATAGTCAGAAGATCATTGGTTGTAAGTGGGTTTACAAGACTAAAAGATTTGCAGATGGAAGTGTGTCTAGATACAAAGCTAGACTTGTTGTGAAAGGGTATGCACAGACATATGGAGTGGACTATGATGAGACTTATAGTCCTGTGGCAAAGATGACAACCATCAGGACACTCATAGCAATTGCTGCTTGTAAAGGTTGGAAGTTGTCTCAATTAGATGTAAAAAATGCTTTCTTGAATGGTTACATTTCAGATGAAGTCTACATGGAGCAACCAGATGGGTTCAAAGATCAAGTGAGTCCAAATTATGTGTGTAAGCTCAAGAGAGCTTTGTATGGGTTAAAGCAAGCTCCAAGGGCTTGGAATTATAGGCTTGTAAAATTCTTGAATGATCTTGGATTTCAAGCATCAAAGGCAGATAGTAGCTTGCTAGTCAAAGCAAGTGAAGATGGGTTCATTTATGTTTGTATTTATGTTGATGACATAATACTTACAGGAACAGATGATAAAGGGATACAAATGATCAAGAAGCAGATGGAGAAAGAATTCAAAATCAGTGATTTGGGGAACCTATCATTCTTCTTGGGAATGGAGATTTCTTATACTCAACATGGAGTATATGTGACCCAAGAAAGGTATCTTAAAAATTTGCTAACCAAATTTAAAATGGAAGATTGCAGGGTTGCACCTACACCTTTGGAAGTAAGCCATAAATTGTCTAGGTTTGGAGGAGAAGAGTTCAGAGATATGAAACTCTATCAAAGTTTGGTTGGTAGCTTGATTTATGCTACATTAACAAGGCCTGATTTATCATATGCAGTTGGTGTGCTTTCACAATTTATGCATTGCCCTAGAAAGGAACATTGGATTGCAGGACAAAGAGTACTTAGGTACATCAAGGGTACACTCAGAGAAGGGTTGTACTATGGGTTTACTTCAGATACAAGAATCAAGATATATAGTGATGCAGATTGGGCAGGTAATGTGGATGATAGAAGATCAACACATGGATACTTGTGCTATGTAGGAGACAAATTGATTTCATGGTGTTCCAAGAAGCAACATACAGTTGCTTTGTCATCTACAGAAGCAGAATATAAAGGTATGGTGGAAGCTGCAAAAGAGGTAATATGGCTAAAGACACTTTTGAAAGTTTTTGATGTGATTCAGAGTACTCCTATTATTTGTGGAGACAATATGAGTTCATTATACTTGGCAGCTAATCCTGTATTTCATGCTAGAACTAAGCATATTGAAATACAGTATCATTTCCTGAGAGAGAAGGTCATTGAGAAAGAGGTTGAAGTCATACACACTCCTACAAAAGATCAACTTGCAGATATGATGACTAAAAGTTTGGATGGATCTAAATTGCAGAGGTTTAAAGATATGGCAGGAATAAAGAAGATACAGGTAATCACAATTGAAGATTGAGGGAGAGCTGTTGGAGCAGAGCAATCATCAATAGGTGATTACATGAAGTCCAAAAGTGAAAAGATATGTGGAAGGATGAAGATTACTTTCAAAGGAAAAGAATAGAATCAGAAATGTTTTCTTTTGTATATTACTCTTGTATATAGTTCAATGTATTTTGAAAAAGATGACGAGTTAGACTCGTATATATATCTATAGATATGTATTCGTAAGAAGAGAGAGTGATATAGATCAGATAGAGAGGACAATAGGTGAATAGGTGATGAACATTGTATGTATCACCAACCATATGCATGAAAAGTAATGAAGAAGAAAATATTGTAGATTTCTGCGCGTCGATCTTCTCTCCCATTCTCCTTCTGTGCTTAATCTTTTGAAGAATCCTTTTGTACGTATCTAAGTCCATAGCTAATCTATCTATGGCTAGAGTTTGAGAGGTTAATTGCAATCAGGTTGAGAGAATTTTGATTAGGAACATTCATATGTAAGAATGTTCTAAGAGTCGAAAAATCTGGCGCACATTTTATCTTCAAACAAATGGTCAGTGCTCAGTCCACAGTGTAAAGTTTTACACAAGTGAGGGCTCAAAATCTAAGTTGGAAGGTAAGCTATCTATGGCTAGAAGATCTTGATCAAACGGGTTCAGAGTTGGGAGAACCAGTGCTAAGAAGTTGCAGGTGTCAAAGTCGCCATTGCAAGGAAGCAATTTCAGACATAGGTAAAGTGTTTCACACATTTCTCACAGTATACTCAATCATTTTGAGATATTTAACTTGGTAAAGTTGCGCAACCTTAAGGCGAAGTGTTGTGCAAAGT
>CM035425.1:78199300-78204300 GCA_020310875.1 Ceratopteris richardii | reverse complement strand
GAATGATCATTTGAACTTGAAATTCAAATGTAGGCTCCCTAGAATATCTCTACTAAAAGTAGGGAGATATTCTCTCCACTAAGCCATCTACTTTTCCACGAATACAATCAAGTAGGTATGATTACATGAGATGCCAAGTCATTCTAGACTTTTACAAAAGGGTAAAATGGTAAGAAACTTTAAGCATAAGTTCCTATGGATTTTGCTTCAAATGAAGTCTTGATAAAGCTTTATCCAAGCTAGTCTTCCATGATTCCAAGCCAATGTGTGAAGGCTTGATATGCACCAACAGCTCCCCCTCAAGCCAAACACTTTGGCTTAAGTCTTCATCTTCTTCATCTTTAGTCTTCAATCACATCCTGCAATCCAATCATAGATTTGAATCTGCATAGCTTGTTTCCATCCAATGCTTTAGTGAGTAAATCTGCACATTGCATATTAGTAGACACATAAGTCAATTGTATATCTTTGCTAAGTAACTTCTCCCTCACATAGTGGTAATGAACCTCTATGTGTTTGGTTCTGGCATGATATATTGGGTTAGCTGCAAGGTGAAGAGAGCTAGTGTTATCTCCAAATATGATTGGAGGTCTAGTGTATAGACCTAACTCTGTATATAGAAGCTTCAACCAGATAGCTTCTTGAGTGGCATTGGCAAGCCCTCTATACTCTGCTTCAGTGGATGACAATGCCACTGTAGGTTGTTTCTTAGCTGACCAAGAAATAGGTTTATCTCCTGCAAAACAAATGTAACCTGATGTGCTCCTCCTATCATCCTTGCATTCTGCCCAATCTGCATCTGAATACACTTTAATGTCAATATCTGATGTATAAGGAAAGTACAAACCATGGTTCTGAGTTCCTTTGAGGTACTTCAAGATCTTCTTTGCTGCCTCTAGGTGAGGTACCCTTGGTTTGTGCATGAATTGACTAAGCACACTAACTCCATATGCTATGTCAATTCTTGTCAAGGTAGCATAGTTCAAGCTACCTACCATACTTTGATACCCTGTAATGTCTTGGACTTCTTCACCTTCATGAGCACTTAGCTTTAGGTTGACCTCCATTGGAGTAGTAGATACTTTAGCATCCTGCAAACCAAACTTCTTGACCATATCCTGTACATACTTCTTTTGAGTGATATATATACCTGAGTTTGTGTAGACTAACTCAAGACCTAAGAAGTACTTTAATAATCCAAGATCACTAATCTTGAATTCCTTCATCATCTGTCCTTTGATGTGTCTAATCCCATTGACATCATTACCTGTAATGATGATGTCATCAACATAAACACACAAGTACATTACTTCTGTACTACTTCTCTTTATGAATAGAGAAGTGTCTGCTTTACTCATCACAAATCCTTGGTCTTGGAGGTAGGTTGTCAACCTGTAATTCCATGCTCTAGGTGCCTGCTTCAAACCATATAGAGCCTTCTTCAATTTACAAACATAGTTTACCTTCTTGGGGTCTTCATAGCCAGGTGGTTGTGACATGTAGACTTCTTCAGATATCCATCCATTCAAGAAAGCATTCTTGACATCTAATTGGTACATGTTCCGATTTTTGGATGCAGCTATACTCACCAATATTCTGATAGTTGGCATCTTAGCCACAGGAGAAAATGTCTCCTCATAATCAATGCCTTGGGTTTGTGCAAAACCCTTGGCTACCAACCTAGCTTTGTACCTGTTTATTGTTCCATCTGAATTTCTCTTTAGCTTGTAGATCCATCTGGATCCTATCACCTTCATAGAGTCCTTCTTGGGTACCAAGTCCCAAGTATCACTCTCCTTGAGAGCTTCCATTTCTTCATCCATAGCTTGTTTCAGTTCTGGTTTGGTGATTGCTTCTTCATAGGTACCTGGTTCTTCATTCAACAAATCCTTTGCAAGATATACAGAATGCTTAGTTACAAGTGATGTGTCATACCCAAATCTGATTGGTCTTTTGCTTTCTCTCTGAGATCTTCTAATTGCTTGAGTTGAGGATTCTGGTATATCCTCTAGCTTCTTCATCTTCATCTTCCCTTTAGACTTCCAAGCCTTGAATTCCTCAAGGTTTATTGTATCATCATCATCTGAGCTTGAATCTTCTTTCTGAATTGATTCCTCCTTGGTGAGCTTTGGGAAATCTTCTTCCATATCATAGGGTAGACTAACCTTCCTGCATTCATTCTCATACCATGAGTCATTCTCATCAAAGATGACATCTCTGCTTACCTTGAAGCCTTTGTTTGTTGGATTGTAGAATCTGTATCCCTTTTGGTTCAAATCATAACCAAGGAAAATACACTTTTCAGCTTTAGGGTCTAGCTTTCCCCTTACCTGTGAGGGAATATGCACATATGCTACACAACCAAAGATTTTGCAATGATCCAGAGAAGCTCTCTTACCATGCCAAGCTTCATATGGTGTCATGCCATCAAGTGATTTGGATGGCAACCTGTTTATGAGATAGGTGGCAGTGGATACACCTTCTGCCCAAAGATAATTTGGCAGCTTCTTTTCATTAAGCATAGACCTAGCTGTTTCTACTATGAGTCTATTCCTTCTTTCAGCTACCCCATTTTGTTCAGGTGAGTACCTTGTAGTAATCTCCCTTTTGATACCTCTTTCCTGCAAGAAATCTTCAAACTCATTGGAGAAGTATTCTCCTCCACCATCTGACCTTAGCCTCTTCAAGCTTCTTCCTGTTTGATTTTCAACAAGTGCAAGATACCTCTTGAAACAATTAAACACTTCATCTTTATGCTTCATAAAGTATAAAATGGTCCACCTGCTATAGTCATCAATAAAGGACACATAATACCTTGAACCTGAAATGGAAGGGTCCTTGCTAGGTCCCCAAACATCTGTGTGTACCAAGTCTAGGTAGTCTTCATGCATGAAACCTTTCCTTGAATAGGGCAACCTGTGAGACTTACCAAACTGACATGCTCCACACTTGTAAATCATGTGTTGCTTGGACACATTAGGTATCCCAAGCACACATTGATCCCTGCACATTTGCTTTAGAGTTCTTTCACCTATGTGACCTAATCTCTTGTGCCATATCTCTAACTCTGAAAGTGTTTGATCCTTGTAATTATATAAGGCAATATTCTTGGTGTCTTCTAGTTCAAAAGTAAACAATCTACCTGATTTATCTCCCTTGGCTATCCTTCTGAATCCATGTCTTGGGTCCTCCACATATGCTCCATGTTGTGTGAATCTGACCTGCAAACCTTTCTCCACAATCTGACCAACACTCATTAGATTCTTGGTGATGGTTGGTACATAGAGTACCCTGCTCAATAGGTTCTGATTACCATCACATGTCTTCACATTTCCAATCTTTAAAACAGAGTGTTTAGTATCATCACCTGTCTGTACTTGATGTTTGCCCTTGGGTTCTTCCAAATCAGAAAGTAGTGCCACATTGCCAGCTACATGGTTAGAACATCCTCAGTCAATATAAAATAAATGATCATCATTTGTACCTGCCTTGGAGGTCATATTCATGATCAATAGGGAGTCATCTTGCTCCTCTGTGTAATTGTTGTAATCCCTTCTGTTTCTGAATCCACCTTGATAATTACCATTATGGTTGTTGTTGTAATTGTTGTTGTATTGATTGTTGTATCCATTGTAGCCTTGGTGTTGGTTGAACCTTCCTCTTCCTTGAGAGTATCCACCTCTTGAGTAGCCTCTTCCTCTCTGATTCTTGTAGTTCTTGTAGCATTCATCTGTGGTATGATTGGACAATCCACAAATGTTGCATGGTGATGAGTTGTAGGGTCTCCCCCTACCTGACTTACCTCCTCTGCCTCTTCCTCTAGATGATCTACCTCTCCCTGCATAATTAGCTTGGGAGGTAGATCCTTCTTCATCCTGTTTCTTCCCTTTACCTTTATCCTTAACTTTCTTATCAATATAGAGAGCAGAGGGGTTGTTACCTTTTGATTGATCTCCTGCCTTTGTAAACTTTGCTTCATGTGTCAATAGTAGGCCCATGAGTGTTGTGAGATCTGGGGTATGCATGTCCATATAGAGGTCCATTGCAGTGGTGAAGCTTTCCCACTTATCATCTGCCTTGAGTCCATTTGTTACTTGTCTGACTATTTGCTCCTCTTCAATCTCTTCTCCAATGCTTGCTAGTTGGTCTGCCACATCTTTAATCTTTGTCACATACTCTGAGACTGATTGCTTGGGCTGCTTCCTAAGGGTTGTGAATTCAATCCACAGTTGATTCTTCCTGGCCCTTGTGTTGGAAGAAAAGTAGTTTGACAAGGTTTCCCAAGTCTCTTGGGAAGTCTTACAGTTCCTTACATGTGGTAAAAGAAAATCAGATATAGAGTTTAAGAGATAAGACCTTGCCAAAGCATCTTTTGCACACCATTGGTTGAGCCTCTCATGTTCATCCTTTGTAGGTAGTCCTCTAGTTTTAAATGAGGGCAATTCCTCATCTCCTGATATGTATCCAAATAAACTCCTTCCTTGTAGATAGGTCTTCATCCTCAGAGACCAAGCTTGGTAGTTTTTTCTGTCCAATTTGTCAATGAATGAAGGAAATCCATCTCCCATGATTACCTTATTTGCTCTGATACCACTGTTGGGAGTGATGGTTGGATGCACTCAAGAGATTGAGTTGGTGCTGCTATACCTGCTTCACACCAGCCCTCCTTTGATTCCAGAAATGCTTAGTACACACCTTGAGCTTCCAAATGATACCAAGAAAGCATATATGTACTTTGCAAATGATATGTGTAATGACCAAATCAAAACAGATAACTTGGCACCTCAAAATCAAGAAAAACTTTCTATTTCTGTAGTGACACCTGCTCAGACTTTCACTCAGTGTGACCAGCACACTAACAATTGATCTAATTCCTTTTGGGGGAATTAAAGTACCCTAATAAGCTACCATTTGCAAGTGAAATGAGAAGAAATGATAAACCACATCCAGAGAAATTGATTAAGCAAAATTATGATTACCTCCGACTTTTTAGCAGAGTT
>CM035425.1:78172113-78174300 GCA_020310875.1 Ceratopteris richardii | reverse complement strand
ACATGAATGGGAATTCAAGCAAAGTAGATAACACTTGGTATATTGATAGTGGATGTAGCAACCATATGAGTTGCAATGCTTCTTGGTTTACTAATCTACATGTTCCCAAAGGTAAAGGACATGTAGAAACAGGTGATGATACAGCCCATGAGATCTCCCATGTTGGAGATGTAGCTTTGGATGACAAGGAGGAAGGAAGATGTCTCAAGGATGTCTTGCATGTACCTACCATCACAAAGAACTTGGTGTCCGTTGGGCAAATGGTTGAAAGAGGCTATCAAGTAAGGTTCAACAAAGGTGGATGCTTTGTGGAGAACCCTAAGCAAGGTTACAAGGTCATAGCAAGACGAAAGAAGCAAGGGAGACTCTTCACTTTGGAGGTAAATTCTCATTCTACTCAACATGTCTACTTCACATATGGAAACAAGAGGATTTCGGAGTTGGACTTGTGGCACAAGAGGATAGGTCACATCAACATACAAAGAATGAAGGAAATGCAATTCAAGAGGCTGGTTGAAGGTCTTCCCAACTTCCAAGGACAAGGTATGAAGCATTTATGTGAATCTTGTCAACTAGGGAAGCAAGCGAGACTTCCATTCAAGAAGAGTGGCTACATAAGCCAACATCCATTGGAGTTGATACATACAGATGTGTGGGGGCCAACGAAAGAGCAATCCATTGGAGGTAACAAGTACTTTGTCACTTTTATAGATGATTGCACAAGGATGGTTTGGGTTTATTTCATCAAAAACAAATCAGATGTGTTTACATGTTTCAAAGCATTCAAGGCAATGGTAGAGAAGGAAACAGGTACATATATCAAGAAGCTAAGGTCCGATGGAGGGGGAGAATATTTCTCAAATGAGTTTTCTGATTTTTTAATGGATCAAGGCATCAAGAGGCAAGTAACATGCAGGTACACACCCCAACAAAATGGAGTAGCAGAGAGAAAGAATAGATACATTGCCGAGATCGCTAGAGCAATGCTTAATGAGATGAATGTACCTAACATGTTTTGGACTGATGCAGCAAATACCGCCGTGTATCTAATGAATAGGGCTCCTACCTCAGGGATCCATGGCTTGACACCATATCAAGCCTATTATGGTAAGAAACCTGATCTTTCCCACTTGAAGATATTTGGATGTACTTGTTATGTACATGTGCCAAGTGAATTGAGGCACAAGCTACAACCAAAGGCAGAAAAGTGTGTGTTTCTAGGATATTCAAATGATCATAAAGGTTACAGGTGCTTCAACCCAAATACAAAGGACTTGAGGATATCAAGGGATGTAGCATTTGATGAGCTACTCCCTTGGTATAAGAAGTATGATTGTATGCAGGACTATGAAGAAGAAAAGCATGGACATGATGAAGAACAAATCGACCTAGAGCTAAGCGGCCCAAGGTGTTCCATCAATGAAGATAGTTCAAGCATGAACTCACCATGGAGGGGGAGATCTTCATCAAGCTATGAAGCACAATCAATCAACAAAGGCAAAGCAACATTGGTGGAGTTGGATGAAGAAGGTAATGAAGTTGAAGATGATGAAGGACACATGATGGAGAAAGAAGCCACGTCAAAGAAAGAGATCAAGTTCCCAAGGCAAAGGAGGTTTATTCCTCCAAAAGGTGAAGAAAGGAAGTCTTCTAGAGTTAAGTATCCAACTCAAAGGTTTACTTATGATTCATACATGGCAACACATTATGCATATATGAACAAAGTAGTAGAAGATCATGAGCCCGATTGCTATGAAGATGCAAGCAGGTACACCGAATGGAAAGAGGCAATGCAAGAAGAGATCGACGCACTTGAGGAAAATCAAACATGGACTCTAGTGCCCAAGAAGGAGAACATGAAGGTAATAGGTAATAAGTGGGTGTATAAAGTAAAGAGGAATTCAGATGGATCTATTTCTAGGTTCAAAGCAAGATTGGTGGCCAAGGGTTTTGCACAAACCTATGGAGTGGACTTTGAAGAGACATTCAGCCCCGTGGCAAAGATGAGCACCATTAGGACACTCATTGCAATGGCTGCTAGCAAAGGATGGAAGCTCTTCCAATTGGATATCAAGAATGCCTTTCTCAATGGAGACTTGGAAGAAGAGGTATACATGGAGCAACCACTAGGTTTTGTTCATAAAGAGTTTCCACATCATGTTTGTAGGTTGAAGAAGGCACTTTATG
>CM035425.1:78134613-78154613 GCA_020310875.1 Ceratopteris richardii | reverse complement strand
TATACATATACATATACATATACATATACATATACATATACATATACATATACATATACATATACATATACATATACATATACATATACATATACATATACATATACATATACATATACATATACATATACATATACATATACATATACATATACATATACATATACATATACATATACATATACATATACATATACATATACATATACATATACATATACATATACATATACATATACATATACATATACATACTGTCGGTAGAACAATGAGCAAAGAGACATTAATATCTCAAGATTCCAAGTGGAAATGATAATGAAACTTTTTAGGCAAATAATAGACAGTACATCGAATCCAAAATGATTTAAAGTATCGCAAATGACCAACTAGACACCGAGAAAAAGCCTTGAGAAATTCACTATTTTGATGGAGTATTAACAGAGAAGTGAACTATGTAGAGATATAGTTGGCTTATGATGAATATACCTCACAATTGGAAAATGCAATTGAGATGAAAATATTTGAGTATATAATAGACGTAAGGAGCTAACTTTATCACCTTAAAGCACTAAAAAGTATGGATCATGCGCAAAGAAATCATCTCTGCAAGCTCACTGAAAAAACTGATAGATATGGCAATGAACAATACACCTACCAAAGCATGAAAATATGGACACAAATAATCATGAAAATTAATGTATATTAATTGTAAAGTAAAATGGACTTATTGCTACATATGTGTGCCTTGAAAACACACTCTGATATGGCAAGAAGCCCTACTCATCGAGGTACAAAAGCCGTGACTTATAAGCCATGTATATATAGTGATGTTTGGAGCCCAAATTTGCATTTGAATCTCACCTAAAATCAATCTCCAATATTTTAGTGATTGATTCTGCTACTCATTCAAATCATGAATTTGTGGCTTTGTCTTTCCTACTCATCAAGTTGACTTAACCAATAAAGATGCTTTTTCTTTTACATCAAGTAGAAGTTCAAAAATTACAAGAGAGAGTTCACAAGTGAACTTTGCAAGGAATTGACATTTCCTTTAAATTTCTATGTCCTTTGATGACTCAAGCCACCAGTTAGACTTGCCATGGACTTTTTCCAATAGCACCCCCTTAAGTCAAGTGATCTTGAGGTCTTCAATCTTCTAGGATTACCTACAAACCAATCATACCTTTGAATTTGCTGAGTTTGGTTCCATCTAGTGCCTTGGTTAAGATATCTGCACATTGTTGCTGGGTTGACACATAGGATAGCTAAATTTCCTTGCTCACAATCTTCTCTCTTACATAGTGATAATGTACTTCAATATTTTTAGTCCTTGCATGAAAAATTGGATTGGCAACCAAGTGAATGGAGCTCATATTGTCACCAAAGATACTTGGAGTTCCAATCTCCAATCCAACATCTGAAAATAATGTCTTCATCCACATTGCTTCTTGAGTAGCTATGGCAAGACCTCTATATTTAGCTTCAATAGAAGAGAGAGAAATTGTGGGTTGCTTCTTGGATGACTCTGAGACAAGCTTTGAACCTGCAAAGGTGAGATATCCTGAGGTGCTCCTTCTGTCTTCCTTGAAGCTAGCCCAATCTGCATCAGAGAACAATTTCAAACTTAAATCAGATACATAAGGGTAGTATAAGCCCTTATTCATGGCCCCTTTGAGATATCTGAGTATCCTCTTCCATGTGAGGTTTCCTAGTGTGTGCATAAATTGACTTAGCACACTCACACTATAACATATATCAACCCTTGTCAATGTGGCATAGTTCAAGCTACCCATAAGTCTTTGATAACCTATCACATGCTCTATGCATTCACCTTCATGTGAGCTCAATTTATGATTAACCTCCATTGTAGTACCTGCAATTCTGCAATCTTGCATTTTGAACTTTGTCAACAAGTCTTTATGTACTTTCTTTGACTAAAATATAGACCATGATCCTTGTAAACCACTTTCAATCCTAGGAAGTCTGTGAGTGACCCTAAGTCACTTACCTTAAACTCTTCTTTCATTTGCTCCTTGACTTTCTTGATTCCATCTGCATCATTTCCTATTTGTATAATATCATCCACATACACACACAAATCGATGACTTTAGAGTTACTCTTTTTTATGAAGAGTGATGGATCTGCCTTGCTAGGTTGGAATCCTTTGTCCTGCAAGAATGAGACAAGCATGTGATTCCAAGCCCTTGGGGCTTGTTTGGGGCCATATTAAGCTTTATTAAGTTTACACACATAATCAAGATATATGTGATTCTCAAAACCAGGTGGTTGTGCCATGTACACCTCTTTTGTTATCCATCCATTAAGAAATGCATTTTTTACATCCAGTTGAAGTATCTTCCAATTCTTGGAAGAGGCAATACTAAGAAGAACCCTAATTGTAGGCGTCTTTGCCACAAGAGAGAAGGTCTCCTCATAATCAATTCCCTGGGTTTGTGCAAAGCCTTTTGCCACAAGCCTTGCCTTGTACCTATTGATGGAGCCATCTAAGTTCTTCTTGAATTTGTAAATCCATCTTGAACCTATCACTTTCATTGATGGAGACTTAGGAACTAACTCCCAAGTGTTATTCTCCTCAAGAGTTTCAATTTCTTCTTCCATTCCATGCCTCCATTTTGATTTCTTTGTTGCTTCCTCAAATATTGAAGGTTCCTCTTGATTTATGTTTTGTGCTAGATGGATTGAATGTTTAGTGACTAGAGAAGTATCAAACCCATACCTTTTTGCTTTTCTTTTCTGCCTCATGGACCTTCTTAGGCCATGAAGTGATGATTCTGCCTCTTGTCCAAGTTCATGCATTTTTGCTTTACCTTTAGACTTCCACATTTTGAGTTTTTCATATTGAATTGCTTCATCATCTTCTCAGGTATCCTGCTCTTCAATTTTAGGAGGATTATCGTTAACAAGTTTTGGAAAATCTTCTTCAAGATCATAAGGTAAGTTGACCTTTCTACATGAATCTTCATACCAAGAACCTTTCTCATCAAATACTACATCTCTACTCACCAAGAATCCTTTGGTTGTTGGGTTGTATAATTTGTAGCCCCTTTGATTGTTATCATATCCAATGAATACACACCTTTCTACTTTGGGGTCCATCTTCCCTCTAACCTGTGAAGGAACATGAGCATAAGCAATACATCCAAAAATCTTACAATGATCCAGGCTTGGTCTTCTTCCATTCCAAGCCTCATATGTGTTACATAAAAACAAGCTCTAAAAATAGTCTTGTGGATTTTATTAATTATTAAAAATGGTATATGGAAGCTTGTGGATCTTTAGTTATGAAAAATAACATGTGGAAGCGTTCACATCTCCAAAGTTAGAGCAAAAGTAGATAAAAGTAGAAGGAAAGGAGAGTTGTCTATTTTTAGACAATGAATGCGCTTCTGTTGATAGCCTCTCAATAAAAAGAGTGGTTCTCTTAGTGTAGGTGTCCAAATTGAGTGATTCTTGTTGCATTGCGAAGCTTACAACTTGTACTATATAAATAGATTTTTGTACAATTTACAATGAGACAACACCGCGCAAGTAGGCGTTTTTGCATATCTTCTTTCTTGTGTCTATCCGGTGTCTCATCAGTGACATACCTCTCTTCAAACTTTCATATCTCAGTTGTTATGAGGTCTTTTTGAGTGATTTCACTTGGAGGAGTTTCCTTAACTCTCATACTTCTATGCATATCAAAATTTCTCATAGATCTTGAAGTTTTATTGCTTCTATACATCAGTTTTCAATTCAGATAGTTAGTCATACCTTGCTATTGCAGGCTTCTTCTTACCTTGACTTCAGGCTGTTGGTTTGGGAGCTATAATCCACATCTTTAGACGTTGTTTGTTTGATACTTCTATCCATATCAAAATTTCTCATAGATCTTGAAGTTTTATTGCTTCTATACATCAGTTTTCAATTCAGATAGTTAGTCATACCTTGCTGTTGCAGGCTTCTTCTTACCTTGGCTTCAGGCTGTTGGTTTGGGAGCTATACTCCACATCTTTAGATGTTGTTTGTTTGTAAAGCATGCTACTCAGAGTCTACTTTCAGAATATATGATTAGTTTTGTCAAATTCTGCTTAGAGAGTTTCTTGTGGTCATTTTGCTACAGTGAGAAAATTTGTTTTTGAAGTTTGGAAATATTTGGTTGGTGTTTTGACGATCTTGGGAGGTCTCATCATGTTTCGTTGTGTAATTTGATGTTTACAAGTTTGTAAACACAACCTTGTGGTATCAGAGCATTTTTTTTTTAATCATATCTTTCATACAACTTATTGCATTATCTTCTTTATTTACAACAATTCAACATGGCAGATTTGAGCGCATCGATTGAGAAGTTATCTGATGGGAGAAATTATCCCATGTGGCAATTTAGAATGGAATCTTATCTCATGTCTAAAGGTCTTTGGGGATTGATAACAGGTACAGAAGTGAATCCGGTATTACCAGAAGCTCCTACACAAGCAGATCGAGCAAGAGAGCAAGAATGGATCGAAAGAGACAGAAGAGTTTTGTTTATTATATCACAAACAGTTTCCAATACTATGCTTGGGCATATAAGAGGTTTGAATACTAGTAGAGAGGCTTGGGAGTCTCTAGAAATATTATTTGCAACTACCAACAGAGCGAGGCAAACACAACTTATAGGTGAGCTGACAAGAGTAAAAAAGAAGTCACGACAATCAGTTAATGATTATGTTCTTGAGGTAAAATCTCTTATTGAAGCATTAGCCTCTATTGATGCATCTCCTAGTGAGGATATAAAGTTTAATAGTATGTTAAATGGCTTGAGAGAAGATGAAAGATGGAATTCTTTCATTACTTCTATCATGACTCGAGAGAATCTACCATCCTTTGAAGATTTACAAACGCTCATGATGACTGAAGAAATCAACATAGAAGGTGGGAACTCTTATCATTCACAAAGAGTTAGTCAAGGACAAGCTCTTTATACTTCATCACATAGATCAAGAGGTAGAGGAAATTGGAGAGGAGGAGGAAGATTCAACAACAATGCAAGAGGAAGAGGAAGCTTTAATGCCACTAGAGGAGGAAGAACAATACAACAAAGTCAACAGACTCAACCAAATCAGCAAGGTAACTTTACCTGCCATTATTGTGGTAAAGTTGGTCATTATGCCAGGGATTGCTTCTCCAATCTAAATAGAAGAGGTGGTTTTAGAGGACGACAAAGAGGAAGAGGCCAAGATCACATGCATCACAACAACACCATAGTACAAGAGGAGGCTGAAACACAGAAGGAAAACGTTCTTATGGCTATGCATACAGAGACACATAAGAGGAAGGTAAACAACAAAACTTGGTATGTAGATAGTGGTTGCTCAAACCACATGAGTCACAACATGAATATGTTTGTGAACTTACACAAACCTGATTCAAGAGTCAGAGTTGCTACAGGAGATAGTACTGAGCATGAGGTAGTTTACATTGGTGATTGTCTACTTAATGAACATGTCACTCTTAGAGATGTTTTGTTTGTTCCTAACATTACAAGAAATTTGATTTCGGCTGGACCGATGGAGGACAATGGAGTAAAGGTCGATTTTGACAATAATCAGTGGCAGGCTTATCAGAAGAAGGATGGAAATTTTGTTATAAAAGGACAAAAGATAAACAAATTATATACTTATGAAGTTGAAGCTCTAGATTATGCAGGTTATACAATGGTTAATGGGACTCAAGTAAGTCAATTGGATTTATGGCATAAAAGATTAGGACACATCAGTGTTGACAGGTTAAAAGATATTGCAAAGAAATCATTGGTTGAAGGTTTATCACAATTACCTAAGCAAGATTTGGATTTTGTTTGTGAGGCATGTCAGTTTGAAAAACAGGTACGAAGTCCTTTTTCAAAAGCAGGATTGCAAAGCAGAGGTATTTTGGACTTGATTCATACTGATGTATGGGGTCCATCTCAAGAAGAGTCCATGGTAGGTAGCAAGTAGTTTGTCACATTTATTGATGACTTCTCAAAGTTTACATTCATTTATTTTATGAAATACAAATCCGAAGTGTTTGACATATTCAAAAAATTTAAATCATTGGTTGAAAAGCAAACAGGTCGAAGCATAAGAAGGTTGAGATCAGATGGAGGAGGTGAATATTTTTCTAATCAATTTCTTGCATTTTTGGAGGAAGAAGGAATTAAAAAGGAGACTACAAACAGATACACACCTCAACAAAAAGGTGTGGCTGAAAGAAGAAACAGGTCTATCTTGGAGATGGGTAGGTGCATGTTAAATGAAAAGGACTTACCACTTATTTTTTGGGCTGAAGCATGCAATATGGAAGTTTATGTGATGAACAGGTTACCACCTACTCAAAGTCATGTACAACAAGCACCTTATGAATTGTTTTATGGATCAAAACCAGATATTGCTAATTGTAGAATTTTTGGAAGCATATGTTTTGTTCATGTTCCACAACAGTTAAGGTCAAAGTTGGATCCAAGGTCACAAAAAATGGTTTTCATTGGTATGGCAGAAGGGCAACCAGGATATAGATGTGTGAACCTAGATACGGGAGAGGTAATTGTTTTGAGAGATGTTATTTTTCATGAAGATAAATCTTGGTATAAACATGAAGTGCAAGTAGATGAAGAAGAAACTACAAGAAGTCACGAAGAAGAGCCAAGTTCTCCAAGTTCACCAAAGAGTCAAATTACACATGAAGAGGAAACTCCCCCCAATCAGAAGTTGAAGAAAATTCTCGATTTGATTTCAAAGGAAATTGAGTCACAGGAAGAAGAAAGTGAAAGTTCTACATCAAGAAGAACTCAAACTCGAAGGCAAGAAAAGCATGGTAGGACAAGAAGCCAATCAAGGTATCCAGTAAGAGAAAGAAGGCAACCGCAAAGATTTTCTCATGAAGCTTATATTGCAAAACTTCTTGAGGAGCAGAAACCAACAACTTTTAAAGAAGTGTCAAAGGTAAAGAAATGGGTTAAAGCAATGTATGAAGAAATGACAGCTTTGTATGAGAACAATACATGGAGTTTAGTTCCAAGGTAACCTAACATGAAGGTAATTGGTAACAAATGGGTGTACAAGTAAGTAGATATAAGGCAAGGCTTGTTTGTAAAGGTTATGCACAGAGTTATGGCATCGATTATGAGGAGACATTTTCTCCTGTTGCCAAGATATCAACAATAAGGACATTAATAAGTGTTGCTACAAGCAAGGTATGGAATCTTTATCAATTAGATATAAAAAATGCATTTCTCAATGGTGATTTAAAAGAAGATGTGTACATGGAGCAACCAGCAGGTTATGAAGATTCCAAGAAGCCTACTCATGTATGTAAACTCTTGAAAGCATTGTATGGTCTTAAGCAAGCTCCAATGGCTTGGAATTTTAGATTGGTAAAGTTTCTTGAAAAGTAGGGATACATGTGTTCAAATGCAGATACTTCTTTGTATGTTAAGGTTGAAGGATCATTGATTGTTTATATCTCAATTTATGTGGATGACTTGATTATAACAGGAAACAATGAAGGTGAGATAGCCAGGATCAAAGGAGAGCTTGGATCTGAATTTAAAATTTCAGATTTAGGAGAACTAATGTACATTCTTGGAATCGAAGTTATGAAGAAGGAAGATGGCGTATATCTTGTACAAAGAAAGTATATTTCAGATTTGTTAAAGAAATATGGCATGGAGCATTGCAAGAGTATCAGTAATCCGATGGAACCCAATGTGAAGTACAGTGCTGAAGATGGTGAACCTTTAGAAGATCCACTTATCTACAGGTCTTTGATTGGTTCTCTTATATATGCAACTTTAACAAGGCCAGGTATTACATTTAGTGTAAGTACATTGTCTCAATTCATGAACAAACCCACAGATGTTCATATGCAAGTAGCAAAAAGGGTCTTGAGATATTTGAAGGGTACATTAAGTGAAGGTTTGGGCTATAAATATCATGAAGGTTTGGATTTGAAAGCATACAGTGATGCAGATTGGGCTGGAAATAAGGATGATAGAAGGAGTATAGGTGGATACCTGATATTTGTAGGTAATAATTTGGTTTCATGGAGTTCTAAAAAACAGCCTACAATAGCACTTTCAAGCACAGAAGCTGAATATAGAAGTCTTACAAATGCAACATGTGAGATTATGTGGTACTTGAAGCTTTATGAAGATATGAATCTATCTACAACACGTCCACTAATCTTTGGAGATAATGTAAGTTCATTACAGCTCGCGTCTAATCCACTGTACCATGCAAGAACAAAACACATTGAAGTGCACTATCACTATATCCGAGAGAAGGTGGTGAATGAAGATATTGATATTCAACATGTTGGAACTAAAGATCAATTAGCAGACATACTCACAAAAGTAGTGGATGCTCAGAAGCTTAAGCAAATCAAAGTACTACTTGGAGTCAAAGCTTTGGATTTAGAGCTTGAGGGGGGCAATGTTACATAAAAACAAGCTCTAAAGTAGTCTTGTGGATTTTATTAATTATAAAAAAGGGTATATGGAAGCTTGTGGATCTTATTAGTTATGAAAAATAACATGTGGAAGCATTCACATCTCCAAAGTTAGAGCAAAAGTAGATAAAAGTAGATAAAAGTAGAAGGAAAGGAGAGGTGTCTATTTTTAGACAATGAAGGCGTTTCTGTTGATAGCCTCTCAATAAAAAGAGTTGTTCTCTTAGTGTAGGTGTCCAAATTGAGTGATTCTTGTTGCGTTGCAAAGCTTACAACTTGTACTATATAAGTGGGTCTGTTTTTGTATAATTTACAATGAGAAAACTACGCGCAAGTAGGCGTTTTTGCATATCTTCTTTCTTGTGTCTATCCGATGTCTTATAAGTGACATACCTCTCTTCAAACTTTCATATCTCAGTCGTTATGAGGTCTTTTTGAGTGATTACAATTGGAGGAGTTTCCTTAGCTCTCATACTTTCTATTCATATCAAAATTTCTCATAGATCTTGAAGTTTTGTTGCTTCTGTACATCAGTTTTCAATTCAGACAATTAGTCATACCTTGTTGTTGCAGGCTTCTTCTTACCTTGACTTCAGGCTGTTGGTTTGGGAGCTATACTCCACCTTTTTTGACGTTTTTTGTTTCAAAAGCATGCTACTCAGAGTCTACGTTCATAATATATGATCAATTTTTTCAAATTCTGCTTAGAGAGTTTCTGGTGGTCACTTGTCTACAATGACATATTTCTATTTTTTTTGAAAGTTTGGTGGAAAGTTTGTTTTTGAAGTTTGGAAATATTTGGTTGGTGTTTTGATGATCTTGGGAGGTCTCATCATGTTTGATTGTGTACTTTGATGTTTAAAAGTTTGTAAACACAACAATATGGTGTCATGCCATCAAGTGATTTTGAAGGTAATGTGTTAATCAAATAAGTGGCTGTGGATACAACCTCAACCCATAAGTAATTAGGTAAGTGCTTCTCATTTAGCACAGACCTTGTAGCTTCAACAATTGTCCTATTTCTTCTTTTTGCCACTCCATTTTGCTCAGGAGTGTACTTTGTAGTGATCTCTCTTTTGATTCCTCTTTCTTAAAGAAAGGAGTCAAATTCATGGGAGAAGTACTCTCCCCATCCATCTGACCTTAGCCTTTTTAATGTCCTACCTGTTTGATTCTCCACAAGAGCAAAATATCTTTTGAAGCATGAAAAGACTTCATCTTTGTATTTCATAAAATATAATATAGTCCACCTACTGCAATCATCAATGAAGGAGACATAATACCTTGATCCATATATTGAAGCATCCTTGCTAGATCCCCATACATTTGTATGAACCAAATCCAAGAGATCTACATGCATATATCCTTTCTTCATGAATGGTAACCTATGAGACTTTCCAAATTGACATGCACTACACTTATAAATCATGTGTTGTTTTGACAAATTAGGGAGCCCAAGTACACTCTGGTCCCTGCAAATTTGCTTTAATGATCTCTCACCAATATGTGCTAACCTTTTGTGCTGTACTTCCAATTTTGTGAGTGTCTGACTACCATAATTAAAGAGAGCAATGTTTCAGGTGTCTTGTGATGTAAATGTGAACAATCTACCTGTCTTTTCACCTTTTGCAATTCTCCTAAATCCTTGACTTGGATCTTCAACAAATGCTCTTGCTTTTGTGAAACTAATCTGTAGGCCTTTTTCCACAATCTGTCCTACACTTATCAAATTCTTTGTGATGGTAGGGACATAGAGTACCTTGTTAAGTAGGTTGATATTTCCATCAGGTGCTTTCACATTTCCTATCTTTTCCACCAAATGCCTTGTAGCATCACCTGTCTGCACTTCATGCTTGTTCCTTGGATCTTCTAAATCTGATAGGAGGGCCACATTTCCTACCACATGATTGGAGCAACCTAAATCTATGTAGAAAACATGCTCATTAGATTTACCTTGTGGCATGACCATATTCATGATTAACAATGATTCCTCTTGATTTGAGTCTTCTGTGTAGTTATTGAAGTCTCTTCTTCCCCTATTGCCTCCTTGATAGTCTGAATGGCTGTAGTTGTTGTGGTAGCCATTGAAGTTGTTGTTCCTTCCTCTAGAGTAGCCATAACTTTCTTTATTGTACCATGTGCCTATTTGATTCCTAGAATTCCTAAAGCAATTTTCAGTTGTATGATTATTTAATCCACAAATAGAGCATGAATTAGAGTCTTGGGATCTTCCCTTGCCTTGCCTTCCTCCTCTACCTCTACCATGTCTTTCTCTACCTGCGTAGTTAGCTTGATTTGTACCTGCTTCATCATCCAAATTCTTTTCTCTTCCTTTGTTTTTTTTGGACTTTCCTTTATCAGTATGCAAGGTAGAAGATTGATTACCTTTGGAGCTTTCTCCCTTCTTGATAAGCTTGGCTTCTTGAGTAAGTAGTTGTCCTATGAGTGTATTGAAATCTGGTACATGCATATCCATGTATAAATCCATAGCTGTGGTGAATGCTTCCCACTTGTCATCTGCCTTCAAGCCATTGATGACCTGCCTTACAGTTTTCTCTTCCTCTATTACCTCTCCAATGCTTCCCAACTGATCTTCTATGTCCTTGAGCTTTGTGACAAAATCAATCACGTTTTTTTGGGAGCTTTCTTGAGAGTTGTGAAGTCCAGCCATAGTTGATGCTTCTTGGCCTTTGTACTTGAAGAGAAAAAGGCTTCAAGTGCATTTTACAATTCTTGAGATGTTTTACAACTTCTAATGTGAGGCAAAAAAGAAATGAGATAGAATTGATGAGATAAGACCTTGCAAGTGCATCCTTGGAACACCATGTGCTCAATCTTTCTTGCTCTTCTTGTGTTGGTTGACCTTTATCCCTGAAACTTGGCATAACTTCATCTCTCGATATATAACCATATAAATTCCTATCTTGAAGATAAGCTTCCATCCTTAATGACCAGGCTGAGTAGTTACCTCTATCCAATTTATCAATTGATGAAGGAAATCCATCTGCAATGTTGTCCAACCTTACTCTGATACCATTGTGAAGAGATGGATTTGTAGTGGAGGAAGATGAAGTCATGCTGCAAAAACTTTGCACGACACCAGCCAAATCAACTCCATAGATATGTATTGTGCCCTTTTATCTTTCCAAAGGATGCATTAGAAACCCTATATACCTTGGAAGATCACTCTCAAAACGATGAATCAAAATAGATAGGTAGAAGTTGAACTAAGGGTAAAAAACTTGTTATTTGGTTCATACACCTGTTAAGTGTTTTGAACAATTCTCTGGCCACAACAACAATTGACTTAATTCCATTTCAAGAACTTTTATTAACTTAGTACGCAAACAATAATGAGTGATTTCATAACAAATGATGGACTACATGAAGAGAAAAGAGTTTAGCAAGTTACCGCATCATCCTGATTTTCATGGGCTGCAGCAGTCCTTATACCAGCGAGAAAAGATACATTAATATCTCAAGATTCCAAGAGCCAATGCTAATGAAACTTTTTAGGGCCATAATAGACATTATGATTAATCTAAAATGATTCAAATCATAGAAAAGGACCAACTACACACTGAGAACAAGCCTTGAGAAAATCACTATTTTTATGGAGTATTAACAATGAAGTGAACTATGCAGAGATAGACAAAAGCATGAAAATATGGAAATAATTGATCATGAAAATGAATGTATATTGATTGTAAAGTACAATGTACTTAATGGTACATATGTCTGCCTTGATACCAGACTCTAATATGGAATGAAGCCTTGCTCATGGAGGTACAAAACCTGCAACTTATAAACCATGTATATATAGTGATGTTTGGAGCCCAAATCTGAATTTTGAATCTCACGTAAAATCAATATCCAATCTTTTAGTGATTGATTCTCCTACTCATTCAATCATGAATTCATGGATTTCTCTTTCCTACTAGTCAAGTGGACTCAACCACTTTAGATGCTTTCAATTTCACATCAAGTAGAAGTTCAAAAATTACAAGAGAGAGTTCACAAGTGAACTCTATAAGGAATTGACATATCCTTTAAATTTCTATATCCTTTGATGACTCAAGCCACCACTTAGACTTGCCATGGACTTCTTCCAACAATATACATTTACATATATATACAAATACATATACATATACATATACATATACATATATATACATATACATATACATATACATATATATACATATACATATACATATACATATACATATACATATACCTATACATATACATATACATATACATATACATATGCGTATACATATACATATACATATACATATACATATACATATACGTATACATATACGTATACATATACATATACATATACATATACATATACGTATACATATATACATATACATATACATATACATATACATATACATATACATATACATATACATATACATATACATATACGTATACATATACATATACGTATACATATACGTATACATATACATATACATATACATATACATATACATATACGTATACATATACATATACGTATACATATACATATACATATACATATACATATACATATACATATACATATACATATACCTATACATATACATATACATATACATATACATATACATATACATATACATATACATATACATATACATATACATATACATATACATATACATATACATATACATATACATATACATATGCATATACATATACATATACATATACATATACATATACATATACATATACATATACATATACATATACATATGCATATACATATACATATACATATACATATACATATACGTACACGTATATGTATATGTATCTATACATATACATATACATATACACATATCTGTATACGTATACGTATATGTATACCTATACATATACATATACATATACATATACATATACATATACATATACATATACATATACATATACATATACATATACATATACATATACATATACATATACATATACATATACATTTACATATACATATACATATACATATACATATACATATACATATACATATACATATACATATACATATACATATACATATACATATACATATACATATACATATACATATACATATACATATACATATACATATACATATACATATACATATACATATACATATACATATACATATACATATACATATACATAGACATATACATATACATATACATATACATATACATATACAGATACATATATACATATACATATACATATACATATACATATACATATACATATACATATACATATACATATACATATACATATACATATACATATACATATACATATTCATATACATATACGTATACATATACGTATACATATACATATACGTATACATATACATATACATACACGTATACATATACGTATACATATTCATATACGATACATATACATATACGTATACATATACATATGTGTATACATATACATATACAGATATGTATACATATATAGATACGTATACATATAGAGATTCGTATACATATACATATACATATACATATACATATTGTTAAAAGTCAAGCTTCAAGCTACAAATTCGTGGGGAATCTTTTATGGACATGTGGAGCAATCAAAGGAAGCCAAAAGCCCCGAGATTCCATCAAGAAAAGTCACTCAACCACTCCCCAAGTCATCTCAACTAAGTCCTCCAAGTTAGGAGGCTGATTTGGAAAGGTAGTTCCTAGATTTTAGGGGCACACTTGTCACTTTAAAAGGAGCATGTATCCCGACTTCTTTTGGGCCATCTTCTTGGCATTTTAGCTCATGTAAAGTGAGCACTAAGTACTGGAGTTCTTGCTTAAGCTAGCCCCTTGCTTAAGCTAGCCCCTTGCTTGCTTGTTTGTTTCCTTTTAGTAGGCATATCTATGTGTGTGCGCAGGCAGTGTTGCAACTCTCTACCCCTAAGTTGTTAGCATTGGGTCTGCCTCATATTGTATCCATTTGATGTAATTCTTGTCTCATTGGATAGCTATTAGAGTCTATTTTATGCTCACAAATGATCTGGAGCATTCTCTGAGTAATCTGGGAGCAACATTCATTTTAGTGAAGTTGTGTGATTGATAGCTCTCTCTGTGTGTAGGCTCTGTTGGAAATATTTTTCTCTTTGTTGTAAGGGCTGATTCTCCTTCACTATTTATCCATTTGCTATGCTTTTGGTGTCATTGGGTATCTATTAGAGTGCTCTAATGTTGACTCAAGTTTGAGATTCAATTTTTGTATAACCTCTGAGAAAAGCTTGCTGGAGTGAAGTGAGGTCTCTGCTTGACTAGCAGTTGTGAGCATTCAACTAGCTCATGTTGTAGACATTGTTTCTCTTTGTGTAAGCATCCATTTGAAGTAAAATTTGTTTTTTTGGAAATCTCTTGGCTTCTACTACAGGTCTACAAAAGCTCACTGGAGTTCTCTACATAAGCAGAGGTCAAAGGAGGATACCTGTGGAGGTCATTCACGCTTCGTCGTTGCTTAGGGGTTGAGATACTTCCCCCATCAGTGGTATCAGAGCATTTGGGCATCTTGGAGGTATCCCATACAAGCAAGAAGACCTCTTGGAGTTGGAGGTTGAAGATTTGCATCAACAAAAGCTTCTTGGAGGTAGCTCACATCAAGGGGGAGCTATTCTACTCAAAGTTTCAAGAGCACAAGGTGTCCATCTAAGGAAAGCTTTGGATTGAGGTAACCTCAGAGCCTCATTTTCATGTTACACACATTGGAGCATTAGCCAAGGGCTAGGTCAAGTATCAAAGACTAGATATGGCAGACTTCAACACTCAAATTGAAAAGCTAGACAAAGGGAACTATCAACCATGGAGATTTAGGGTCTCCAACTATCTTATGGGCAAGGGCCTTTGGGGGTTGATAAGTGGAAGTGAACCAAGACCTAGGTTGGATGAGAATCCAACCAATGACCAGAGAAGGGCCTTTAGGGAATGGAATGAAAGAGACAATAGGGTTATCTTTATCCTTTCCCAACACATTAGCAATAGCATGATCGGCCATATCCAAGACTTGGATTCAAGCATGAAGGTATGGGAGAAACTTGAAAGGCTTTATTCAACAAGCACCAAAGCAAGGAAGAACCAACTCAAGAATGAGCTCAAAACCCTTAAGAAGAGCTTAGGGAGTAGCATAAATGACTTCATACTTAAGGTCAAGGAGTAATCAGATGCATTGGGATCCATTGGAAGCCACGTAGACGATGACGATCTTGTGGCTTATACTCTCAATGGTTTGAGAGATGATGAGAAGTGGAAACCCTTTACCACTTTAGTATATGTAAGGGATAATCTTCCCGATTTTGAGCAATTGGTTGCTCTCATGGTCACCGAAGAAATGAACATAGGTGGAAGTTCAACTAAAAGCAAGGATGCACAAGTTTTCTATGCAGGTAATCAAAGGGGCAAAGGAAGACGAGGACAAGGAAGGGGCAAAGGAAGGTTTGGAGGAAGACAAGGCCACTCAAGCAATCAAGGACATGCCCAAGGCACCTCATCACAAAGAGGGAAAGGAAGAACAAGAGGAAGAGGAGGACGACATCTACAAAACAGGAATCAAGATGGCGAAGGATGTTACATATGTGGCAAGTTTGGCCACTATGCTAGAGATTGCTACCAAGGAGGAAACCAAAGGAGCTATAATCAAGGTTCTTCATACAAAGGCCAAGGTAATTATGCTTCTACAAGTTCAGAAAATTACAATCTCTTGATGATGCACATGAATGGGAATTCAAGAAAAGTAGATAACACTTGGTATATTGATAGTGGATGTAGCAACCATATGAGTTGCAATTCTTCTTGGTTTACTAATCTACATGTTCGCAAAGGTAAAGGACATGTAGAAACAGGTGATGATACAGCCCATGAGATCTCCCATGTTGGAGATGTAGCTTTGGATGACAAGGACGAAGGAAGATGTCTCAAGGATGTCTTGCATGTACCTACCATCACAAAGAAGTTGGTGTCCGTTGGGAAAATGGTTGAAAGAGGCTATCAAGTAAGGTTCAACAAAGGTGGATGCTTTGTGGATAACCCTAAGCAAGGTTACAAGGTCATAGCAAGAGGAAAGAAGCAAGGGAGACTCTTCACTTTGGAGGTAAATTCTCATTCCACTCAACATGTCTACTTCACATATGGAAACAAGAGGATTTCGGAGTTGGACTTGTGGCACAAGAGGATAGGTCACATCAACATACAAAGAATGAAGGAAATGCAATTCAAGAGGCTGGTTGAAGGTCTTCCCAACTTCCAAGGACAAGGTATGAAGCATTTATGTGAATCTTGTCAACTAGGGAAGCAAGCGAGACTTCCATTCAAGAAGAGTGGCTACATAAGCCAACATCCATTGGAGTTGATACATACAGATGTGTGGGGGCCAACCAAAGAGCAATCCATTGGAGGTAACAAGTACTTTTTCAGTTTTATAGATGATTGCACAAGGATGGTTTGGGTTTATTTCATAAAAAACAAATCAGATGTGTTTACATGTTTCAAAACATTCAAGGCAATGGTAGAGAAGGAAACAAGTACATATATCAAGAAGCTAAGGTCCGATGGAGGGGGAGAATATTTCTCCAATGAGTTTTCTGATTTTTTAATGGATCAAGGCATCAAGAGGCAAGTAACATGCAGGTACACACCCCAACAAAATGGATTAGCAGAGAGAAAGAATAGATACATTGCCGAGATCGCTAGAGCAATGCTTAATGAGATTAATGTACCTAACATGTTTTGGAGTGATGCAACAAATACCGCCGTGTATCGAATGAATAGGGCTCCTACCTCAGGGATTCATGGCTTGAAACCATATCAAGCCTATTATGGTAAGAAACCTGATCTTTCCCACTTGAAGATATTTGAATGTACTTGTTATGTACATGTGCCAAGTGAATTGAGGCACAAGCTATAACCAAAGGCAGAAAAGTGTGTATTTCTAGGATATTCAAATGATCATAAAGGTTATAGGTGCTTCAACCCAAACACAAAGGACTTGAGGATATCAAGGGATGTAGAATTTGATGAGCTACTCCCTTGGTATAAGAAGTATGATTGTATGCAGGACTATGAAGAAGAAAAGCATGGACATGATGAAGAACAAATCGACCTAGAGCTAAGCGGCCCAAGGTGTTCCATCAATGAGGATAGTTCAAGCATGAACTCACCATGGAGGGGGAGATCTTCATCAAGCTATGAAGCACAATCAATGAACAAAGGCAAAGCAACATTGGTGGAGTTGGATGAAGAAGTAATGAAGTTGAAGATGATGAAGGACACATGATGGAGAAGGAAGCCACGTCAAAGAAAGAGATCAAGTTCCCAAGGCAAAGGAGGTTTATTCCTCCAAAAGGTGAAGAAAGGAAGTCTTCTAGAGTTAAGTATCCAACTCAAAGGTTTACTTATGATTCATACATGGCAACACATTATGCATATATGAACAAAGTAGTAGAAGATCATGAGCCCGATTGCTATGAAGATGCAAGCAGGTACACCGAATGGAAAGAGGCAATGCAAGAAGAGATCGACGCACTTGAGGAAAGTCAAACATGGAATCTAGTGCCTAAGAAGCAGAACATGAAGGTAATAGGAAATAAGTGGGTGTATAAAGTAAAGAGGAATTCAGATGGATCTATTTCTAGGTTCAAAGCAAGATTGGTGGCCAAGGGTTTTGCACAAACCTATGGAGTGGACTTTGAAGAGACATTCAGCCCCGTGGCAAAGATGAGCACCATTAGGCCAATCATTGCAATGGCTGCTAGCAAAGGATGGAATCTCTTCCAGTTGGATATCAAGAATGCCTTTCTCAATGGAGACTTGGAAGAAGAGGTATACATGGAGCAACCACTAGGTTTTGTTCATAAAGAGTTTCCATATCATGTTTGTAGGTTGAAGAAGGCACTTTATGGCCTAAAGCAAGCTCCAAGGGCTTGGAACCAAAGATTGGTGGACTATTTGATCAAATGTGGTTACAATCAATGCAAGGCGGATCCATCTCTCTTCATCAAACAAAGAGGAGAACTTGTAGTCTACATGTGTGTGTATGTAGATGATCTTATCATTACAGGTAATGATACAAAGGGCATTGAGGAGATCAAGGCAAAGCTTGGAAAGGAGTTTAGGATATCTGATCTTGGAGATCTTAGGTATTTTCTTGGCATTGAAGTTGTATACAAAGAAGAAGGTATTATGCTCGTACAAAGGAAGTATATTCTAGACCTACTTGAGAGGTTTGGGATGCTACATTGCAAGCCTATTTCAAATCCCATGGAAGTTAATGTAAAGCTAAGCTCCATTGATGGAGAGCCATTAGAGGATGTAGCTTTGTATCGATCTATTGTAGGCTCTTTCAATTATGCCACAATAACTAGGCCTGACATAGCATATGGAGTTGGAGTGTTATCACAATTCATGCATAGTCCAAGGACTACACACTTGCAAGCTGCAAGAAGAATGTTACGATATCTCAAAGCCACTATGAATGAAGGATTGTTCTATTCATTTGAAGGTCAAAGCTTATTCTGATGCGGATTGGGCCGGTTCCAAGGAGGATAGAAGAAGTACAAGTGGTTACCTAGTCATGCTAGGTAGCAAGATCATCTCACGGATTTCAAAGAAGCAACCCACGGTGGCATTATCTTCCACCGAGGCTGAGTAATTTATATGTATACATATACATATAGATATGCATATACATATACATATACATATACATATACATATACATATACATATACATATACATATACATATACATATGCATATAGATATGCATATACATATACATATGCATATACATATGCATATACATATACATATACATATACATATGCATATACATATACATATACATATACATATACATATACATATACATATACATATACATATACATATACATATACATATACATATACATATACATATACATATACATATACATATACATATACATATACATATACATATACATATACATATACATATACATATACATATACATATACATATACATATACATATACAGATACATATACAGATACATATACATATACATATACATATGCATAAACATATACATATACATATACATATACATATACATATACATATACATATACATATACATATACATATACATATACATATACATATACATATACATATACATATACATATACATATACATATACATATACATATACATATACATATACATATACATATACATATACATATACATATACATATACATATACATATACATAGACATATACATAGACATAGACATAGACATATACATAGACATAGACATATACATAGACATATACATATACATAGACATATACATATACATATACATAGACATATACATAGACATATACATATACATATACATGTACATATACATATACATATACATATACATATACATATACATATACATATACATATACATATACATATAC
>CM035425.1:78122113-78127113 GCA_020310875.1 Ceratopteris richardii | reverse complement strand
AGCAAATGGATACATAGAGAAGGAGAACCAGCCCTTACAACAGAGAGCAAAATATTTCCAACAGAGCCTACACAAAGAGAGAGATATCAATCACACAACTTCACTAAAATGAATGTTTCTCCCAGCTTACTCAGAGAATGCTCCAGAGAATTGGTACGAATAAAATAGACTCTTATAGCTATGCAATGAGACAAGAATTACATCAAATGGATACCATATGAGGGAGAACCAATGCTAACAACTCAGGGGTAGAGAGTTGCAACACTGCCTGCGCACACACATAGATATGCCTACTAAAAGAAAACAAACAAGCAAGCAAGGGGCTTGCTTAAGCAAGGGGCTTGCTTATCACAACTCCAACACTTAGTGCTCACTTTACATGAGCTAAAACTCCAAGAAGATGGCCCAAAAGAAGTCGGGATACATGCTCCTTTTATAGTGAGAGGTGTGCCCCTAAAATCTAGGAACTACCTTTCCAAATCAGCCTCCTAACTTGGAGGAATTAGTTGAGATGACTTGGGGAGTGGTTGAGTGACTTTTCTTGATGGAATCTCGTGGCTTTTGGCTTCCTTTGATTGCTCCACATGTCCATAAAAGATTCCCCACGAATTTTTAGCTTGAAGCTTGACTTTTAACACTCCCCCTCAAGCTTCAATTCTTCATCCTCATCCAAGCTCCTTCATGTTGATGCATTGCTTGAATTTTGAAATCTTCATCCCATCCAAAGCCTTTGTAAACATGTCCGCAACTTGATCCTTGGTACCAATATTATGTACTGAAACTTCCTTGGATATCACCTTTTCCCTTATGAAGTGATAGTGCACTTCAATATGCTTGGTTCTAGCATGATAGACAGGGTTCGATGCTAGATGAATGCTACTCATGTTGTCACAATAAATTGGATATGTGTCAACCTGCAAATTAAGCTCCATAAATAACTTCTTAATCCACATTAGCTCACATGTGACTTGAGCCAAAGCTCTATACTCAGCCTCGGTGGAAGATAATGCCACCGTGGGTTGCTTCTTTGAAATCCATGAGATGATCTTGCTACCTACCATGACTAGGTAACCACTTGTACTCCTTCTATCTTCCTTCGAACCGGCCCAATCGGCATCGGAATAAGCTTTGACCTGCATATCATCATCAAATGAGTAGAACAATCCTTCATTTATAGTGGCTTTGAGATATCGCAACATTCTTCTTGCAGCTTGCAAGTGTGTAGTCCTTGGACTATGCATAAATTGTGATAACACTCCAACTCCATATGCTATGTCGGGCCTGGTTATTGTGGCATAATTGAAAGAGCCTACAATAGATCGATACAAAGTTACATCCTCTAATGGCTCTCCATCAATGGAGCTTAGCTTTACATTAACTTCCATGGGATTTGAAATAGGCTTGCAATGTAGCATCCCAAACCTCTCAAGTAGGTCTAGAATATACTTCCTTTGTATGAGCATAATACCTTCTTCTTTGTATACAACTTCAATCCCAAGAAAATACCTAAGATCTCCAAGATCAGAGATCCTAAACTCCTTTCCAAGCTTTGCCTTGATCTCCTCAATGCCCTTTGTATCATTACCTGTAATGATAAGATCATCTACATACACACACATGTAGACCACAAGTTCTCCTCTTTGTTTGATGAAGAGAGATGGATCCGCCTTGCATTGATTGTAACCACATTTGATCAAATAGTCCACCAATCTTTGGTTCCAAGCCCTTGGAGCTTGCTTTAGGCCATAAAGTGCCTTCTTCAACCTACAAACATGATGTGGAAACTCTTTATGAACAAAACCTAGTGGTTGCTCCATGTATACCTCTTCTTCCAAGTCTCCATTGAGAAAGGCATTCTTGATATCCAATTGGAAGAGCTTCCATCCTTTGCTAGCAGCCATTGCAATGAGTGTCCTAATGGTACTCATCTTTGCCACGGGGCTGAATGTCTCTTCAAAGTCCACTCCATAGGTTTGTGCAAAACCCTTGGCCACCAATCTTGCTTTGAACCTAGAAATAGATCCATCTGAATTCCTCTTTACTTTATACACCCACTTATTACCTATTACCTTCATGTTCTCCTTCTTGGGCACTAGAGTCCATGTTTGATTTTCCTCAAGTGCGTCGATCTCTTCTTGCATTGCCTCTTTCCATTCGGTGTACCTGCTTGCATCTTCATAGCAATCGGGCTCATGAAATTCTACTACTTTGTTCATATATGCATAATGTGTTGCCATGTATGAATCATAAGTAAACCTTTGAGTTGGATACTTAACTCTAGAAGACTTCCTTTCTTCACCTTTTGGAGGAATAAACCTCCTTTGCCTTGGGAACTTGATCTCTTTCTTTGACGTGGCTTCTTTCTCCATCATGTGTCCTTCATCATCTTCAACTTCATTACCTTCTTCATCCAACTCCACCAATGTTGCTTTGCCTTTGTTGATTGATTGTGCTTCATAGCTTGATGAAGATCTCCCCCTCCATGCTGAGTTCATGCTTGAACTATCTTCATTGATGGAACACCTTGGGCCGCTTAGCTCTAGGTCGATTTGTTCTTCATCATGTCCATGCTTTTCTTCTTCATAGTCCTGCATACAATCATACTTCTTATACCAAGGGAGTAGCTCATCAAATGCTACATCCCTTGATATCCTCAAGTCCTTTGTATTTGGGTTGAAGCACCTGTAACCTTTATGATCATTTGAATATCCTAGAAACACACACTTTTCTGCCTTTGGTTGTAGCTTGTGCCTCAATTCACTTGGCACATGTACATAACAAGTACATCCAAATATCTTCAAGTGGGAAAGATCAGGTTTCTTACCATAATAGGCTTGATATGGTGTCAAGCCATGGATCCCTGAGGTAGGAGCCCTATTCATTAGATACACGGCGGTATTTGCTGCATCACTCCAAAACATGTTAGGTACATTCATCTCATTAAGCATTGCTCTAGCGATCTCGGCAATGTATCTATTCTTTCTCTCTGCTACTCCATTTTGTTGGGGTGTGTACCTTCATGTTACTTGCCTCTTGATGCCTTGATCCATTAAAAAATCAGAAAACTCATTTGAGAAATATTCTCCCCCTCCATCGGACCTTAGCTTCTTGATATATGTACCTGTTTCCTTCTCTACCATTGCCTTGAATGCTTTGAAACATGTAAACACATCTGATTTGTTTTTGATGAAATAAACCCAAACCATCCTTGTGCAATCATCTATAAAAGTGACAAAGTACTTGTTACCTCCAATGGATTGCTCTTTCGTTGGCCCCCACACATCTGTATGTATCAACTCCAATGGATGTTGGCTTATGTAGCCACTCTTCTTGAATGGAAGTCTCGCTTGCTTCCCTAGTTGACAAGATTCACATAAATGCTTCATACCTTGTCCTTGGAAGTTGGGAAGACCTTCAACCAGCCTCTTGAATTGCATTTCCTTCATTCTTTGTATGTTGATGTGACCTATCCTCTTGTGCCACAAGTCCAACTCCGAAATCCTCTTGTTTCCATATGTGAAGTAGACATGTTGAGTAGAATGAGAATTTACCTCCAAAGTGAAGAGTCTCCCTTGCTTCTTTCCTCTTGCTATGACCTTGTAACCTTGTTTAGGGTTCTCCACAAAACATCCACCTTTGTTGAACCTTACTTGATAGCCTCTTTCAACCATTTGCCCAACGGACACCAAGTTCTTTGTGATGGTAGGTACATGCAAGACATCCTTGAGACATCTTCCTTCCTCCTTGTCATCCAAAGCTACATCTCCAACATGGGAGATCTCATGGGCTGTATCATCACCTGTTTCTACATGTCCTTTACCTTTGGGAACATGTAGATTAGTAAACCAAGAAGCATTGCAACTCATATGGTTGCTACATCCACTATCAATATACCAAGTGTTATCTACTTTGCTTGAATTCCCATTCATGTGCATCATCAAGAGATTGTCATTTTCTGAACTTGTAGAAGCATAATTACCTTGGCCTTTGTATGAAGAACCTTGATTATAGTTCCTTTGGTTTCCTCCTTGGTAGCAATCTCTAGCATAGTGGCCAAACTTGCCACATATGTAACATCCTTCGCCATCTTGATTCCTGTTGATGTCGTCCTCCTCTTCCTCTTGATCTTCCTCTCCCTCTTTGTGATGAGGTGCCTTGGTCATGTCCTTGATTTCTTGAGTGGCCTTGCCTTCCTCCAAACCTTCCTTTGCCCCTTCCTTGTCCTTGTCTTCCTTTGCCCCTTTGATTACCTGCATAGAAAACTTGTGCATCTTTGCTTTTAGTTGAACTTCCACCTATGTTCATTTCTTCGGTGACCATGAGAGCAACCAATTGCTCAAAATCGGGAAGATTATCCCTTACATAAACTGAAGTGGTAAAGGGTTTCCACTTCTCATCATCTCTCAAACCATTGAGAGTATAAGCCACAAGATCGTCATCATCTACGTGGCTTCCAATGGATCCCAATGCATCTGATAACTCCTTGACCTTAAGTATGTAGTCATTTATGCTACTCCCTGAGCTCTTCCTAAGGTTGTTGAGCTCATTCTTGAGTTGGATCTTCCTTGCTTTGGTGCTTGTTGAATAAAGCCTTTCAAGTGTCTCCCATACCTTCATGCTTGAATCCAGGTCTTGGATATGGCCGATCATGCTATTGCTAATGTGTTGGGAAAGAATAAAGATAACCCTCTTGTCTCTTTCATTCCATTCCCTAAAGGCCCTTCTCTGGTCATTGGTTGATTTCTCATCCAACCTAGGTCTTGGTTCACTTCCACTAATCAACCCCCAAAGGCCCTTGCCCATAAGATAGTTGGAGACCCTAAATCTCCATGGTTGATAGTTACCTTTGTCTAGCTTTTCAATTTGAGTGTTGAAGTCTCCCATATCTAGTCTTTGATACTTGACCTAGCCCTTGGCTAATGCTCCAATGTGTGTAAAATGAAAATGAGGCTCTGAGGTTACCTCAATCCAAAGCTTTCCTTAGATGGACACCTTGTGCT
>CM035425.1:78092113-78114613 GCA_020310875.1 Ceratopteris richardii | reverse complement strand
GGGAAGACGTGAGGATGGTATGAAGACCTCGAGCAAGTGGCGGCACAAGTGCGTGAGTGAGAAGCACACAAGCATGCACACACATACACACACACGCGCACACAAGGCAAGACAAAGAGTGAGAATCAATGGAGCGTTTAGATTACTTTCAAAATGCCCTTACAAGTTCGTTTCAATTACAATCTACCCTCAAAAATGAGCTCTCTAGCTCTTTTTATAGTTTTTGACTAGCTTTTGGCCCTGTCCAGACCTAGTGTTCGGCCTAGTTAAAAATTAGGTTCTAGGGCTTATTTGGGGGCTCAAACGAGATCTAAAAAATACGAAAATTGGTACACAACTACTTCTAAGGCTCCTCAAGCTCAAGGACTCCTTGGCTTGCACAAAATGGAGCTACAAAAATGTGAAATGATATTTACAATGATGGTTAGTGATAAAAATCACTGTTGTTGTAGGGATTTCTTCTAGTGATCTGTCATACATATCTTCGAGCTCCCTACTTGCTCTTCCTCCCTGCATGTCCATCTCTTTGTCTTGAAAAAATATTGGCCTACTTGCCAGATCTTCTTTGACTGCCCTGTTTGCTTGTGCTGTCCCTTCGCTCTGACTCCCTTCTTTGACTTTCATGTCTTGTACGTCCTGGTGTACCAAGGCTACTGCCAACACCCCCCCCCCCACTCTCGCGTCTGTCGCCCCTGACAGACCCTTGTCGAGCTGCTTTTTGGACGTAATATTGGACAACATCCGCGGCGAGGTGGTGTTCTTCTAGCCTGAGTCCCCTTGCTAGATCTGTCAGCAATGCATCCCAATTGACTGGCCCTGGGACATCTGGATGGGGCACCCGTAACTGCTCTGAGTGAATGGTTCGCTCCACAGCAAATAAATGGAGGAGATGTGAGGGTCTGGGTACAAATATTTCTGAGTGGTATTCCCAGAACCCTGTTATGAACATCTCTTTGAATGTTTGTTTGAAGCAGGCCGGGAGGTATTTTATTCTGGCGTGCCAAGCGTATATCACCTCTATGGAAGGAGTGGTGCTCATGTCATAAACTAAATCTTGGTTGCCTGTAAGGAATCCGACGCCTGAGAAGTGTGGGTCCTTGATATTCTTGAATGTCCTGAATGTAATAAGCATTAACTCAAAAATTTTCATGCACATCTGGGCCATTACATCAGGGGTATTCTTTAATCGGATGCTCCAGTGCCGTATAGTGGAAATCATGTAATTGACGGTGGGAGGCCCTTGAGGGGGTGCTAGATAGACGTAGTTTAACCATTTGGCGCATCCCTTGATATTCTTGACTGCAATGGTAAACTCTGGCCATGTGCGTCTGCGGAGTACAGGAACATAACAAGGGTTATATTTAATAAAAAGAGGCATATTCGTCCAGGTGCGAACCATCTCCGGATAGGTTTCGAGGAGTCGGATCCTCCAAGTGGGTTGATGAATGGATCCTTTTTTAGCGCTCTCTGGGATGTCATCTGGCCCAAATTGTGTAGCAAACGTTGGAGGTTTGCCACATCTGTGTTGGATTTCTGCATTGTAGTCCGCCAGAAGTATACAATATGGCACGTATTGATCATCATTGGTTCCGATCCATCTATGGTGGGACATGCTGCGGAAGTATTCTGATTTAATAATAGTGTCCTCTATCTTTGCCATAGATTGGATCTGAACTGCCACTCGATCTTCATGAGTTGAGGCCGTTTTCTCTAGTGTTTGGAGCCACTCAGGTACTTCGATTTCTAACGTATCCATTCCTTCTGCGGTTTGCTCACCACCTGGCATTGGCATAGGAACGTAAGGTTCCTCATACGTCTCATCTACCTCGATGGGTACGAAATCCTCGGGTTCAGGTTCGACAACTGGAGAGGGTTGCCTTTCATGTGTGAGTAATCTTGCCTGTAATTCGGCCACCTGCTCTTTCAATGCCTTGACTTCCTCTGAAGTCGTGGTCGTTTCTGTGACTTTGGGTGCTGTCTATTGCTCTTGGAGTTGATTGCGCAGCGCATCACGTTCCCTTTCCAAGTCATCATGAGCTTCTAATAGATCTGCATAGCTGTCCAAGATGGTCTTCATTGTCTCTGAGGGCACAACTTTAAACTGCTCTGGATCAATTTCGTGTGGAGAGCCTTCCATTGCTGCTTCTAGATTTGCTTCATTTTGCTGCTGCAGCCTCTTGTTTTCTTCTAGGGCGGCCGCCATGTGTTTTCTGAGAAGTGCCAGGTTACGCCGGACTTTGAGATTATCGGCTTGGTATACCTCGAGCAAAGCTTCTAGTTGTTTGGCACCTGATTCTGTCGAGGGTTGGGGTGCCGCCAATAAGGTTTGGTGAGCCTGCTCAAGCGTCGTGTAGCGTTGATTCAGTTCTGCATTTTCTGTTTGTAGAATGAGAAATTGTCTTTGTAAGTTTTGATGGTGCGTTTCCAGATTCTGATACCGGTTGTCCAGAGCTTTGTATTCATGCTGGAGCTGGTATACACATTGGTTTAGTGCTAAGAATATGTTATTTACATTAAATAATGATGGGGAGGGTGAAGATGCAGGGGGAATGGGGGCGGGAATGGGAGAGGTGAATGATGTGGATGTACGTGGAGATGTGGGTGGAGGGGGTATGTGTGATGAAGGTGGCATAGGGGGAGGGAGCGGTGCTGTGGCAGGTGATGTTTCCATCGTGTCAACTGTTTGAGTGACGGTGTAGATGGGAATCGTTGGTGGAGTGGATGTGACATCGGTGAACAGGGTGGTGAAGGTGGGCATGGTGACTCCCCCGTATTGGATTCCCGGAGAGAGTGGGATGCCCATGACCACGGTAGTGGTAGTGGATGTGGTAGTGTTAGTGTCCGGTGGTGGAGTGAATTGTGTAGTGTGAGGTGGGGATGGGGGTGACAACGGTGCTTCCTGATAGTCTTCTGCTTGCGCTGCCTCGCCTGGTGCTGATGTATTGATGTGAATTTGCTTCCCGGACCTCCTGGGACGAACGGGAACTCTTTTTTCAAACCTGTGGATGTAGGCCATTACCTCATGAATGGCCTCGTCCAGTCCTACAGCGTCGGCATGAAGGTTCATGGACTCAATGAACAACTCGTCCACACCTTCCTCAGCTAGCAAGTCGTTCATGAGTCTTTTGCCCTGTTCTAGAGACATCTGATGCTGTTCCTGAACCAGTCGCATGGTTCGATATAGTCTCTTGATTTGTGCCGAATATGCTGGGGCACTTGCTAACTCGGAGAGTTCGTCATATTCTTGATGTTGTTCTTCGTCGGCCTCTTCTTCATCTCCTCCTGCCTCTTGTTCATCTACATCGACTTCTATAGTTTGTGGTTGGGTGGGGGCCGATGTTGTTTGGGGTCGCGGTTCCTGAGCTCGCGCTGCTTCGGCTTCGAGGTTAGAGTCATAGATTAATCTGGCAATTTCTTCATCCGTGAGGTCCTCAAGAGTAAATCCCTGCGGAAATTCCAAATCGGATGGAATGGGTGGAAACACCAGATTAGGCCCCTCTGTGCTTGGTCTTGGTAACCGGATTGTGAATGGCCTAACTCGTCGTGTCTGGGGAGGAGTGATTTCTGGTGTAGCGGTAGCTCCCCTTGGTTGAGCACAGGGTAGTTGGACTCCCCCCCTCATCTTCTTTGATGGGGGACCTGCTGCTGATAGTCTTCTCTGGAATTCTTGGACTCGGGACCATACAAGTGCCCGCTAAACAGGCACGTCATAAGCCAAGCATCTATAGATTATTCTGGTCAAAGCACAACACCCGTGGAGCACATTCTTCTGTTTTTTGTTCCACCTTTGATGCGCTAGGTGGATCTGATCTATGATCCAGTGTGGTACATTGATGGGCAGGCTTTCGGTTTCTGCTAGATATAAACTGAACCATATTTTTTTCGGGGGCATTGTGAAGCGTTCTTGGGCGGGAAAAGCAAAATGTTGCATGATGGTTCGCAGGTGAAGCGCAATGGTAGGTGTCATCGCAACCATGTCCTTCAGCTTATTAAGATCTTTGTGCTTCATTCGACCTGGAACCATGGTTTCCTTTTCTGTTGGGATGTGCATGCCATACATACCCAATGCTTCTCTTACCAGATTGAGGGTCAACTTGAATCTTTTAAGCTCATTACCCGGCAGCAGTGATGGCAGCACAAAGGTGCTGTCGCCGCCCTTGGCTCTGCTTGGTGTGATGGTACTGATCAGATAAGAACATCTTAAAAAATCTGGCTTTGGTAAGTGAGTCCTGAAATAACTTTCCACACCTGCTTTGACCCAAACTGATCTCATGACTTCGGCATTTTGGTAGCTTTCAAACTCGCGTGCGAAAAAGTGGTATCGACCCCATTTGCCATTGAACTCCAATTCTACTTCCCAGAAATAGGTCCCATCGCCCAGTGGTCCAGCAACATCACTGAACCAATGCGCATGCTTACCTACTTGAGAAGTGTGCCCTTGAGGAGGATCCTGAATGGGGATCACATGCACTGCTTGAAGCTCTTGCGGTCTTGCTGTGAGACGTGGCTCAAGGAGAAGTGTTTCTATGTCCACAATCTGGGCACCAGATCCGGCTTGAGAACTAGTACCTGCTTCTGCCATGGCCCTGTTCGCTGGTTGGTTCTGTGAGAATATAGAACCAAGTGTTAACATCGTAATGGACAGACTAAATCCGTTGTTGTCCCCGTTACAACATTAACATGAGGTGGGTGATGAGTTAGTGGTTAGTAAGTGCATGAAGACAGTGTGTGTATTTAGTGCTTGTGTTGTCCTAGGAGACTACTGCAGTTAGTAAGTAGGTATGGATTTACAAATTGGGGTCGGGGGGTTTATTACAGGCCCTAGGCTGCCAAATGCAGTGAGTGGGCTTTGCCTTCGGTTTCGGAGAGTCTCTACAGAGCCTTCTCGGTGTCGTGGTTTGAAGATGAGGCCTTTTCGGGACCCATTTACAATTGATTACATGTACGCTCTTGGGTTTTGGTGTGTACATGAGTGTCGAGAACGAGTGAAATCTGGCAGTATGCGTCGCTGCGTTATGCTGTTTAAGTTCTGGCCTCAGCGTAGCTACTTGTGCCATCAAGCAAGCCTTAGGCACCCAAATTTGTCTTGATTGTGGGCTTGCCTTCATCGACTTCTTGGGCACCCAAATAGATTTTACTTTAGCAGAAGAATTTTTGAAAGACTTCTTATTAGCGTTGCGTTGTTGGTCACTAATAAGAGGCTTTGCCCCTGTAGTTGACGGTGGTGCAACCGGTCGTTCGCCTTTCCGCACCCATACCTGGTCTATTTTCTGGGCTGTTCTGCTGCGCAGGTACTTTTGATCTCTGACATAGGTAGTACCCTGCTTCTTCTGCCTTTGATCCACCTTGGGTTGCTGCCTCCTTCTAGCCTTTGGAAAAGAAGGGAGTTCCGTTGCATTCCTGACTCCTTTTTTGCAAATATCATTCCTCTGCAACACATAGTTTTGGACAAGAACAGCATGGTCATCTTCATGTGTACCCCTGGAAGGACCAGGAGTCTGTGCCTTTCCTAGTTCCTTGAGTGCTCCATTGTCTAATTCTACTGTAACTCGACTATGATTGACCCAAACTTGGAGAAGTCCACTTCTTAGGTTTAGATTGACTGCTTGGTCATAGATCCAATCCTGACCCAAGACGAGAGGTTCAGTGAGATCCTCATCTTGACACACTAGTACTTTAATGGTCGTTGCCTCCTCGTGAATGTAGAGGGGAAGTTCCACCTCGCCCATGCAAGGGGTTTCCACGCCTCCCAATCCTATGAGGTATGCTTCCACAGGATGGACAGTTAACTGTAACTCTTGACAGTAAGACAACTTAACAGCGCTAGTGGCAGCACCTGAGTCAATCAAGGCTCTTACGGTCCTTGTACTCTTTCCTTGTCCTATGTCTATGGTTATGAAAGGACGTCTATCAATTATTCTATTCGAGCGGGTTCCTGCAACTTCACACATGGCTATGGGAAATCCTTGGTCTGCATAGTCATTCGCTCCAGGCTGATCTCTACCTTGCCTTCGTAATTTCATCCTTCTGATGCGTTCTAAAGCCTCTGCTTGAGCTTCTTCTCTAATTCTCTTTTCTTCCTCTTTGTGTTTCTTAGCAGTGTTGAGTCGGCTGAGCATTTCCTCCGTGAGGGGTTCCTGGTACAACTTGACTCTGCATCCGCTAATATAGTTAGGGAGAACATCACCCTCTAATGTGGCCAATTGTACTGCTCCACTTGTGGAGATCCTATTGATGATCATAGGTCCGTAGCCTCTCTTTTCTAGCTTCCTTGCGTGTTGTTTCAGTGTATAGACTAAGACTAGATCTCCCGTTTTCAAGCCTTTATCCTTCACGTGGGCATCAAAGTATGCTTTCTGTCTCTTCTTGGCTGCATATATCCCTGCAGCGGCTCTCAGTCTTGTTTCTCCTAATCGTTCAAGGTCAAAGATCCTAGAGGAGAGCTCATGACCTGTCCATTCGTGCTCTTGTGCTACTCTCAATGTGGGGATCAGGAAGTCCAAGGGTAGCACAGCGTTTTGGCCGAAAACCATCTGGAAGGGGGTGGCTTGGAGTACCGTTTTGTAGGCCACTCGGTATGCCCAAACAGCATGGTGTAGCTGTTTGTCCCAATCAGAGCGTTTAGTGTTCACTAATTTCGTCAGTACATTGCATAAAATCTTATTAGTGCTCTCAGCTTGTCCATTAGCTTGAGGGTGATAAGGGGCAGACTTCTTGTGTATTACCAAGAATTCTTGGAGTAGATTTTCAATCACTTCGTTCAAGAAATGAGTGCCTCTATCACTTACAAGCTCTATGGGTAGTCCATATCTCGTGAATACATTCTCAAACAAGAATTTGGCAGTTGTTTGAGCATCGTTCTTGGTTGTAGCTTTTACCTCTGTTAGTGTGTAAAACACCACAAGAACTAAACTAATGTGGTATTAGAAGACCTCCATAACCACCATTAGCTTAGCAACACTCACATTATGAGTCTTCATCTCTGAACTTAGTGAAAATCAAAATTTCACTTCACAGAAATCTGCGCCTTTTCTTCAATCCTTCAATCTGACCTGTATTAGCTTAATCTTTGCCAAATCTTTTGATTACTTGCTAAGAAAAGTTCTTGCTAGTGTTAAGCAACACATAACAAACAAAACTTTCAAGCAATAACTTCACAATCCTCTGATTTTGTACCAATCTTTACACTATGTCTGAAAACTGAAAATGTACTTCATCGATTTGACATACCTTCATTCTTAAACTGATTTCTCTGAGTACGCGTCCCGTTTCTCAAAGATCTTTTGACCAAATGTAGTTGAGGATTATAGCTTTCCAATGAGCTATCACTTACCAAAAACTTTACACCATGCTTCGAGATCTGACCTTAAGAAGATCAGTCAAATGTGCGCCAGAAAAGTCGTAACTGTCAACTAACTTTCATAGTCATATGAAATGACTTGAGACTCAATATACAATAGGAATTAGACACAATGCTTCTACACAAACATGTGTTGATTATCAGAGAAGGTGTGTACAAAATGGCTTGGCCTAATTTTGCTCACAGCCATGGAAAACTCTATCAGACTCAGAAGTTTTCTCTCACCATCTCTCTCAGAAATTACACGACTTTTCTCTACTACCTCAAACTACAAAATTGAGTTCTCTCTTACATGTTCCTGACTCAAATTAACTTATATACCTAAAGTTTACATCCTTTTTGACTTGAACTCGTAAGTTCTAAAGATCAAATACAAATCTAGACTCTAATTTTGCACTAATTTACAATAGTGAAATTATCTCTTCACTTAGGCTTGATTTTCTGTAGGTCTTTTCTTCACTTCTTATTTCCTCCATCATATGTCTCCATATGTCTTCATATATGCATGCCTAATTAGTGAGTGAAGCCCCAACAGCTCCCCCTCAATCACTAATTAGCATAATTTGACTTCTTCACATAGTCTCTTTCTCTTTTATTCCTGCCATCTCCTTGAACTTACTTGTCTTTACTCCATCCAAGCTTTTTGTCATAATATCTGCAATCTGATCTTTTGTGGAAGTATACACCACTTCAATCTCTTTCTCCATTACCTTTTCTCTAAGAAAATGGTACTGTATCTCTATGTGCTTTGTCCTTGCATGAAACACAGGATTTGCTGCAAGATATAATGAACTCATGTTATCTCCATGAATGATGGGTATACCTTGATCAATTCCCAAGCTTTTGAATAATGTCTGCATCCATATGACTTCCTTTGCTGCTTCCACAAGTCCTTTGTATTCAGCTTCAGTTGATGATAAGGCCACTGTGTGTTGTTTCTTTGAACACCAACTCACAAGCTTATCTCCAATGTATATCATGTAGCCATGTGTAGACCTTCTGTCATCTTGACTTCCTGCCCAATCTGAATCACTATAGGCTCTCAATCTTATATCTGATGTAAAAGGATAATACAATCCTTCTTTCAAAGTCCCTTTGATATATCTAAGGACTCTTTGACCTGCAATCCAATGTGGATCCTTTGGACAATGCATGAATTGGGAAAGGACACCAACTGCATAACTAAGATCAGGCCTTGTTAGAGTTGCATAAATCAAACTTCCAACTAGAGATTGATACTTCCTCATGTCTTTGAACTCTGCACCATCATATCTACTGAGTTTGTGATTGACTTCTAATGGTGTAGATGCCTCTCTGCAATTCTCCATGTTAAACTTCTTTAGAAGATTCAAGAGATACCTTTCTTGTGATACATAAATGCCATGCCCTGCATAAGTGATTTCCATTCCAAGAAAATATGATAATTTTCCTAGATCACTTATCTTGAATTCTCTTTCAAGTAGCTTCTTCACCTCCTTGATTCCTTCATTTGAGGTACCTGTAATTATAATGTCATCTACATATATACAAATGTAGATCATACCTTCATCTGTTCTTTTGATAAGTAAGCTTGCATCTGCCTTTGAACTTTGATATCCAAGATCATTAAGATACTTTACAAGTCTATAATTCCAAGCTCTTGGAGCTTGCTTCAAACCATAAAGGGCTCTTCTCAACCTGCAAACATAATTTGGACACTTATGATCTGCAAACCCTTGAGGTTGCTCCATGTAAACCTCATCTGATATATATCCATTCAAAAATGCATTCTTAATGTCCAATTGACTCAATGTCCATCCTTTTGATGCTGCAATGGCAATGATTGTCCTTATGGTTGACATCTTTGCCACAGGACTGAATGTCTCATCATAATCTATGCCAAATGTTTGAGCATAGCCTTTAACCACCAATCTAGCTTTGTATCTGGCTATAGTTCCATCTGCATGCTTCTTAACTTTGTAAACCCATTTGTTTCCAATCACTTTCTTACCATTAGGCTTTGGGACAAGTTCCCAAGTTTTGTTCTCTTCAAGAGCATCAAATTCTTCCTTCATTGCTACTTCCCATTGTCTCTTACCCTTTGCTTCATCATAGCTTTGAGGTTCTTCATCTTCCTTAACCATGTAAGCATAATTTTTCTGAGTCAAGTAAGAAGTGTCATATGAATACCTTGTAGGTTGATTCCTTATTCTGGTTGACCTTCTTGGTTCACACACTTCATGTCTATCTGGATGTACTTCTTCATCAAATATTGGTCCATCTTCATTCCTTCTATATGATCCAACTCTTGATGTGCTTGCTTGCATATGTTCTTCATCTCCATCTATCTGCATATGTGATTTACCTCTTGCACTCCTTCTTATCTCTTCCTCAAATGTTTCAAGCTCACATTCTTTATCTGCATACCAACTCTTCTGTTCATCAAAGGTCACATCTCTGGAAACAATAAAATGTTTAGTTAAAGGACTCCATAGTCTATAACCCATTTGCTTTTCATCATACCCAATAAACACATATCTTTCTGCCTTTGGTTCAAGCTTATGTCTGAGTTGTGATGGTACATAAGCATAGGCAATTGACCCAAACACTTTACAATGGTCAAGTGTTGGTTTCTTACCCCACCAAGCTTCATAAGGGGTCATACCATTCAAAGCTCCACATGGTAACCTATTCACAAGGTATGTGGCTGTATTTACAGCCTCAGCCCAAAGATAATTAGGGCAATTCTTTTCTTTTAACATTGCTCTTGCAAATTCAACCAATGTTCTATTCCTCCTTTCTGCCACCCCATTATGTTGAGGTGTATACCTGCAAGTTATCTCTCTCTTGATACCTGCATTCCAAAGATAATCATTAAACTCTTGGGAGAAGTATTCTCCCCCTCCATCAGACCTTAGCCTCTTGAGTTTGTGACCTGTAACTCTTTCTGCATAAGCATGAAAATGTTTGAAGGCTCCAAAGACTTCTGATCTTTCCTTTAGAACATAAAGGGTTATCCACCTTGTAGCATCATCAATAAACAAAACATAATACCTAGATCCATTTATTGAACCTTCTTTTGTTGGCCCCCATACATCTGTATGTATGAGTTCAAGCAAACCATCATGCTTGAAACCTTTCTTCTGGAATGGTTGTCTATGAGCTTTTCCCATCTGACAAGCTTCACACTTGTATATCATATGTTGATTCTTCACATTTGGTAATCCCAATACAGATTGGTTCTCCACCATAGTTTTGATTCCTCTTTCATTGAAATGTCCCAATCTTTTATGCCAAAGATCTAACTCTGTAATTACTTCATCACCATGTGTAATTAGGGCTTGACCAACATTTCCTTGCACTTTGAGAGTAAAAAGTCTACCTTCCTTCTTGCCACAAACAATGGGTTTGTAAGCATCCTCTGGATCTTCAACAAATACCCCTTCATTTGTAAATCTGACTTGAAAACCTTTTTCCACTATTTGTCCAACACTAATCAGATTCTTTGGTATTGTTGGAACATACAAAACATTTGTTAATAAATCAGCTCCACTCCTGCACTTCACTTTTCCAATTGAATGCACATTATGCTTTGTATTGTCACCTGTTTGTACTGTATGACTTGAATTTCCTTCTTCCAATTCTGACAATAATTCTATATTACCTGATAAATGATTTGAACAACCAGAGTCAATATAGAATACCTTGAGATCCTCCTTCTCTGATGAACTAATTGAATTCATCATCAATGTTGTATGGTTGTCATTCTGTGTATCATTTGCATAATTGTAATATGTGGTGTTATATGATTGATTCTGATTCCAATTTCTTCCACCACCTCTACCAAAACTTCCTCTTGAATTATGTCTTCCTCTTTGAAATTGATTCTGAAACCTTCCACCTCTTCCTCTGCCATTGTTGTTCTGATTTTGGCTTGCTCCTTGTTGATTGTGCCAACAATCATATGCTAGATGATTACTCAATCCACAAATCCAACATGTCTTCTTGTTATTGTTCTGATTACCTCTACCTCTTCCATTACCTCGACCTTTGCCTCTGCCAAAACCTCTTCCTCTTGCATAATTTGCTTGAGTTGTTGACTCTTCTTCATCCTTTGCCTTGCCTTTATCTCCTTTCTTTTTATTCTTCACATACATTGCAGAACTTTGACCTTTGTCTCCATCTGACTTTAATTCTTGCTCAAATGTAAGCATCAATCCAAGTAATTGATTCAATTCTGGCACATAATGGTTTAATGAGAGTTCTGTTGAAAGTACAAAAGGCTTCCACCTTTCATCACCTCTTAATCCTGCAAGTAATTGAGCTATCAACCTATGATCTTCAATATCCTCATCAATAGATCCAAGGCTATCTGCCAAGTCTTTCATCTTAGTAACATAATCACTAATGCTTTGACTTTGCTTTTTCTTGAATGTGGTAAACTCTGACCATAAGCTAGCTTTCCTAGCTTTAGTAGTGTTTTGGAAGTGGTCTTCCAAAGCATTCCAAATATCTTCAGCTGTTTCTAAACCTCTGATATGTGGCAACAAGTGATCTGTAATAGTGTTGTATATATAAGCTCTTGCACTTGCATCTCTCTTCTGCCATAGCTTCAAAGCTTCTAGCTCTTCCTTCCTTGGATGACTTTCATCTTCAAATTTAGGCTTCTCCTCTTCACCTGTCACATATACCATTAAGTCCTTACTCATAAGTAAGGCCTCCATCCTCATTACCCAAGCAGGATAGTTATCTCTGTCCAATTTGTCAATGGACACATGATCTGCCATGGTATCCTTGCTTCTGCTTCAACCTGTAAGTGTAAGGTTAAAGAATGATACCTTTTGTAGACCTTTACTCTTGGGAGTAACTTCGAAATACTCTTCTGATGACTTTGATTGTTAAACACCTCAGCTTCCTCCTTCTTTGATAAAGAACTCTTCAAATCTTCTTGTATCTGCACTCCTTTTATTCTCGAGGACCTTATCTGCTCTGATACCACTTGTTAGTGTGTAAAACACCACAAGAACTAAACTAATGTGGTATTAGAAGACCTCCATAACCACCATTAGCTTAGCAACACTCACATTATGAGTCTTCATCTCTGAACTTAGTGAAAATCAAAATTTCACTTCACAGAAATCTGCGCCTTTTCTTCAATCCTTCAATCTGACCTGTATTAGCTTAATCTTTGCCAAATCTTTTGATTACTTGCTAAGAAAAGTTCTTGCTAGTGTTAAGCAACACATAACAAACAAAACTTTCAAGCAATAACTTCACAATCCTCTGATTTTGTACCAATCTTTACACTATGTCTGAAAACTGAAAATGTACTTCATCGATTTGACATACCTTCATTCTTAAACTGATTTCTCTGAGTACGCGTCCCGTTTCTCAAAGATCTTTTGACCAAATGTAGTTGAGGATTATAGCTTTCCAACGAGCTATCACTTACCAAAAACTTTACACCATGCTTCGAGATCTGACCTTAAGAAGATCAGTCAAATGTGCGCCAGAAAAGTCGTAACTGTCAACTAACTTTCATAGTCATATGAAATGACTTGAGACTCAATATACAATAGGAATTAGACACAATGCTTCCACACAAACATGTGTTGATTATCAGAGAAGGTGTGTACAAAATGGCTTGGCCTAATTTTGCTCACAGCCATGGAAAACTCTATCAGACTCAGAAGTTTTCTCTCACCATCTCTCTCAGAAATTACACGACTTTTCTCTACTACCTCAAACTACAAAATTGAGTTCTCTCTTACATGTTCCTGACTCAAATTAACTTATATACCTAAAGTTTACATCCTTTTTGACTTGAACTCATAAGTTCTAAAGATCAAATACAAATCTAGACTCTAATTTTGCACTAATTTACAATAGTGAAATTATCTCTTCACTTAGGCTTGATTTTCTGTACGTCTTTTCTTCACTTCTTATTTCCTCCATCATATGTCTCCATATGTCTTCATATATGCATGCCTAATTAGTGAGTGAAGCCCCAACAACCTCTACCCACTTGGTGAGATAATCTGTTGCCACAATGATGTATTCCGCATGAGAACCTTTCGTTGGGGGATTAATAGGACCTACGAAGTCTATTCCCCACTTAGAGAATGCACGTCCACCCATCATAGGTTTCAGTGGCATCTCATCTTTGCGTATAGGATACTGAGTCCTTTGACAGATATCACACCGTTTCACATAGGTATGTGCATCCATGTGAAGGGTGGGCCACCAGAAGCCCGCAAACAATATTGCCTTGATCACCCGATCTAGACTAAAGTGTCCTCCTGCTACACCTTGGTGAGCAGTTTCTAAGATCTTAAGATATTCACTCTCATGGACACATAATCTCAGGTAACCATCTTTACCGCGCTTATATAGATTATCACCTATGAGTGAATAATCCTGGGCTTCTTGTTCCAAACTCCTCTTTCTAGCTAGAGTCATGTCTGGAGGGAATGTGTTTGTCCTCAGGAATGATACTAGTGGTTCGCTCCAATCTGGCACAATGGATATTTGATAGAGAGTGGCATGTTCCACAGGTGGTTTAGTGCAACAGATTGGGCATTCCTTGCACAACTTTTGGACATCCGCTTCCATGGTTGGCCAGTGCACTCCAAATCTCTTTAGAGTCTGTAAAGTTCGTTGTTTTGAATGGTGTTGCTCTAGTGCACCTACATGTGCTAATTGCAACCATTTAGCGTACTCATCCTCTTCTACGCAACAAGCCAAGATCCCTTGATCTGTGTGCTTGTACATGCTTCCTGCCATGATGTGGTATTTTTGGGCTTTTACAACCTCTCTGTTCCATGTGTTTACCACAGGATGGTTAGGCCCGTATGTCAATACTGGTACCAATGGCTTGGCCCACTGCGGCACCACTTCCAAATTAAACAAGTAAGCATCAGGAAGGTCATCTGACACTCCTTGTGGGGCTTCTCCCGATGTGAGCCTAGAGAGATGATCTGCTCTCAAGTGAGTCCTACCTTTTCTTACCACAACCTCAAAGTCATATTCCATTAGTAAGAGAAACCATCTCACTAATCTACCTGTATTGCATGGCTTGTTTACTAAATACAACAATGCCTGATGGTCCGTAAAAAATTTAAACTTATTTGCAAGCAAATAATGTCTAAACTTTTTAACTGCATATACCATGCCTAATCCTTCTCGTTCAGTAGTGGTATAATTTCGTTCAGCCGCATTCAATTGTCTACTCGCATAGGCAATTGGAAGGTCCATATTACCTTCACCAGTAGGTTGTGCAAGTACACATCCAATAGCATAATTGGATGCATCCACGTGAACATGGAATGGCTTATTCCAATCTGGTGTGGTCAAGATTGGTGCTGAACATAATCTTCGTTTAAGCTCCTGGAAGGAATCCTCACATTCATCCGTCCACTCAAAGTTGGTCAGAAGTCCGTACATGGGCTTTGCAATGACAGCATACATGTGTATAAATCGTCGATAATAACCACAATGCCCCATGAAAGCTTGTACTTCCTTGACATTCTTTGGCCTAGGTAGCTCTGCTATGGCTCTCACTTTTTCTTCGTCGGTAGATATGCCATTCTTTGACACTATGTGTCCGAGAATCTTACCTTGCCTGACCATAAAAACGCACTTTTCTGGGTTCAGGCAGACTTGATATTCTCTACATTTGTCAAAGATTTGTCTGAGTTCAGGAATATGAGTTTGTCTAACATTGGAATGAGCACAAAGATCATCAACATAGACTTCTAAACTCTTCCTCAGGAACTCCTTAAACACATGGCACATCAGCCTCTGGAAGGTGGCTGGTGCATTGGTAAGCCCAAATGGCATTACTCTAAAAGCAAAAATGCCCCATTCTGTGGCAAAGGCTGTCTTATGCTGATCCTCTGGAGCTATGGCTACTTGATTGTAACCCGAAAATCCATCGAGGAAACTGTACACTTCCTTGCCTGCCACTCTTTCTAAGAGATGTTCTGTTATGGGAAGCGGATAGTTATCTCGAATTGTGGCTGCATTAACCTTTTTCAAGTTAATGCACACACGCAGTTTGCCATTCTTCTTGGGCACCACTACGATGGGGGATACCCATTCAGTGTGCTCAATTTCATAGATAAATCCGGCTTCGACGAGTCTATCTATCTCTTCCTTGATCTTAGCAGCATAGTTATCGTTATATGTATAAGGCTTTTGCTTAGAGGGTTTGGCATCTGAGGTCATGGGGATGGTGTGTGAGCATATGTCAGGGTCAACACCTTTCAAATCCTTGTAACTCCAAGCAAATACATCTCTGTATTCTCTTAGCAAGGTAATCAATTCGTACTCTTCTTCTTCTGTCAGGTCATGGCCTATATACGTGCATCGCTCCTCTCCTTCTTCTATGGCCACTACTATTTTCTTGGTGGTTTCTTTGTTATCATAGGCCTCTCCTGATTGTGCCTCTCGTTTAGGCATTCTTATCATGACTCTCCTGTCATCTATCTCGTACTTCTTAAAATTTTCTGGGACCTCAAACAAAGATTCTTCCTCCTCTGGTAAAACTTCTTTCTTTCTTCGTTTCTTTCCTTCTTCCTTCGAGGTCATATGTGTTGCTAATCTTACATCATTTGTAACCTCTCCATGCTTCTGAGGTTGAAATTCTACTTCATGGAAGTATTCTTCATCTGATGCAAATGGAGGGTCCATAATGATTGACTCTAGATCGGAGTCACTTGCATCCTCAAATGCATCAGGGCTAGGTTCGCATTCTTCTAAAACTGCCTCTCCCATGATTGGCTCTATGGAGAAGACTGAAATATCATAGCCATCCTCATCACAGTGAGGTGTCCATTGTTCTTCATTGATGGCTACGTCCATTGTTGCTAAAATTTCTGCCCAGCCATGGGGTTCAAATTCCTCGTCTGGAAAAACTACAGGTGCATAGGCTGGGTCTTGAATGGGTCTATGGGTTTCGTTTGCACCTATTTCTCTGGCCTTTTCTCTCTTCTCTTCTTCTACTGCTACCTTGCACATCCATAAGTGAGTGTCTTCATGCATCCATGAGGATCTAGACCCTATGGAATGCACCGATTCTGTATCATCTTTGGCTCTGTGGATGGGATTCCATTGGATAGGAGGGACATCTCTATGATAATAATCCTTGAGATTGACTTTGGTTGTAACACCTAAGTGCTGCAGGTACAAAGAATTGGTCCCCCAATCCTGTACCACTTGCAACTGTCGCATGAATGGTCTTCCCAAAATCATCTCATAGGCATGATTTTTGCTGAAGTCACATATGGCAAAGGTATGTTCAAACTCGACACCACAAGTGGTGAGAGTTATTCCTTCTAGCAATCCTAGGGGTCTCTCTATGTGACCATCTGCCATTTGCAATTTCATTCTCGTTGGCCTGAGTGCTGGCTTGCCCCAACGCTTCCATAAGGAGGTAGTGGCAATTGCTACTCCTGCACCTGAGTCCAAAATTGCCTTTGTGGTGTAGTCCTGGTAGGTAATGGGAAGATAGGTGTTCCCTTCTTCACCTTCGCACATATCTCCTATCTTATCCAAGGGAATTTCTGGCACTGTCCTATGAGATCCTACCCGGGAATGAGGTTTTGCTATTTCTGGTACTTGTTTGGCTACATGTTTCCATAATTCAGGTCTCACCTTGAGTAGCTCTTCTAACTTGAGGTTACACTGCACGTTAGTGTTCCTCACTACCTCTGTGTTCCTAGGTATGACTGAGTCGTCGTTCCTTACCATGACTGTGGGTGCTCTCATACATGTGGACTTTGCTTCCCATGGGCCTGTGAAGTGGGGTAACTCTTGTATGGAATTAGATTCAAAGTCCAATCTCTCGCGAGATTGAGTACTCTCATGTTCCCCGTAGATGGATGGGATGTCTTGTGGGAATTGGTCGTGTGCATCGTCCACAAGTTCAAAAGGAGGGGCGACCTCGCTTTCGTTTTCCCATTTGTCTTCTTGAATCTCCCGTAGGAAGTCTGGTGCAAACCGATTCATAGAAGAAGAAGTGTCCGGCTCCGTAGAATTGGGCACATAAGCAACCTGGGAAGGAGGGCTTATTCTTCCGTTGGCTCTCTCCTTGCTCTCATAATTGGCTGGAGCACAAGCTTCTTGGGGAGGAGTGCTTATTCTATTACTCTTCCGAGCAGGCTCATACACTCTTTGGGAAGGAATGTGCGTTACCTGTGGAGGTACATAAGCTTTTGAGGGAGGCTCCTGTGACTTTTGGGGGGGGAGATAAGCTTCTTGAGGAGGCTTGCTTATCTGTTCTCTCGCCCTTTCTTTTCTTTGAGGGACAGGTTCCTTTTCTGATTGTGCAATTAGCCTTTCTATTCTTTCTAAGGAGGGGGAGTTGTCTGGTTTAGTGGAATTGGCTGCATAAACTTCCGATGGGGAATGGCTCAGGTTTTTGCTTGCTTTTCCTGTCTCCTGATTTTTTTCTTCCTTGTCAGATCTTGCAATTATCCTCTCTAACTTTTCTAGGAATCCATCCAAGTGTAATTGCGTCTTGGCCGAGCCCGAGTAATTGAAAAGGCGACTGGCTTCAAACATAGTCTGAGCCAATGCAACCATTTTCGCGCACAGTTTGGTTCTTTCTATCTCTAGGTCAGCTCTAGGATAGCACTTGTCATGATCCGTGACGTTTGGCCCTTCTTGGATTCTGGCCTGATATGCTTTAAGCATCATGTTTAGGTCTTCAGGAGTGGGATCTGCTAGGACTGATCCTACTCTAGGGGGTGGTGGGATTTGATGAGGCGGTGGGGAAGGTGGTGAGTCGGATGGAGATGGGAGTGGTGGAGGCGGGGTGATGTGAGAGGGAGTTTGAGCTGTGAGTTCAGTTATCCTCGCTTTTGTTTCTCTTATGCTTTCCTCAAGCTCACTCATCTTTTTGGCCCATTGTCGTTTCATTCTTTCTCGACTATCTTTCCATGCTCTAGTCCTTTTCTTTGTTACGCTCTCGGTTTCACTAGCCTCCGGGCCCTTTTCCTGGCTTGTCTCTTGGTTTTGCTGCAATGCCTGAGCTCTAGTGACTACCTGCACTGGTGCAGTGGAAGTGACGCTTCCTGAGGGATCTACAACCAAACCAATCACATTGATAGGAGTGATTTTTGGCATATTATTGGGGTTCTTAGGGCAATCTCGTAAGAGATGTTCTTTTCCACAATCTTGGCAGAAACCTTGGATAGTCACTGACTGGGGTTGTGTAGGTGAAGGTAAGGGACAATCACGAATGAAGTGATCCCCCTGACATCGGTAGCATGGTCCTCTAGGAAAGGGTGGTCGTACCTGCCTAGGTTGAGGCCTAGGGTTGGGGTTTGCATACATGACGTTCGTGTAATCTGACTCCCAACTAGGTTCACTTGGTTCTTCACTATAGTAAGACTCACCATGTTCTGGAGACTGCATGTAGTAAGCCTGGGGACTATCGACATGCGTAGAATCAAAGCTATGGTCACTTGGGTCACTTTCTGAGATCAATGGGGTTACTGGTACAATGGCCCTATTCAGGTTTTCTTCTGCAACAGTATACTTTACTGGAATCACGTTAGCGGGGTTTGGAGGCTGTTGAGCCAGCACCGGTTGGGGTCTCTGTTGGGCCTGATATTGTGGTTGGTAGGTTTGTTGGGGTCTAGCATATTGTGGTGGTGGATTTTGGTTTTGGTATCTGCCTTGTTGGTAGGGCTGCGGGTAGGGTTGCCTAACTGCCTGCTTGTTGTATGGGCAATCTCGTGCGGTGTGATTGGTGTATCTCCGTTCTATGGTGCAGTACTGGCTACTAGGGTTCACTTGGGGTTGAGCCATAATAGGGCAGACATTCGCCATATGGTCACCACCGCATGTATAGCACCTTTTCATAGGGGCAAACCTTGGGATCTGTTTGCTAGTTACACCTAATTTCTGAGCTACCTTCTCAGCGAGTTCCTCAATTGATGTGGATTGCGTGGAAGAGTGGCTAGATGCGCTATCTGAATCTTTATAGATTTTGGAAAGCTCTAGCTCTTCCCCTAGGTTATCTTCAATGTCAATGCACATGCGTACACACTCTTCTATAGTCCTAGGGTCCTTCAGATACACATAGGATCTCAATTTCGTGCTCAGCAATCCATCGAGGAATAAGGCTACCTGTTTAGCAGCTGTGGGTAGCTCCGAAATTGGGCACCTTTCAAGATATTGTCTAAATCTTCTTCCGGCCAATCTGACAGTCTCTTGGGGGGTCTGTTTGAAGCTGTGAATCAATGAGGATGTATTGTGTCTTATGCCACTCTTAGAAAACTCTACAATGAATGCCTCTAAGAGTTGGTCTATGCTCCTGAACTGGCGCTCATCCAATGGCTGAAACCATGTAAGTGCCGTATTCCTAAGGGTTAGACCAAAGGCATTGTACTGCGTGAACAGATCTTCCACTTGTTCAGCTCTCAAGACTTGCTTGAACTCTGCCACATGATCGTAGGGATCTCCTGTGCCGTCATAGTAATTCTTCATGGACTTAACTAGTTGGGTGGGTCTCAAAGTTCTTGTGTGCTCTCTAGGCCTCGGCAGAGGGAATCCATCTACATTTCTTTGGTTCCTGTGGGCTCTCTGCATCTCAGGTTCTACCCTATTCGTCTCTGTTCTCGTTCTTTCTCTGCCCACTGGGTTGGCAAAATTTACTTCTGGTCTATCTCTACTTCTGTCTCTTTGCGTACCATGAGCTTGGGAAGTTCCAGCTCCAGGGTGACCATAGGATACATTTGATCTTGGTTGGGGGAAAATGAATTCACCCTTCCAAGTGTAGGCATGCCTATCATTTTCTGTCACCACGAAGATCCGTTCTGAAGCATGATCTAAGTAGGTCACTCTGCCTGGGCTATCCGGATCCTTAAACTCATAGATCATGATATTTCCTATGTCTGTTGGCTGATTAGACTTATACCTCCAAAAGGCTTCATCAGTTTCTCGATTGAGGAGCAACTCTATGCTCTTGTTGTCTTGGGGGACCCACTCAGGTGTGATAATCCTAGTGAGAACAGATTTACCTCGAGGGGTTCTAGGTTCCGCATCCATGTTCCCTTGCTCCAGGTCACCTAAGTCCGCTTCTGAGATTACATTCCCAAAGTCATCGGTCCTATCAGGGTGACTAGTGACTACATATATAGTTCCTTCTTTGTCCAGGTATGCACCATTTTCAAACTTGACAGCTGGGTGCTCTAGTCCAATGGATTGATCAGGGTTTTTAATCTGGACCACAGATCTTCCTAAGCCATCCTCATAGATGCTAGCACCTAATCGGTTGGTCCTAAGGTACTCCAGCTGCGTTTTGTAAGGGCCTTCTACCCTGTAGAGATAAGGCACTCCTGAACTTCCCGTAGGTCTGTCCATGCCTTGGGACATTTCTGACTCACTGGTCTCAGAGCTAGGGTAGTTTGAGCGGTGGCTCAACTGCTGGGCCCAAGACCTTGCAGTGTGATTGACACTAGCCTCTGAAGACCTAAGGCTTTGTCTCTCTCTTGCTAGATGTCGTCCTGATCTAAGGTTCATATGCCTAACTGATTAACCCAATTTTTTTCCAGAGTACAACCTCGTTGCCGATCAATTGGTATTAGTTACTTGATTCTTTTTTATTAATTATTGTGTTTATGGTCTTGTCTGATATCACGTCGTCAGGAACACTTGAATGTTCTTCGTACTTTAGGTTGATCGTTCCACGTTAGGTTCTTTTCCTTTATGTTATCGACAGTGCAGAGATTAAGTTTTTAGCTTGAACTTGAGTTTTTAGGTACTCTTCAACTTGATAACTGCCTACCGTCGCTCTCACTTGCTCCTACCTCTCGTCGTTCTTAGCCTAAGCTATGATTTGACAGAGGGAGTTAAAAGTGTCCAACCTTACTTGTTGATCCCTTGCTTTATGGTGCTCAAGAACCCGGTTCTCAAGCTTGCAAAGAAACCTTGCCTTGTACGCTCTCAGTTGCTCTCAATGGACCTATAAAAGACCCACGGTTAGCTCAATGCTTATATTCAAAGGACACAACCAACCACTTTCATTCATGTAACATAAACACATATTTGCATTGTGATTTTTAGAAAAATAATTCTAAAGACCCCTGACTTTGATCCCCCTGGGTATGGTCAACTTCAAAATACCCTCTCTGAAAATCAACGCCTTACCTTTATAAAAAACAGTTGAGGGCGTGTAGTATATGCCACGAGCTTTCCAACAAGCCCAAGAGCTCAAAAATTGGATTTCGTATGAAAAAGTTAGGACTGTTCAGGGTTTAGGGAGTTAAATCAGAATTCAACACAAGCTAACAGTCAAACAGGAATACTCGAGTAGCTTGTGGCACGGCCTCGCGATGCAATACTACACCCTAGTGTTTGTCCCACACTCAATCAAAATTTAGACCAATAATTTTGCCTTGAAAATTTGACCTAATTTGCCCTTCTAACGCGTTCGCAAAGTCTGTCGGTCGCGATTGACAGGTCAGTCGCGATCGACGTGTCGATCGCGATTGACAGGTCCGTCGTGGCTGTCAGTCGCGATTGACTGGTCAGTCGCGATTGACAGGGGTTACGAAAAGTCAATCAGTCGTGGTCAAAGGGTCGTTGACTCTGTCGGTCGCGATTGATGAGTCGATCGCGATTGACAGGCCGGTCGCGAGGGTCTGTCGATCGTGGTCAAACAGTCGTTGACCGTGTCGGTCGCGATTGACGGATCCGTCGTGGTCTGTCCGTCGTGGTCAAGCAGTCGTTGACTGTGTCGGTCGCGATTGATGAGTCGATCGCGATTGATGGCTCGATCGCGATTGACACGTGTCACGCGTATGGTCAGTCGGTCGTGGTCAATCGGTCGTTGACTCTGTCGGTCGCGATTGACAGAGCCGTCATGGGCTGTCGGTCGCGATTGACGTGTCGATCGCGATTGACAGGTCTGTCCGTCGTGGTTTGTCGATCGCGATTGACAGAGCGATCGCGATTGACAGAAATCTGTGGAATTTCAAAAAACTAAACACATTTTTGGGAAGCTCTAGGCCTGTAGGTCATGGATATGCACTTTGTTTAGCAATTAGAGCAAGTTTTCAGTCGGTCGCGATTGACAGAGCTCGGCGACACATAGACAGTTACTCAGATTTCCGTACCTGCGCAGAGTGCTGGGGATGATGATGCGGCCTGTA
>CM035425.1:78067113-78084613 GCA_020310875.1 Ceratopteris richardii | reverse complement strand
ACCAAATTTGGCGCCGTTGCCGGGGATCGAGTCTAGGACGAATGTGTGATGGTAAGAGTATAGCAAGAAGTGGCGTTGGAAGGTAAAAAATTTTCAGTTTTTGTTGTTGTTTTTACTTAGTTTTTAGTGTTTTTCACCTTCCCCATACTCCATCTTCATCATCGCATCATCATCTCCATTTCCAAAAAAATCAGAAAATTCACCATATCCACCCATTCACCTCATTTCCCCTCATTTGTGCATGCGAGAGAGCGAGAGAGAGTTTTTGCGTTTGCATGTGCTTGCATTTTCTTGAGTTTTCTTGCAGGTACAGAGCTTCAGAGCATCAGGAGAGCTTCCAAAAGGTAAAACATGTACTTTCTGTCAGAAATTTCCGAGTAGGGCGGACCATCGCGATGGTCTGCAACTTTCGGATTTTGAGGTAGGCGACCACACCACGAGGTAGGCGATCCCTGCGCATACACGGAACCATTTTTGCATTTCAAAAATTCGTTGTTTGGTGGACCATCGCGATTGGCTCGGACCATCGCGATTGTGTCGCACCATCGCGATAGGCTCACGCTATCGCGACGGCTCGGCCGGACCATCGCGACGGTTCGCTTTTTCGGACCATCGCGACGGTTCACTTGAGCCATCGCGACGGTCCACTCGGGCCATCGCGACGGTTCAGCTGACCCCGGACCATCGCGATTGGCTCAGGCCATCGCCACGACAGTGCCACGTGTCACGATAGACCATCGCGACGGTTCATTTTTTGGACCATCACGACAGCCCAACATCGAACCATCGCGATTGGCTCAAGCCATCGCATCGCGGACCATCGCGACGGTTCACTTCGGACCATCGCGATTGTCCACCTTTGACCGTTGACCCGCGCCATCGCGACTGTCCGCCCGATCACGCCATTGCGACGGTTCACCTTTTCGCGCCATCGCGATTGTCCAACTTTGACCGTTGACCCGTGCCATCGCGATTGTTCGCCTTTTCGGGCCATCGCGATTGTCCAAATCCCACGCCATCGCGACGGTTCGCTTGGACCATCGCGACGGTCCCAGACCATCGCGATTGCCCACCCCCATCGCAAATTTTGGACTCCAATTTTTGACCAAATTTGAGGGTATTTTTGAGAAATTTTTGGACCATTATACTCATAGGAGACCCCTTAGCTCATATTTGGAGGCAAATTTGATTGTCAGTTTTTACCCCCCAGGGCCTGAACGCGTATAACTTTTTCATCCGAAGTCCGTTTCTTGAGCTTAATAGCTCGTTAGAAAGCTCGTGACGAGTACTACGTGACCTCAACTGTTTTTTTCATAAAGGATACATCTATTTTTTGATAAACTATTTTGAGGTTCACCTAGTTTGGGACTAGGAAGCCAGGGGGCAAGGATTGAAATTTTGGGCAAACGAGAAGGGACATAAAAGGTGTATATACTCAAGTGTTTGATCACCTTGTGAATTGGTCTAACATTGGAATTTTTCCAGGTCTAGCAAAGGCAATCAAAGGCAAGCAAGCAAGGCAGTGAAGACAGCAGAGCTTGGGAAGCACGGCTTCTTGGGCAACAGGGCATCAGAGCAACAGAAAAGCCGACTCGAGGTTGGAAGATTACTCAACCCCCTCAGTCAATTCTTAGCTTAGGCTAAACGGTAGTTGTGAATTAACGACAATAGGAACGCCTCAAGTTCAAGATACTTAATTCTTTCAAGTTTAAGACTTAAAGTAAAGGTGTGTGTGGCGAGAACCTAAAGGAAAGAACCTAAGTCTGACGGAACGAGAACTCAAAATCATAACGAAAGTCGAATTCCTGACGCATAAATTAAGACAAGAATCCAGAGAAAATTAAAAAGAATCAAGCAAGTAATCACGAAGGACCATTGACGATCTAAGTGTGTAATTGAGCGTGCAAGGAAGGAAATTAATGAACCTTAGATCGGGCAAACACATAGGTAAGTCGGACAGAAGAAGCCTTAGATCATCAGAGGCTAGTGTAAGAACCACTGCTCGATCTTGGGCTCAGCAATTGAATAGTAGTTATCCCTACGAGTTGAGCTCAGAATCAAGTGAATCAGAAATGGCATTTAGCACAGACAGACCAGAAGGAGGGTCTCATGTAGCATACCTAGAAAAACCAGGAGGACCCTATAGAACGCAGCTAGAGTTTCTCCGAACCAACCGATTAGGTGCTCGCATCTATGAGGATGGTTTGCAAAGGCAAGTGGTGCAACTGCACAACCCTGATCAACCCATTGGATTGGAAAGACCAGTGGTAAAATTTGAGAGAGACGCTTACATAGACAAAGAAGGAACCATGTACATCCTAAGTACACAGCCAAACGATACTAATGAGTTTGGCACAATTCAATTAGAGACGGAAACAAAATTTCAAGGAAAAGAACCGTTAGAAGAACCTAGAACACCAAGAGGGAAATCCGTATTAACAAGAGTACTCATCCCAGAATGGATCCCTCAAGATAACAGGAGCACCGAGTTGTTCGTAAATAAAGAGACAGACGAAGCCTTTTGGAGGTACAGAAAGGAACACCCTGGTGAGATAGGCATCATTACAATTTATGAATTCAAGGACCCAGATACACCTGGAAAGGTTGTATACCTGGATGAAACTTCAGAAAGAGTCTTTGTGGTGCCTGAACGCGCTAAAAACACATATACATGGAGAGGTGAATTGATATTCCCTCCATCCAGAACGAACATAAATACAAGTCAACAAGGGGCAGGAACCTCCTCAGCCCATGGACATCAAAGAGAAGGAAATAAAGAGAGACCGGAAGTAAGCTTCAATCACCCCATAGGGAGAGATAGAACAACCACGAACATCAATAGCGCGGATAGACAAAAAGATCATGGAAGACTAGGTGGTAGAGATGATTTCCCTCTACCTAGACCACGCGAACACGTAAGAGTATTGAGACCTACACAATTAGTAAAATCAATGAAAAATTACTTTGATGGGACGGGAGATCCCTATGACCATGTCGCAGAATTCAAGCAAGTACTAAGAGCAGAACAAGTTGAGGACATGTTCACGCAATACAATGCATTTGGACTAACGTTAAAGAATACCGCTTTAACTTGGTTTCAACCTTTGCAACAAAGGCAATTTAGAGACATCCATCAATTTTTAGAGTCATTCATCACTGAATTCTCTAAAAGTGGGATTAGACATGACACGTCTTCGTTGATCCATAGTTTTAAACAGACCCCTCAAGAAACAGTAAGACTGGCAGGACGTAGGTTCAGACAATATGTCGAACGATGTCCAATGCAAGAGCTACCCTCACAAGCTAAACAAGTATCACTGTTCCTAGATGGCTTGTTGAGCGCTAAACTACGCTCGTATGTGTACCTAAAAGAACCCAGAACGCTAGAGGAGTGTGTAAGAATATGTATAGACATTGAGGATAACCTAGGAGATGAATTAGAACTCTCAAAGGTCTATAAGGACTCGGATTGTTCTTCTCTAGCATCCACAAAATTTTCTAATTCGATAGAGGACCTAGCAGAAAAAGTGGCCCAAAAACTAGGGGTTGCTAGTAAACAGGTGCCCAAGCTACCAACTAATGTACGTTGTTACACTTGTGGTGGAAATCATTTAGCAAATGTGTGCCCCAATGCACCTCAACCTCAAGCCAACCCTAGTGGCCAATATTGCACATTTGAGAGAAGATATACAAATCATACGGCTCAGGACTGCCCATACAACAAACAAACTGTGAGACAGAACTACCCGCAAGCATACCAGCAGCCAGGTAGGTATCAAGGCCAATACAATGCTCAGCCGTATTACTATAGGCCTCCTCAGAACTACCCATACCAGGCCCAACAGAGACCTCAACCCGTCTTAGCTCAGCAGCCACCCCCACCAGCGAATGTCATCTCAGTCAAATACGCTGCTGCAGAAGAGAACCTAAGTAGGGCCTTAGTGCCTTCTTCACCCTTGATCACAGAAAGTGACCCGAACTCAAACAGTTTTGACTCTACTCATGTAACTAGTCCACGTGCTTATTACACGGAGTCACCAGAGCATGTGGAAACATATCATTATGATAGTCCACCAATGGAACCTAGTTGGGAGCCAGACTATGCTAATGTGATGTACGCAAACCCAAACCCACGGCCCCAACTGAGACAACAAAGACTACAGGGCCCTAGAGGACCATGCTTTAGGTGCCAAGGAGATCACTTCATTAAGGATTGTCCACATCCCCCAATAGCAAGGCAATCACAATACTATAACATACAAGGCTTTTGTGTCGATTGTGGCAAAGAGCACATAATCAAAGATTGTCCTAAGAACCCAGTTAACGCTTCGAACGTGACATCGATCAATGTGATAGGTATTGTAAACAACGCGGATGGATCCAACCCTACATACGTGCCTATCCAAGCTATAACCAGAGCCCAGGCGCTCTTACAAAACCAACAGCGTAATCAAGAGAAAATAGCCGGAACTAGTGAAGTAGCAGAATCGAGTAGTAAAAAGACGAAATCTTGGAAAGATTCTAGAGAAAGAATCAAGAGAAAATGGAGTAAAAAGATAAGTGAGTTGGAAGGAAGTCTAAGGGAATCTAGAGCCAAAATACAAGACTTGACCTCACAAGAATTAAACCAAGAAAATCCAGCTCAAGAATCAGGATCAGTTTTAGCGGAACCCATACCGGAAGATCTAGACATGATGTTTCGTGCATATCAGGCTAGAATAAAAGAGGGACCTCAGGTAACGGAAATGAGTAAAAACTACCCTCGAGCTGATCTAGAAATTGAGAGAACTAAACTTTGCATGAAAATGGTAGAACTAGCACAAGCTCTGTTTGAAGCCTCTAGATATCTTAATTGGAATAACATGGCAAAACCGGAACTACACTTTCAAGGACTAATGGAGAGGCTAGAGCACTTGATAGAAAGCAAAGAGAAAAAGGATCAGCCTAGTAATCCTATTGTCCCAGAGACACAGGAAAGGAATCCACCATCCCTGTCTCAAGTACTTAATACAGAAAGTCAAGATAACCTATCTTCCATACATAGGTACTCACATGAATTTTTGAGAGAAATCCAAGAAGAGAAATGGAGAAAAGAACAAGGAACTCATCCTCCTATTCAAGAAATAGACGATTTGCAGGAACAATTTCCCCAAGACATCCCCTCTATATATGATGATGTAGAGGTGGAACAACGGAGTGAACCCACAGGATTTGAATCTAATTCTCTACAAGAATTACCTCAGTTCACAGGACCTTGGGAAGCTAAGTCTATTAGTATGAGAGCACCCACGATAATAGTGAGGAATGAAGAATCAGTGATCCCTAGAAACACGGAAGTGATCAAGAACACGAAAGTACAGTGTAATCTCACTTTGGAGGAATTGTTAAAGGTAAAACCAGAATTGTGGAAGCATGTTGCAAATCAATTCCCTGAGCTAGCTACCACACCCTCTCAAATAGGATCACATAAGAAGGTACCAGAGATACCCGTGGAAAAGATTGGAGACGTAAGCGAAGGAGAGGAAGGTAACACATATCTTCCAATAACCCATCAAGGCTACACCACGAAAGCCATCTTAGACTCAGGAGCCGGAGTAGCCATCGCTACCACCGCTTTATGGAAACGTTGGGGTAAGCCAGCACTCAGACCCACTAGGATGAAGCTACAAATGGCCGATGGACACATAGAAAAACCGTTAGGCTTACTAGAAGGCATATCTCTCACCACTTGTGGTGTAGAATTTGAGCATACTTTCGCCATTTGTGACTTTGCGAAAAATCATGCATATGAGATGATATTGGGACGACCATTCATGCGTCAGTTGCAAATTGTACAAGATTGGGGAACTAATTCTTTGTACTTGCAACACTTAGGAGTGACTACCAAAGTCAATCTTAAAGACTATTCACACAGAGATGTACCCCCAATACAATGGAATACCATCCATAAGACACCAGTAGAGACGGAATCCGTGCACTCATTAGAATCAGATCCTTCTTGGTTGCCTGAGGATACCCATTTATGGATGTGTAAAGTAGCCAAACAAGAGGAAGAGCGGTTAGAAGCCAGGACCTTAGGTGCGGAACAACATCCACGAACCCTTCAAGATCCAGCCTATGCACCTGTAGTATTCCCAGACGAGGAGTTTGAACCCCATGGTTGGGCAGAAATACTAGCAACCATGGATGTAGCCATCAATGAAGAACAATGGACACCCCACTGTGACGAGGATGGCTATGACATTTCAGTTTTCACGATAGAGCCAATCATGTGCGATGCAGTTTTAGAAGAATGTGAAGCTAGCACTGATGCATTTGAGGATGCAAGCGATTTTGATTTCGAATCAATTATCATGGACCCTCCCTTTGCATCAGCAGAAGAATATTTCTACGAAGTAGAGACTCACACTCAGAGACACGAGGAAATTACGAACGAGGTAAGGTTAGCCACTCAAGTGACTGATAAGAGTGAAGGCAAGAAGAGAAAGAAGAAAGAAACCATGTCAGAAAAAGAAGAATCTTTGTTTGAAGTACCCGAGAATTTCAAGAAATATGAAATCGAAGATAGAAGAATCATGGTACGAATGCCCAATAGAAAGGCGAATGACGGACAAGTATATGATAACCGAGAGAAAACCAAGAAAATAATAGTTGCCATAGAAGGAGAAGAAGAAAAGTGTACATACATAGGGCATGATTTGACGACTGAAGAAGAAGAAGAGCTAGTTGCCCTATTGCGCGAATATAGAGATGTTTTTGCTTGGAGTTATAAAGATTTGAAAGGAGTAGATCCAGATATATGTTCTCATAGAATCCCTATGACTCCAGATGCAAAACCGACAAAACAGAAACCGTACACGTATAATGATAACTACGCTGCGAAGATTAAAGAGGAGATAGATCGCTTGATAGAAGCAGGATTCATTTACGAAATTGAGCACACCGAATGGGTATCCCCCATTGTGGTTGTGCCCAAGAAGAATGGAAAATTGCGTGTGTGTATTAACCTTAAAAAAGTTAATGCCGCCACGATTAGAGATAGTTATCCTCTTCCTATCACGGAACACCTATTGGAAAGAGTTGCGGGCAAGGAAGTTTACAGCTTTCTTGATGGTTTTTCAGGCTATAATCAAGTAGCCATTGCTCCAGAGGACCAACACAAGACGGCTTTTGCCACAGAATGGGGCATATTTGCATTTCGTGTAATGCCATTTGGCTTAACAAATGCACCCGCTACTTTCCAGCGACTCATGTGTCATGTTTTTAAGGAATTCTTACGCAAGAGCTTGGAAGTTTACGTCGATGACTTATGTGCTCATTCAAATGTAAGGCAGACACATATCCCGGAGTTAAGACAAATATTTGACAAATGTCGAGAATATCAAGTTTGTTTGAACCCAGAAAAATGCGTTTTCATGGTCAGACAAGGCAAAATTCTAGGACACATTGTGTCAAAAAATGGCATCTCTACGGACGAGGAAAAGGTGAAGGTAATTGCGGATCTACCCAGACCAACTAATGTGAAAGAGGTACAGGCATTTATGGGCCATTGCGGTTATTATAGGAGATTCATACACATGTATGCAATCATAGCCAAGCCTCTGTACTCTCTTTTGACCAATTTCGAATGGACAACTGAATGTGAAAATTCATTCAATGAACTCAAACGACGCTTGTGCTCAGCACCCATATTGACTACCCCAGATTGGAGTAAGCCATTTCATGTACATGTGGATGCATCCAATTACGCCATAGGATGTGTGTTAGCACAACCCACGACTGAAGGTAACATAGATCTCCCCATAGCTTACGCTAGCAGACAACTAAACGCAGCAGAAAGAAATTACACCACGACGGAACGAGAAGGATTAGGGATGATCTACGCAGTAAAGAAGTTTAGGCACTACTTGTTGGCCAACAAGTTCAAGTTCTTTACAGATCATCAAGCCCTATTATATTTAGTCAACAAACCATGTAACACAGGACGATTGATACGTTGGTTTCTATTACTCATGGAGTATGATTTTGAAGTCGTAGTCAGGAAAGGAAAGACACATCTTAGAGCTGACCACCTCTCCAGATTAACCTCAGGAGAAGCTCCTCAAGGAATAGCCGATGAATTACCAGATGCATACTTGTTTAACCTTGAGATAGCACCAGAATGGGCTAAGCCTATAGTCCCTATTCTCACATACGGACCCAAGAATCCTAAGTTAAAGATCAAAGAGGGAGAGATTACCAAGTCTCAGAGATACCAAATAATGGCAGGAAGTATATATAAACAGGATAATCAAAAGATTCTTGCTTGTTGTGTAGATGAATCAGAACATGCGAATTGGTTGCAATTAGCACACATAGGTGCACTAAAGCAACATCATTCAAAACATCGAACATTACAGACTCTGCATAGATTAGGAGTATATTGGCCTACGATGGAAGCAGATGTCTACAAGTTGTGTAAGGAATGCCATGTTTGCTGTGAAAGACCACCAGTAGAGCATGCTACACTGTATCATGTGTCTCTCACACCAGACTGGAGTGAATCTTTAGTGATCTACTTGAGGACGAACACATTCCCTCAAGGCATGACCTTAGCTCGACAACGCAGTCTAGAGCAGGAAGCTCAAGACTATTCACTCATTGGCGATAATTTATACAAAAGAGGACGAGATGGATATCTAAGACAATGTGTTCATGAGAGCGATTATCTTAGCATACTAGAGACTGCACACCAAGGTGTTGCAGGAGGTCATTTTGGACCAGATAGGATAATCAAAGCCATTCTCTTTGCAGGATTATGGTGGCCCACTCTTCACATGGATGCACATACCTATGTAAAGAGATGTGATGTGTGCCAAAGAACTCAGTTTCCTACTCGCAGAGATGAAATGCCATTGAAACCCATGATGGGCGGAGGTGCATTTTCTAAGTGGGGTATAGACTTTGTAGGACCCATTAACCCCCCTGCAAAAGGTACACATGCGGAATACATTATTGTTGCCACAGATTATCTAACCAAATGGGTAGAGGCAAAAGCCACAAGAAAGAATGATGCTCACACGACTGCAAAATTCTTATTTGAAAATGTCTTTACAAGATATGGACTGCCTATAGAGTTAGTGAGCGATCGAGGCACTCACTTTCTAAACCAAGTCATTGAATATTTGTTACAGGATTTTATGGTGATTCACAAGAAATCTGCACCATATCATCCTCAGGCCAATGGTCAGGCTGAAAGCACTAACAAAATACTTTGTAACGTACTGACGAAACTCGTGAACAATAAACGTTCAGATTGGGACAAACAGTTACACCACGCTGTTTGGGCATATCGAGTGGCCTATAAGACCGTACTCAATGCAACTCCCTTTCAGATGGTTTTTGGTCAGAATGCAGTGCTTCCTTTGGACTTCTTGATACCGACCCTTAAGGTTGCACAAGAACATCAGTGGACCGGCCATGAATTATCAGCGAGAATAATGGACTTGGAACGATTAGGAGAAACCAGGCTCAAAGCAGCAGCAGGAATATACGCAGCAAAGAAGCGACAGAAAGCATATTTTGATGCACATGTGAAAGATAAAGGCCTAAAAGAAGGAGATTTAGTTCTAGTGTATACGCTGAAACAGCACGCACGGAAGTTAGAAAAGCGAGGTTATGGACCTATGATCATTAACAAACTTTCAACTAGTGGAGCAGTACAGTTAGCCACCTTAGAAGGAGATATAATGCCTAATTACATTAGTGGCTGTAGAGTCAGGTTATATCAAGAACCTCTTACGGAGGATATGCTTAGACGACTCACATTGGCAAAGAAGCGTAAGGAGGAAGAAAATAGAATACGAGCGGAAGCTCAGGCAGAAGCCATAGAACGCATTAAGCGCATGAAGCTAAGAAGACAAGGACTAGGGAGAGAACATTATAACCATCTGGAAACTTCACCCAGATATCCCATGGCCATGTGTCAAGTAAGGTCAACCACTCATCCTAGCATAGTGGACAGGAGACCATTCATTATAGTTAGGATAGAGCACGGCAACCCTTGCCAAGAACTCAGGGCTTTAATTGACTCAGGTGCTGCGACTAGTGCGATTAGATGGTCCCACTATAAGGATTCAGGAATAGAAATGCGGCCAATGGAGGCATACCTCATAGGCTTAGGAGGCATGGAAACCCCTTGCATGGGTGAGGTGGACCTTCCTATTCTCATTAAGGATATGACGATGACAGCGAAGCTACTAGTGTGCCATGATGACGACCTGATAGAACCCCTAATCCTTGGCCAAGATTGGCTATACGATCACTCAGTGGACCTAAATCTTAGACAAGGCTCCTTACAGATTGGAACCTTTGAGCAGAAGCGAGTGATATTGCTTGACTTCCCTAACGGCATTCCGCTTGACGGTTGTGACCCTAGACCCTATGAAACGCATGCGACGGAAGACCGGAAGATCTTTAAGCAGACCAATCATGTTACGTCTACACCAACCCACTCGGGCTTGGCAATGGACAATTGTCAATCAGAAGGACGACAGGAGATCTTCCCTGGGACTTCCTGCAAACTAGAAGAGACAGTTACCCAACCACAAGGGCAGATGGACACAATCAGTGGTCAGGTGGGTTGCATCAGCGGCCAAATGAGCACGACACCCTGCGGTGCTCATCCTTCCAAACTTGTTGCGGACTGGCCTAGATTAAAGTTAAATAAGGCATCACTTCCTAATGGGCAGGTCACGCAAGTGTTGGATCTCCCTTCTTTTCCAAAGCAGAGTGTCCATCCGACCTCTCAACCCCAGCAACAACAGAGTCAACCACGACAAAGGAACCCAGACCGACGGCAGTATCAGAGGAAACAACAAGGAAAGCAGTTTAGGCCACCCAAAGGAAGCGGCACCAGACAAATATGGGTGCAAAAAGGACAAAAAGCACCGAAGAACTCCAACCAAGCAGAGATCAACAAGAAAAAGGTAGTGCTGAAACAGAATCGATATCCACCATCCCCTCGACCTTCTTCTATAGGTCCGAGCATTCGACAGATTTGGATCGCCAAGAAGTATCTTATCAATCGACCCACACCCACGCAGATTTGGGTACCCAAACCATGTATCGTAGCTCAACCCATAAGCCATGTAATATATAACCCCCATAACTCATTTCATCCCTCGATACCACCACACCCGACACCACCCTTTGAACCTCAGCAGAAACCCTCCACCCACTCCAAGATCCTTAGGAAATGCATACCGAAACGTGTCCAATCGTCTTCCCCTAACCCTGTGTCTGACAAAACTACCCCCCCGACTAACATACAACCTTGTACTAAATCACTAACCTTTAAACCTTGTATAAATTCACCCACCATCATCACACATCACTCGTAATCTCATCTCAGCAAGAAATGTATGCATGATCTGAAACATGTAGGTGTCTAGAGACCTGCACTAGTGCTGCAAAAAGCATTGCATCCATCACATCACAGCACTTGGCTACACGGGTTACGCATCAGTTATGGAAAGGGATTGCGGTCTCACTTTAATGGGATCATAATTAATTTCCATGCTAATGTGTTAATCTTTTGTAGCAGATCTTTCTCACTAGCGCACCAATCACCATGCAAACCGACGAAGGAACATCAGGAGCAGGCCCCAGTGTAGCGGCAGTACCACTCAACGTGCTACGAGCAGAAGCCCACCCGACTGCTCCACCGCCGGAATTCCAAGGGTTTCCAGGGCCCATGCCTATCGATAACCCTCCTATGGGCTACACCGAAAAGATACACCGGAACTCTCATTGGTTTTAGGGACTTGCAGGACCCCTTGCGGACGCGGACTTTATATTTGAATCCTCTCTGACATTTGATGACCGCACGTGGGGAAAATACCAGTTTTTCTCCAGAGAGTTCGAAGCCCTACAGAGCACCCAGGATTTAACTCACGTTTGGGCCAGAGCAGGCTTCACAGAATATTTCAGTGATCCTCTGCCCAAACCGGATTTTTACAGGTGCTATTACTTAATCACTACCTTGCTGGCATCAGAGAATAAGGACATCCCAGGAACCTTCATTTTGCCTTCGTTAGTGGATGATCCACCTTACAAAAGGTTTTACCTATCTAAGGATTTAATCAGAGCGGCCATCAAAATTCATGGCACCCACACACCCACAGATCGAGAGAGATTAATTCCAGAACCGATGAAACGTGGGGATGTCACGAAGTGGGAGGAGATTTCGGCAATCACACCTGAGCTGTCAAAGCCACTAAGGATATGCATGCAACATTTCGCATTCCCAGCTCAGGACAGATTTACCATGCCCCATAAACGAATCTGGTTCGGATTGTATTTGGCATGCACGGGACCTCAAACTGTTGATCTGGCAAGCTGGATCATAGATCAAATGTATCTGGCACAGCACAGATGGGAGCGTAAAAAAGTGCTTAATGGATGTTGTGCACTCACAAGAATTGTGTATATGTGCTTGGCTTATGACTTGCCAATTGAGCGTGCACTAACAGGAGAAGAACTGAAGGCATTCAAAGGAACGACGAAGAAAGCCAGGAAGCCTAGTAGAACACGGGCAGGTAAGCGCATGAGAGGCACCATCCCCTGCCTTCAAGTGCCAAAGTCGCCATCACCACAACCCTCTCCAGAGCGACCACAGACAGAAGCAGCTCCCACAGTACAACCTATTCGCATAAGGTTGTCCAGACCAGTGGCTACGGAGGGCACCACTAGTACCGCTGCACCTCAGGCAGCTGCCACCACAGAACCCACCACCACAACATCAGAAGCTCCCACCACTATTGGTGCGGAAGCGTTTTCTTTCCCGATACCACATATGGAGGCAGACCCTATAAATACAACGTTTGATTTTGAGATGCCTGATGCATTCTCAAACGAATTCCAGTATTCCAAAGCACAGCTGTTCTCCCAGGAATATGAACGTCCCAGCTACCCTACCACACCACGAGATCTGCCACAGGGACAAGCTGTGTCGAGCTTTGAAGAAGAAAGAACCGAAACAGACGACGAGGAAGGCGACGATGAAGCCAGCCAGGGCTCACAAGAGGGACAGACAGATGGCCAAGGCCAACAAACTGACGCACACGGCGACACCAGCACATATGAAGATGAGACTTTCGAAGCCGCAGCGTACACGCTGGCCATAAAGAAATTATATCGTACCATGGAGAAAGTCTGGGCCCGGAAGAAGTTAACTGAAGAGGAGAGCCAGGCATTAATTGAACAGGAACTCATCTCCGGAGGATTCGAAGATGCATACATCAGAGGGTTCAGAGAATTAGTCAAATCAGTAGGCTCCCATGAAGCACTCAGGTTTTTACAAAGGAAGCAACTACCACAGTTTGACCCCCGCCGAGTGCGACTACTTTCAAAACCCGGAGAATATATTCGCGTACCAACAGGAGCTCAGTCTTCCGCACAAGCCAGGGAGGCACGCCTCGCCCCCGAAAGTTCATTGACCGCAGAACCCATCCTTGTAGATTCCCCACTACGTACCACTGTTGTACATACCACCACTATCCTCGAAATAACATCCACCCCTTCTACTCCTCTCTCATCTCATCTTTCACCAACCCATCCCGTATCCCCCACACACCCACCTGCTTCCCCCACATCCACACCTGTACAAGGCAACATAGCCACACCCTTCGCCTTACCCATTCATACCACCATGCCCACACCCAACCCTCCGCATCCATATGTTAACCCCTTCACCTCTTCATCCTTCCCAGCGTTTCCCCCACCTCTAAGAACCCCATTCCCCTTTCTAACCCCACTAACCTTCTCACCAGTCTCACCTCCCCAACCTACCATAACCCCTATTTCCCCGTGTCACCAAGCCACTCCAACCATCCCCCCTGTAAACTACTCTACATTTGTAAATCCCGTATTCACACCTACACAACCACCCACAATCACACCACTTTTCACAGTCACAACACTAAACACGTCCAATGGCATGGACATATCACCATCCACCTCACCACCACCCACTCCACTCACAGCACCCTCATATTTAGGCACGTCACAATTTTCCACACTCACCACTGCATCCACTGTCCCAACCCCATTTCCCATTCCCACTGCATCTACTCCCACTGCATCCTCATTTAGCACTTCACTACTACTATCGCCCACCATAGACACCGCATTTCAACACATGTTCACATGCATGACGCAAGTCCGCAATGAGTTTGCATCACTCGGCACCAACTATCAACAGCTGCAGAAAACGACGAATGAATTACAAACGCAGCTTAATTCGTTATCAATTGAGAACGCCTCACTGAACAGCCGATACCAAGATTTACGAGAGGCCTATCACAAATTAGAACTAGAAAGTGAGGAGAAAACAAAAGAAGCCACCGCGGATTTGGATAACCTACTTCGAGCCCAGACCGTCCGCAATGCAACGCTCACTAGAAATATGGGCCTACTAAGAAGACACTTAGCCGCAGCAAAAGAGGAGAACCAGAGACTCCAAGAGCAGAATAGAGAGAACTTGGAAGCGGCACTAGACCACCCAGAACAACCCTTAAGTCCTAGCAAATTCAAAGCAATCCCATCCGAGTCGATGCGGATGTTGCTAGATGACCATGTTAGATTGCTCGAGGACTATGATCGTATGAACGAAGCGCACCAAAAGTTAAAAGAAGATCACAAGCTGCTACAGCTCAGAGAACCGACAACACAACAAGTACACGCAGCAGCAGAATTACCAGCACCTGCGGACCCTGCCCCTGAAATTTTAGAGGAACTCAACGCACTCTGGGCCCAGGTAACAAACCTTGAATCTAGAATTGCAGTTTATGAAGCACCACCAAGGCCAGACTCCCCACCTGAGCTACCAGCTGAGGAAGAAACCGTCACTATCCCGGTGGAGGAGACATTTGAAGAGGCATATGAACCGATACCCATCCCAGGCGGACGTGTCACGGCCGAAGGCCAGATGACCTATGAATTACCTACCCCCGCGTGGATGAAGACAGTTGAAGAACTCGGAACAACACACTCGGCCAGAGTAGAGGCACAGCTACATGCCATGGCCATAATTGAAGAGAAAATTTTACAGTCACCATTCTTTGCTCAATTGGCCCCGCGACGATACATATCTGGGCATGAGCTCCAATATAAACCGTACTTCATGTTAATGGCCGAATACCAGTTAACCATAGAGAAAGAAACAGGTATGAAACCAACGCATGCCACTCAATTCGAGCCAGAGGACTTGCCACCAAGGGCGCAGAGAGGGGAAATCCTTCAACCAGACTGGCGCAGAGATTTATTGCAAAACTATCCCGAGATGATGAGCACATGGGTAAAAGCGCCGCTGCACTTAAAATTTAATCCATGCTGGGGACCAGTCCCACGACGCCGCTCTTGGACTGCCTTCGCTATTAAGCTACAGAACAATAAGCAGTGCCAAGACTGGTTGAACTATCCCTACTTCAAGCCACCAATCGAGTTACCCACAGTAGGCTACATGATGGCGACGATCCGCCACTGGCTCCCTAGGTTAAAGCATATGGATGATATTGCCGCGCACATGACTGTCAAAATCTTTGACATGATGCAGATGATCTTTAAAGTCTTCCGATGCATCAAGGCTCCCCATGTAAACACCCCGGGCTTCGAGCATGGCAACTTTGATTTAGTCTATGATATGAGCACAACGCCATCGCTACGGGTGTGTTATGCCTGGCACTGCAGGATCAAATACCTACCGGCATGCTACAAGCAGACATTCGAAGAAATGTTCACCACCGGCTTTTGGGAGTACCATTCAGAGGTATTTATAAGCAGGCCCACACACTTATTGCAATTATTCGCCTGTGAACGAATGGTGTACTCCACACATTATCAGCTCCCACCACCAGACGAGCCACAACCTATCGACTGGGAGAAACTCGAGGCTGATCTAGCCCGAGGCATTCGTATATCAGAGCACACCCTCGCTCAAGACCTCCTACAGAACTACATCCGGCAGACCTCACAACAAGGTTCTGTCAGGGACGACAGAAGCGAGAGGGAGGGGGGTGTTGGAAGTAGCCAGAGGCACAGACGCCACGGAAGCATGTAAGGACAGAGCAGGGAGCCAGTCGGGTCAATTTTCCAAACAAAGATGTTTTTATTATTTCTTCAAACATTCAACAGTGATTATTATCACTAATTGTAACATATGTATCATAGAAAACCCCATTTTGTAATCCATAGCTCCATTTTGTGCAAGCCGAGGAGTCCTCGAGCTTGAGGAGCTTAGGTAGAATGCAGGTACCAATTTTCGTTATTTTTAGACATCGATTACCCTTCCAAATAGCATCTAGGACCTATTTTTTAACTAGGCCGGTCACTAGATGTGAAACCGGTCAAAACTAGTCTAGAAACTATAAAAAGAGCTAGAGAGCTCATTTTTGGGGTTGGTTCATTTTGGTTAGTGTGAGCATAGAGCTAGTTTGAGCTTGTAAGAGCATTCTTGAGCAATAGAACTAATTTCCCACCTTCCATTGTGTCTTGCTTGTCTCTTCATTGTGTGTGTGTATGTGTGTGTGCATCTTTGTGCTTCTCACCTTCACTCTCACATCATCTCACGTTCACGATCTTCATATCACTCCTACCTCTCCCACGGATTGACATTAAGGAGGTGAAGCTTCTTAACGTGGTACTTACCTGATGGAGAATGTTAATCTCCAAAAGAACAACTTATTCTTGTGATTAGAACACCTCTATACCAAGAATAAGTCAAACACTCCACTAATTTAGAGGATCAATTGCTAATTACCAAAAGATTAACAAATCTGTGAAGAAGTTGAAACACAGAAAAGTCTGCTGCACTATTTTTCCACATTGACCTATCAAACGTGTAAAGTTTTTGATGAAACTTTGTATGAAGCATCTCCTAGAGATTGCGCATCTACTCCAAGTTGAATCTCTTCAAAAGATTAAGTGTAGCTTGAGAAATCAACTTCTCAAGTTACCTATGTCAGAAACTGTCATCCAAAACAGTCGACTTTACACCTGTAACTTTTAAGACTTGGTTCTCCTTGAATAGAACCCGTTTTACAAAATGCTTCTACACATAAGTAGCTTATCTTCCAACTTAAAGATTAAGCCCTCACTCATGCAAAACTTTAAACTGTGCTAGGAGAAATGACCAAAACATTGACTTCGAAATATGCGCCTGTTTTAGGAACTAGTGAACATGCTTCACATATGAATGTTCCTACACTTAATTCACTCAGCCTGATTACAATTGGAAGCTGAAACTTTGCACAGAGGTCAAGCAACTCTCAACTTAGACTTGTACAAAAGCATTCCACAATTGATCTACTGTAGAAGGAGAACACGCAGAAACATCGGGCGCAAAATTTTTCATTTACTCAGAGAAAATACAACTGAGTGATGAGAGCTCACTCAAATTCACTTTCCTCTATCTCATGACTTCTATCTATTGTCACATATGCTCTCATTTGCTCTCATACAT
>CM035425.1:78047113-78049613 GCA_020310875.1 Ceratopteris richardii | reverse complement strand
TCTGCCCTATATACAGATAAGAAGTCTAAAGATAAGGGTAAAAGTAAGAAGGTTGATGAAGAAGGCTCTACCTCCCAAGCAAACTATGCAGGGAGAGGTAGATCATCTAGAGGTAGGGGCAGAGGAGGTAAGTCAGGTAGGGGGAGACCCTATAACCAATCTCCATGCAATATCTGTGGCTTGTCTAACCATACTACAGATGAATGCTACAAGAACTACAAGAACCAAAGAGGTAGAGATCACCAAAGAGGAGGATACTCCCAAGGCAGAGGCAGATTCAATCAATCTCAAGGCTACCATGGCTACAACAATAATTACAACAATAGCTACAATCACAATGGCAATTATCAAGGTGGATACAGGAACAGGAAGGATTACAACAATTATGCAGAGGAGCAAGATGATTCCTTGTTGATTATGAACATGACATCTAAATCAGGTATCAATGATGATCATTTGTTCTATATTGACTCAGGTTGCTCTAATCATGTAGCTGGAAATGTTGCCTTACTCTCTGATTTGGGAGAACCCAAAGGCAAGCACCAAGTGCAGACAGGTGATGACACTAAACATTCAGTGGTTAAAGTAGGCAATGTCAAAACAAGTGATGGTAATCAAAATTTACTAAGCAGAGTATTGTATGTTCCAACAATCACCAAGAATCTGATAAGTGTAGGTCAGATTGTTGAAAAAGGTCTACAGGTCAGGTTCACTCAACATGGTGCATATGTGGAGGATCCAAGACATGGATTCAGAAGGATAGCCAAGGGAGAGAAATCAGGTAGATTATTTACCTTTGAACTTGAAGATACTAAGAACATTGCCTTGTACAACTATAAGGACCAAACCCTATCAGAATTGGAGATGTGGCACAAGAGATTGGGTCATATTGGAGAAAGGACCATAAAGCAAATGAGTAGAGATCAATGTGTGCTTGGGATACCTAATGTATCCAAGCAACACATGATATACAAGTGTGGGGCTTGTCAGTTTGGTAAGTCACACAGATTGCCATACACCAAGAAAGGATTTATGCATGAAGATTACTTGGAATTGGTGCATACAGATGTTTGGGGACCAAGCAAGGAGCCATCCATATCTGGATCAAGGTACTATGTGTCCTTTATAGATGACTATAGCAGATGGACTGTCTTGTACTTCATGAAACATAAAGATGAAGTATTTAATTGTTTCAAAAGGTATCTTGCATTAGTTGAGAATCAAACAGGTAGACATTTGAAGAGGCTAAGGTCTGATGGTGGTGGAGAATACTTCTCCAATGACTTTGAAGAATTCTTGCAGGAAAGAGGCATCAAGAGGGAGATTACCACAAGGTACTCACCTGAACAAAATGGGGTAGCTGAAAGAAGGAATAGACTTATTGTGGAAACAGCTAGGTCTATGCTTAATGAGAAAAAACTACCAAATTATCTTTGGGCAGAGAGTGTATCTACTGCCACATATTTAATTAACAGGTTGCCATCAAAGACACTTGATGGAATGACACCCTATGAGGCTTGGCATGGTAAGAGACCATCTCTGGATCATTGCAAGATCTTTGGGTGTGTTGCATATGTGCATATTCCCTCACAAGTAAGGGGAAAGCTAGACCCTAAGGCTGAAAAGTGCATCTTTATTGGTTATGATTTGAATCAGAAAGGATACAGGTTCTATAACCCCTCAAACAAAGGCTTCAAGGTAAGCAGAGATGTCATCTTTGATGAAAATGATTCATGGTATGAAAATGAGTGCAGGAAAGTTAACCTACCTTATGATATGGAAGAAGACTTTCCAAAGCTTGTCAGGCAAGAACCAACTCAGAAGGAGGACACAAGCTCAGATGATGAAGACACCATCAACATTGAAGAGTTCAAGGCTTGGAAATCCAAAGGGAAGATGAAGATGAAGCAACTTGAAGACAATCCAGAATCCTCAACTCAAGCTATGAGGAGATCTCAAAGAGAAAAGAAGAAACCAATTAGGTATGGATATGATACTTCACTTGTAACCAAGCACTCTGTATATCTTGCAAAGGATATCTTGAATGAAGAACCAGGTACATTTGAGGAAGCTATTACTAAACCAGAATGGAAGGAAGCAATGGATGAAGAAATGGAGGCTCTCAAGGAGAGTGATACTTGGGACTTGGTACCCAAGAAGGACTCCATGAAAGTTATAGGATCCAGATGGATCTACAAACTCAAGAGGAACTCAGATGGCACAATAAACAGGTATAAAGCTAGGTTGGTAGCCAAGGGTTTTGCACAAACCCAAGGCATTGATTATGAGGAGACATTTTCTCCTGTGGCCAAGATGCCAACTATCAGAATCATGGTGAGTGTAGCTGCATCCAAGAATTGGAACATGTACCAATTGGATGTGAAGAATGCATTCTTAAATGGATGGATATCTGAAGAGGTCTACATGTCACAACCACCTGGCTATGAGGATCCCAATAAGGTAAATCATGTTTGTAAATTGAAGAAGGCTCTGTATGGAT
>CM035425.1:78024613-78039613 GCA_020310875.1 Ceratopteris richardii | reverse complement strand
GACCATACCCAGGGGGCTCGAAGTCAGGGGTCTTTAGAATTATTTTCCTAAAAAGTCACAATGCAAATATGTGTATATGTTACATGAATGGAAGTTGTGGATTGTGTCCTTGAATCTAAGCATTGAGCTAACCGTGGGTCTTTTATAGGTCCATTGAGAGCAACAGAGAGCATACAAAGCAAGATTTCTTTGCAAGCTTGAGAACCGGGTTCTTGAGCACCATAAAGCAAGGGATTAACAAGTAAGGTTGGATTATTCTCAACTCCCTCTGTCATTTCCTAGCTCAAGCTAAGAACGAGTAGAGATAGGAGTAAGCCAGGGCGACGATAGGCAGTTACCAAGTTGAAGACTACTAAAAAACTCAAGTTCAAGCTAAAAACTTAGTTACTGTACTGTCGATAACCTAAGGGAAAAGAACCTAACGTGGAACGATCAACCTAAAATACGAAGAACATTCAAGTGTTCCTGACGACGTGATATCAGACAAGACCATAAACACAATAATTGACTAAAAAGAACCAAGTGACTGGTACCAATTGATCGGCAACGAGGTTGTACTCTGAAAAAAAAAAAATTTTGGACTAATCAGTTAGGCATATGAACCTTAGATTAGGACGACATTTAGCAAGGGAAAGACAAAGCCTTAGGTCTTCAGAGGCTAGTGTCAATCATACTGCAAGGTCTTGGGCCCAGCAGTTGAGCCACCACTCATACTACCCTAGCTCTGAGACCAGTGAGTCAGAAATGTCTCAAGGCATGGACAGACCCACGGGAAGTTCAGGAGTGCCTTATTTGTACAGGGTAGAAGGCCCTTACAAAACACAGCTGGAATACCTTAGGACCAACCGATTAGGTGCGAGCATCTATGAGGATGGCCTAGGAAGATCTGTGGTCCAGATTAAAAACCCTGACCAATCCATAGGACTAGAACACCCAGCTGTCAAGTTTGAAAATGGTGCATACCTGGACAAGGAAGGAACTATCTATGTAGTCACTAGTCAACCGGATAGGACAGATGACTTTGGGAATGTAATCTCAGAAGCGGACTTAGGTGACCTGGAACAAGGGAACATGGGTGCGGAACCTAGAACCCCTCGAGGTAAATCTGTTCTCACTAGGATTATCACACCTGAGTGGGTCCCCCAAGACAACAAGAGCATAGAGTTGCTCCTCAATCGAGAAACGGATGAAGCCTTTTGGAGGTATAAGTCTAATCAGCCAACAGACATAGGAAATATCATGATCTATGAGTTTAAGGATCCGGATAGCCCAGGCAGAGTGACCTACTTAGATCATGCTTCAGAACGGATCTTCGTGGTGACAGAAAATGATAGGCATGCCTACACTTGGAAGGGTGAATTCATTTTCCCCCAACCAAGATCAAATGTATCCTATGGTCACCCTGGGGCTGGAACTTCCCAAGCTCATGGTACGCAAAGAGACAGAAGTAGAGATAGACCAGAAGTAAGTTTTGCCAACCCAGTGGGCAGAGAAAGAACGAGAACAGAGACGAATAGGGTAGAACCTGAGATGCATAGAGCCCACAGGAACCAAAGAAATGTAGATGGATTCCCTCTGCCGAGGCCTAGAGAGCACACAAGAACTCTGAGACCCACCCAGCTAGTTAAGTCCATGAAGAATTACTTTGACGGCACAGGAGATCCCTATGATCATGTGGCGGAGTTCAAGCAAGTCTTGAGAGCTGAACAAGTGGAGGATCTGTTCACGCAGTACAATGCCTTCGGTCTAACCCTTAGGAACAGAGCACTCACATGGTTTCAGCCATTAGATGAGCGTCAGTTCAGGAGCATAGACCAACTCCTAGAGGCATTCATTGTAGAGTTCTCTAAGAGCGGCATAAGACACAATACCTCCTCATTGATTCACAGCTTCAAGCAAACCCCTCAAGAGACTGTGAGACTCGCAGGAAGAAGATTTAGGCAATACCTTGAAAGATGTCCTATTTCGGAGCTACCCACACCTGCTAAACAAGTAGCCTTATTCCTTGACGGATTGCTGAGTACAAAATTGAGATCCTATGTGTATCTGAAGGACCCTAGGACTATAGAAGAATGTGTACGCATGTGCATTGACATTGAAGATAACCTAGGGGAAGAGCTAGAGCTTTCCAAAATCTACAAAGATTCAGATAGTGCATCTAGCCACTCTTCCACGCAATCTACATCAATCGAGGAACTCGCGGAAAAAGTAGCTCAGAAATTAGGTGTAACTAGCAAACAAATCCCAAGGTTTGCCCCTGTGAAAAGATGCTATACTTGCGGTGGCGACCACATGGCAAATGTGTGTCCCATTATGGCCCAACCCCAAGTTAACCCTAGTAGCCAGTACTGCACCATAGAACGGAAGTACACAAACCACACTGCGCAAGATTGCCCATACAACAAGCAGGCAGTTAGGCAACCCTACCCTCAACCCTACCAACAAGGCAGATACCAGAACCAGTATCCTCCACCACCACAATATGCTAGACCCCAACAACCCTATCAGCAACCATATCAGGCCCAACAGAGACCCCAGCCGGTACTAGCTCAACAGCCCCCAAACCCCGCTAACGTGATTCCAGTAAAGTACGCTGTTGCAGAAGAAAACCTGAATAGGGCCATAGTACCAGTAACCCCATTGATCTCGGAAAGTGACCCAAGTGACCATAGCTTTGATTCTACACATGTCGATAGCCCCCAGGCTTACTACATGCAGTCTCCAGAACATGGTGAGTCTTACTATAGTGAGGAACCAAGTGAACCTAGTTGGGAGTCAGATTACACGAACGTCATGTATGCAAACCCCAACCCCAGGCCTCAACCTAGGCAAGTAAGACCTCCATTCCCAAGAGGACCGTGCTACAGATGCCAAGGAGATCATCTCATTCGTGATTGTCCCTTGCCTCCACCTACACAACCCCAGTCAGTGACTATCCAAGGCTTCTGCCAAGATTGTGGAAAAGAACATCTCTTACGAGATTGCCCTAAGAACCCCAATAATATGCCAAAAATCACTCCTATCAATGTGATCGGTTTGGTTGTAGATCCCTCAGGAAGCGTCACTTCCACTGCACCAGTGCAGGTAGTCACTAGAGCTCAGGCTTTGCAGCAAAACCAAGAGACAAACCAGGGTAAGAACTCAGAGGCTAGTGAAACCGAGAGCATAACAAAGAAAAGGACTAGAGCATGGAAAGATAGTCGGGAAAGAATGAAAAGACAATGGGCTAAAAAGATGAGTGAGCTTGAGGAAAGCATAAGAGAAACCAAAGCGAGGATAACTGAACTCACAGCTCAAACTCCCTCTCACTTCACCCCGCCTCCACCACTCCCATCTCCATCCTACTCACCACCTTCCCCACCGCCTCATCAAATCCCTCCACCCCCTAGAGTAGGATCAGTCCTAGCAGATCCCACTCCTGAAGACCTAAACATGATGCTTAAAGCATATCAGGCCAGAATCCAAGAAGGGCCAAACGTCACGGATCATGACAAGTGCTATCCTAGAGCTGACCTAGAGATGGAAAGAACCAAACTATGCGCGAAAATGGTCGCATTGGCTCAGACTATGTTTGAAGCCAGTCGCCTTTTCAATTACTCGGGCTCAGCCAAGACGCAATTACACTTGGATGGATTCCTAGAAAAGTTAGAGAGGATAATCGCCAGATTTGACAAGGAAGAAAAAAATTAGGAGAAAGAAAAAGCAAGCAAAAACCTGAGCCATTCCCCATCGGAAGTTTATGCAGCCAATTCCACTAAACCAGACAACTTCCCCTCCTTAGAAAGATTAGAGAGGCTAACTGCACAGCCAGAAAAGGAGCCTATCCCTCAAAAAAAGGAAAGGGCAAGAGAACGGATAAGCCAGCCTCTTCAGGAAGCTCATGTGCCTCCTCAAGGAGCCTATCTTCCTCCCCAAAGGTCACAGGTGCCTCCCTCGAAAGCTTATGTACCCCCACAGGTAACCCACATCCCTTCCCAGAAAGCGTATGAGCCTGTGCGGAAAAGTAATAGCATAAGTAATCCTCCCCAATAAGCTTGTGCTTCAGATATCTATGACAACGAGGAAAGAGCCAACGATAGGATAAGCCCTCCTTCCCAGGTAGCATATGTACCTAATTCTACGGAGCCAGACACTTCTTCTTCTATGAATCGGTTTGCACCAGACTTCCTACGAGAGATTCAAGAAGACAAATGGGATAACGAAAGTGAGGTCGCCCCTCCTTTTGAACTTGTGGACGATGCACACGACCAATTCCCACAAGACATCCCATCCATCTACGGGGAACATGAGAGTACTCAATCTCACGAGAGATTGGACTTTGAATCTAATTCCATACAAGAGTTACCCCACTTCACAGGCCCATGGGAAGCAAAATCCACGTGTATGAGAGCACCCACAGTCATGGTAAGGAACGACGACTCAGTCATACCAAGGAACACGGAGGTAGTAACGAACACCAAGGTGCAGCGCAATCTCACTTTGAAAGAACTGTCTGAGGATAGACTAAACGCGGGGAAATATGCAGCCAGTCGAGTAACTGAAGTTGCAAAACCTCAGTCCCGGGTAGGATCCCATAGGACAGTGCCAGAAATTCCCTTGGATAAGATAGGAGATATGTGTGAAGGTGAAGAAGGGAACACCTACCTTCCCATCACCTATCAGGACTACACCACGAAGGCAATTTTGGACTCAGGTGCAGGAGTTGCAATTGCCACCACCTCCTTATGGAAGCGTTGGGGCAAGCCAGCACTCAGGCCGACGAGAATGAAATTGCAGATGGCCGATGGCCACATAGAGAGACCCCTAGGATTGCTAGAAGGAATAACTCTCACCACTTGTGGTGTCGAGTTTGAACATAGTTTTGCTATCTGTGACTTCAATAAAAATCATGCCTATGAGATGATTTTGGGAAGGCCATTTATGCGACAATTGCAAGTGGTACAGGATTGGGGAACCAACTCCTTGTATTTGCAACACTTGGGTGTTACGACCAAAGTCAATCTCAAAGATTATTCTCACAGAGATGTCCCTCCTATCCAATGGAATCCCGTCCATAGAGCCAAAGATGACACAGAACCGGTGCATTCCATAGGATCTGGATCCTCATGGATGCATGAAGATACCCACTTATGGATGTGTAAGGTAGCAGTAGAAGAAGAGAAGAGAGAGAAAGCCAGAGAGGTAGGTGCGAACGAAACTCATAGACCCATTCAAGACCCAGCCTATGCACCTGTAGTTTTTCCAGACGAAGAATTTGAACCTCACGGTTGGGCAGAAATCTTAGCAACAATGGACGTAGCCATCAACGAAGAACAATGGACACCTCACTGTGATGAGGATGGTTATGATATTTCAGTCTTCTCCATAGAGCCAATCATGGGAGAGGAAATTCTAGAAGAATGCGAACCTAGCCCTCATGCAATTGAGGATGCAAGTGACTCCGATCTAGAGTCAATCATTATGGACCCACCATTTGCATCAGATGAAGAATACTTCCATGAAGTAGAATTTCAACCCCAGAGGCATGGAGAGGTTACAACTGATGTAAGATTAGCAACGCATATGACCCCTAAGGAAAAAGGGAAGAAACGAAAGAAGCGAGAAGCCTTACCAGAAGAGGAAGAATCTTTGTTTGAGGTCCCAGAAAATTTTAAGAAGTACGAGATAGATGACAGGAGAGTCATGATAAGAATGCCTAAACGAGAGGCACAACCAGGAGAGGCCTATGATAACAAAGAAACCACCAAGAAAATAGTAGTAGCCATAGAAGAAGGAGAGGAGAGATGCACGTATATAGGCCATGACCTGACAGAAGGAGAAGAGTACGAATTGATTGCCTTGCTAAGAGAATACAGAGATGTATTCGCTTGGAGTTACAAGGATTTGAAAGGTGTTGACCCTGATATATGCTCACACACCATTCCCATGACCTCAGATGCTAAACCCTCTAAGCAAAAGCCTTATACATATAACGATAACTATGCTGCTAAGATCAAGGAAGAGATAGATAGATTGGTCGAAGCTGGATTTATCTATGAAATTGAGCACACTGAATGGGTATCCCCCATCGTGGTGGTGCCCAAGAAGAATGGCAAGCTACGTGTGTGCATTAACTTGAAAAAGGTTAATGCCGCCACGATTCGAGATAACTATCCGCTTCCCATCACAGAACATCTCTTAGAAAGAGTGGCAGGCAAGGAAGTGTACAGCTTCCTTGATGGATTTTCTGGCTACAATCAAGTAGCCATAGCTCCAGAGGATCAGCATAAGACAGCCTTTGCCACAGAATGGGGCATTTTTGCTTTTAGAGTAATGCCATTTGGGCTTACCAATGCACCAGCTACCTTCCAGAGGCTGATGTGCCATGTGTTTAAGGAGTTCCTGAGGAAGAGTTTAGAAGTCTATGTTGATGATCTTTGTGCTCATTCCAATGTTAGACAAACTCATATTCCTGAACTCAGACAAATCTTTGACAAATGTAGAGAATATCAAGTCTGCCTGAACCCAGAAAAGTGCGTTTTTATGGTCAGGCAAGGCAAGATTCTAGGACATATAGTGTCAAAGAATGGCATATCTACTGACGAAGAAAAAGTGAGAGCCATAGCGGAGCTACCTAGGCCAAAGAATGTCAAGGAAGTACAAGCTTTCATGGGGCATTGCGGTTATTATCGACGATTTATACACATGTATGCTGTCATTGCAAAGCCCATGTACGGACTTCTGACAAACTTTGAGTGGACGGATGAATGCGAAAATTCCTTCCAAGAGCTTAAACGAAGATTATGTTCAGCACCAATCTTGACCACACCAGATTGGAATAAACCATTCCATGTTCATGTTGATGCATCCAATTACGCTATTGGATGTGTACTTGCACAACCTACTGGTGAAGGTAATATGGATCTTCCAATTGCCTACGCCAGCAGACAATTGAATGCGGCTGAACGGAATTACACCACAACAGAGCGCGAAGGATTAGGCATGGTATATGCAGTCAAGAAATTTAGGCACTATTTGCTTGCAAATAAGTTTAAATTTTTTACGGACCATCAGGCATTGTTGTACTTAGTAAACAAGCCATGCAATACAGGAAGATTAGTGAGATGGTTTCTCTTGCTAATGGAATACGATTTCAAGGTTGTGGTAAGAAAAGGAAGGACTCATTTGAGAGCAGATCATCTCTCTAGGCTCACATCGGGAGAAGCCCCACAAGGAGTGCCAGATGACCTTCCTGACGCTTACTTGTTTAATTTGGAAGTGGTGCCGCAGTGGGCCAAGCCAATAGTACCAGTATTGACATACGGGCCTAATCATCCAGTGGTGAACACACGGAATAGAGAGATCGTAAAAGCCCAAAAGTACCATATCATGGCAGGCAGCATGTACAAGCACACAGATCAAGGGATCTTGGCTTGTTGCGTAGAAGAGGATGAGTACGCTAAATGGTTGCAATTAGCACATGTAGGCGCGTTAGAGCAACACCATTCGAAGCAACGAACGTTGCAAACTCTAAAGAGATTCGGAGTGCACTGGCCTACTATGGAAGCGGATGTCCAAAAGTTGTGCAAAGAATGCCCAATCTGTTGCACTAAACCACCTGTGGAACATGCCACTCTCTATCAAGTATCCATTGTGCCAGATTGGAGTGAACCTCTAGTATCATTCTTGCGGACAAACACATTCCCCCCAGACATGACTCTAGCTAGGAAAAGGAGTTTAGAACAAGAAGCCCAGGATTATTCACTCATAGGTGATAATCTATATAAGCGTGGTAAAGATGGCTACCTGAGACTGTGTGTCCATGAAAGTGAGTATCTTAAGATCTTAGAAACTGCTCACCAAGGTGTAGCAGGAGGACACTTTGGACCAGATCGGGTGATCAAGGCAATATTATTTGCGGGCTTCTGGTGGCCCACCCTTCACATGGATGCACATACCTATGTGAAACGGTGTGATATCTGTCAAAGGACTCAGTATCCTATACGCAAAGATGAGATGCCACTGAAACCTATGATGGGTGGACGTGCATTCTCTAAGTGGGGAATAGACTTCGTAGGCCCTATTAATCCCCCAGCGAAAGGCTCTCATGCGGAATACATCATTGTGGCAACAGATTATCTCACCAAGTGGGTAGAGGTAAAAGCTACAACCAAGAACGATGCTCAAACAACTGCCAAATTCTTGTTTGAGAATGTATTCACGAGATATGGACTACCCATAGAGCTTGTAAGTGATAGAGGCACTCATTTCTTGAACGAAGTGATTGAAAATCTACTCCAAGAATTCTTGGTAATACACAAGAAGTCTGCCCCTTATCACCTTCAAGCTAATGGTCAAGCTGAGAGCACTAATAAGATTTTGTGCAATGTGCTGACAAAATTAGTGAACACTAAACGCTCTGACTGGGACAAACAGCTACACCATGCTGTTTGGGCATACCGAGTTGCCTACAAAACGGTACTCCAAGCCACCCCCTTTCAGATGGTATTCGGCCAAAACGCTGTGCTACCCTTGGACTTCCTGATCCCTACATTGAGAGTAGCACAAGAGCACGAATGGACAGGTCATGAGCTATCCTCTAGAATTTTTGACCTTGAACGATTAGGAGAAACAAGACTGCGAGCTGCTGCAGGCATATATGCTGCCAAGAAGAGACAGAAGGCATACTTTGATGCCCACGTAAAGGATAAGGGTTTGAAAGCAGGAGATCTAGTCTTAGTCTATACACTAAAACAACACGCGAGGAAGTTAGAAAAGAGAGGCTACGGACCTATGATCATCAATAGGATCTCCACAAGTGGAGCAGTGCAATTGGCCACATTAGAGGGTGATGTTCTCCCAAATTATATTAGCGGTTGCAGAGTCAAGTCGTATCAGGAACCCCTCACGGAGGAAATGCTTAGTCGACTCAACACTGCTAAGAAACGCAAAGAGGAAGAAAAGAGAATTAGAGAAGAAGCTCAAGCAGAGGCTTTAGAACGCATCAGAAGGATGAAATTACGAAGGCAAGGTAGAGATCAGCCTGGAGCGAATGACTCTGCGGACCAAGGATTTCCCATAGCCATGTGTGAAGTTGCAGGAACAAGCTCGAATAGAATAATTGATAGACGTCCTTTCATAACCATAGACATGGGACAAGGAAAGAGTACAAGGACTGTAAGAGCCTTGATTGACTCAGGTGCTGCCACTAGCGCTGTTAAGTTGTCTTACTGTCAAGAGTTACAGTTAACTGTCCATCCTGTGGAAGCATACCTCATAGGATTGGGAGGCGTGGAAACCCCTTGCATGGGTGAGGTGGAACTTCCCCTCTACATTCACGAGGAGGCAATGACCGTTAAAGTACTAGTGTGTCAAGATGAGGATCTCACTGAACCTCTCGTCTTGGGTCAGGATTGGATCTATGACCAAGCAGTCAATCTAAACCTAAGAAGTGGACTTCTCCAGGTTTGGGTCAATCATAGTCGAGTTACAGTAGAATTAGACAATGGAGCACTCAAGGAACTAGGAAAGGCACAGACTCCTGGTCCTTCCAGGGGTACACATGAAGATGACCATGCTGTTCTTGTCCAAAACTATGTGTTGCAGAGGAATGATATTTGCAAAAAAGGAGTCAGGAATGCAACGGAACTCCCTTCTTTTCCAAAGGCTAGAAGGAAGTAGCAACCCAAGGTGGATCAAAGGCAGAAGAAGCAGGGTACTACCTATGTCAGAGATCAAAAGTACCTGCGCAGCAGAACAACCCAGAAAATAGACCAGGTATGGGTGCGGAAAGGCGAACGACCAGTTGCGCCACCGTCAACTACAGGGGCAAAGTCTCTTATTAGTGACCAACAACACAACGCTAATAAGAAGTCTTTCAGAAATTCTTCTGCTAAAGTAAAATCTATTTGGGTGCCCAAGAAGTCGATGAAGGCAAGCCCACAATCAAGACAAATTTGGGTGCCTAAGGCTTGCTTGATGGCACAAGTAGCTACGCTGAGGCCAAAACTTAAACAGCATAACGCAGCGACGCATACTGCCAGATTTCACTCGTTCTCGACACTCATGTACACACCAAAACCCAAGAGCGTACATGTAATCAATTGTAAATGGGTCCCAAAAAGGCCTCATCTGCAAACCACGACACCGAGAAGGCTCTGTAAAGACTCTCCGAAACCGAAGGCAAAGCCCACTCACTGCATTTGGCAGCCTAGGGCCTGTAATAAACCCCCCGACCCCAATGTGTAAATCCGTACCCACTTACTAACTGCAGTAGTCTCCTAGGACAACACAAGCACTAACTACACACACTGTCTTCATGCACTTACTAACCACTAACTCATCATCCATCTCATGTTAATGTTGTAACGGGGACAACAACGGATTTATTTTGTCCATTACGATGTTAACACTTGGTTCTATATTCTCACAGAACCAATCAGCAAACAGGCCATGGCAGAAGCAGGTACCAGCTCTCAAGCCGGATCTGGTCCCCAGATCGTGGATATAGAAACACTTCTCCTTGAGCCACGCCTCACCGCAAGACCGCAAGAGCTTCGAGAAGTGCATGTGCTCCCCATCCAGGATCCTCCTCAAGGACACACTTCTCAAGTAGGTAAGCATGCGCATTGGTTCAGTGATGTTGCTGGACCACTGGGCGATGGAACCTACTTCTGGGAAGCAGAATTGGAATTCAATGGCAAATGGGGTCGATACCACTTTTTCACACGCGAATTTGAAAGCTACCAAAATGCCGAAGTCATGAGATCAGTTTGGGTCAAAGCAGGTGTGGAAAGTTATTTCAGGACTCACATACCAAAGCCGGATTTTTTACGATGTTCATATCTGATCAGTACAATCACGCCGAGCAGGGCCAAAGGAGGCGACAGCACCTTTGTGTTGCCATCACTGTTGCCGGGTAATGAGCTTAAAAGGTTCAAGCTGGACCTCAACCTGGTAAGAGAAGCATTGGGAATGTATGGCATGCACATCCCAACAGAAAAGGAAACCATGGTCCCAGGTCGCATGAAGCACAAGGATCTGAATAAGTTGAAGGATATGGTAGCAATGACACCTACCATTGCGCTTCACCTGCGAACCATCATGCAACACTTTGCGTTTCCCGCCCAAGAACGATTCACAATGCCCCCGAAAAAAATATGGTTCAGTTTATATCTAGCAGAAACCGAAAGCCTGCCCATCAATGTGCCACACTGGATCATAGACCAGATCCACCTAGCACATCAAAGGTGGAACAAGAAACAGAAGAATGTGCTCCACGGGTGTTGTGCTTTGACCAGAATAATCTATAGATGCTTGGCTTATGACGTGCCTGTTCAGCGGGCACTCGTATGGTCCCGAGTCCAAGAATTCCAAAGAAGACTATCAACAGCAGGTCCCCCATCCAAGAAGATGAGGGGGGGAGTCCAACTACCCTGTGCTCAACCAAGGGGAGCTACCGCTACACCAGAAATCACTCCTCCCCAGACACGACGAGTTAGGCCATTCACAATCCGGTTACCAAGACCAAGCACGGAGGGGCCTAATCTGGTGTTTCCACCCATTCCATCCGATTTGGAATTCCCGCAGGGATTTACTCTTGAGGACCTCACGGATGAAGAAATTGCCAGATTAATCTATGACTCTAACCTCGAAGCGGAAGCAGCGCGAGCTCAGGAACCACAACCCAAAACAACATCGGCCCCCACCCAACCCCAAGTTGTAGAAGTCGATGTAGATGAACAAGAGGCAGGAGGAGACGAAGAAGAAGTCGACGAAGAACAACAGCAAGAATATGACGAACTCTCCGAGTTAGCAAGTGCCCCAGCATATTCGGCACAAATCAAGAGACTATATCAAACCATGCGACTGGTTCAGGAACAGCATAAGATGTCTCTAGAACAGGGCAAAAGACTCATGAACGACTTGCTAGCGGAGGAAGGTGTGGACGAGTTGTTCATTGAGTCCATGAACCTTCATGCCGACGCTGTAGGACTGGACGAGGCCATCCATGAGGCTATGGCCTACATCCACAGGTTTGAAAAAAGAGTTCCTGCTCGTCCCAGGAGGTCCGGAAAGCAAATTCACATCAATACATCAGCACCAGGCGAGTCAGCGCAAGCAGAAGAATATCACGAAGCACCATTGTCACCTCCATCCCCACCTCACACTACACAATCCACCCCACCACAGGACACTAGCACTACCACATCCACTACCACTACCATTGTCATGGGCATCCCACTCTCTCCGGGAATCCAATACGGGGGTGTCACCATGCCCACCTTCACCACCCTGTTCACCGATGTCACATCCACTCCACCAACGATTCCCATCTACACCGTCACTCAAACAGTCGACACGATGGAAACATCACCTGCCACAGCACCGCTCCCTCCCCCCATGCCACCTTCATCACCCATACCCCCTCCACCCACATCTCCGCCTACATCCACATCATTCACCTCTCCCATTCCCGCCCCCATTCCCCCTGCATCTTCACCCTTCCCGGCATTATTTAATGTAAATAACATATTCTTAGCATTAAACCAATGTGTATACCAGCTCCAGCATGAGTACAAAGCTCTGGACAACCGGTATCAGAGTCTGGAAACGCACCATCAAAACTTACAAAGACAATTTCTCACTCTACAAACAGAAAATGCAGAACTGAATCAACGCTACACGACGCTTGAGCAGGCTCACCAAACCTTATTGGCGGCCCCCCAACCATCGACAGAATCAGGTGCCAAACAACTAGAAGCTCTGCTCGAGGTATACCAAGCCGATAATCTCAAAGTCCGGCGTAACCTGGCACTTCTCAGAAAACACATGGCGGCCGCCCTAGAAGAAAACAAGAGGCTGCAGCAGCAAAATGAAGCAAATCTAGAAGCAGCAATGGAAGGCTCTCCACACGAAATTGATCCAGAGCAGTTTAAAGCTGTGCCCTCAGAGACAATGAAGACAATCTTGGACAGCTATGCAGATCTATTAGAAGCTCATGATGACTTGGAAAGGGAACGTGATGCGCTGCGCAATCAACTCCAAGAGCAACAGACAGCACCCAAAGTCACAGAAACGACCACGACTTCAGAAGAAGTCATGGCATTGAAAGAGCAGGTGGCCGAATTACAGGCAAGATTACTCACACATGAAAGGCAACCCTCTCCAGTGGTCGAACCTGAACCCGAGGAATTGGTACCCATCGAGGTAGATGAGACGTATGAGGAACCTTACGTTCCTATGCCAATGCCAGGTGGTGAGCAAACCGCAGAAGGAATGGATACGTTAGAAATCGAAGTACCTGAGTGGCTCCAAACACTAGAGAAAACGACATCAACTCATGAAGATCGAGTGGCAGTTCAGATCCAATCTATGGCAAAGATAGAGGACACTATTATTAAATCAGAATACTTCCGCAGCATGTCCCACCATAGATGGATCGGAACCAATGATGATCAATACGTGCCCTATTGTATACTCCTGGCGGACTACAATGCAGAAATCCAACATAAATGTGGCAAACCTCCAACGTTTGCTACACAATTTGGGCCAGATGACATCCCAGAGAGTGCTAAAAAAGGATCCATTCATCAACCCACTTGGAGGATCCGACTCCTCGAAACCTATCCGGAGATGGTTCGCACCTGGACGAATATGCCTCTTTTTATTAAATATAACCCTTGTTATGTTCCTGTACTCCGCAGACGTACATGGCCAGAGTTTACCATTGCAGTCAAGAATATCAAGGGATGCGCCAAATGGTTAAACTACGTCTATCTAGCACCCCCTCAAGGGCCTCCCACCGTCAATTACATGATCTCCACTATACGGCACTAGAGCATCCGATTAAAGAATACCCCTGATGTAATGGCCCAGATGTGCATGAAAATTTTTGAGTTAATGCTTATTACATTCAGGACATTCAAGAATATCAAGGACCCACACTTCTCAGGCGTCGGATTCCTTACAGGAAACCAAGATTTAGTTTATGACATGAGCACCACTCCTTCCATAGAGGTGATATACGCTTGGCACGCCAGAATAAAATACCTCCCAGCCTGCTTTAAACAAACATTCGAAGAGATGTTCATAACAGGGTTCTGGGAATACCACTCAGAAATATTTGTACCCAGACCCTCACATCTCCTCCATTTATTTGCTGTGGAGCGGACCATTCACTCAGAGCAGTTACGGGTGCCACATCCAGATGTCCCAGGGCCAGTCAATTGGGATGCATTGCTGACAGATCTAGCAAGGGGACTCAGGTTAGAAGAACATCACCTCGCCGCCGATGTTGTACAATACTACGTACAAAAAGCAGCTAGACAAGGGTCTGTCAGGGGCGACAGACGCGAGAGTGGGGGGGGTGTTGGCAGTAGCCTTGGTACATCAGGAACTACAAGACGTGAAAGTCAAAGAAGGGAGTCAGAGCGAAGGGACAGCACGAGCAAACAGGGCAGTCAAAGAAGATCTGGCAAGTAGGCCAATATTTTTTCAAGACATTAATGCAAACCAGAGAGTTGGACATGCAGGGAAGAAGAGCAAGTAGGGAGCTTGAAGATATGTATGGCAGATCACTAGAAGAAATCCCTACAACAACAGTGATTTTTATCACTAATAATCATTGTAAATCTCATTTCACATTTTTGTAGCTCCATTTTGTGCAAGCCAAGGAGTCCTTGAGCTTGAGGAGCCTTAGAAGTAGTTGCGTACCAATTTTCATAATTTTTAGATCTCATTTGAGCCCCCAAATAAGCCCTGGAACCTAATTTTTAACTAGGCCGGACACTAGGTCTGGACAGGGCCAAAAGCTAGTCAAAAACTATAAAAGGAGCTAGAGAGCTCATTTTTGAGGTTAGATTGTAATTGAAACGAACTTGTAAGAGCTTGTGAAAGTAACCTAAAGAACTCCATTGATTCTCTCTCTTTGTCTTGCCGTGTGTGCGCGTGTGTGTGTATGTGTGTGCATGCTTGTGTGCTTCTCACTCACGCACTTGTGCCGCCACTTACTCGAGGTCT
>CM035425.1:77997113-78019613 GCA_020310875.1 Ceratopteris richardii | reverse complement strand
TTATGTAAGACTAGGGGGCTAATGGGTAGGGAAGATGCTTTCTTGATACTCTTCCCCGCCACATTGGAGGGTCTGGCAGACAAGTGGTTTAGTCAGTTTGCCGAAAATCACTTTACCTCTTGGGATATGATGAAAGAGGCCTTTAAGAATCAATTTCAACAGGGCAACACGGCTGAAATCATTATAGAAGAGTTGGAAAACTTGAAGTTGGGTCCAGGAGAGAAGTTCCCCGAATTCGTGACCAGGGCAAAAGCATTAATGGCCAAATTACCGGATCCACCACACGACTTCTTTGTCAAGAAGTGGTTAGCCAAACCTTTACCTGTGGTCACCCAATGCAAAATAAAAGAGTTGGTGCTACCTACAGCCTCCATAGAGGAGTTCATCACCACGGCTACAAGACTGGAGCAAATAAGGCACCAATATGGGACAACTTCTTCACCACCAACATATGGTACAGAGATGGAGGATCCAGTGACCCAGCTGAGGAGGGAGTTGGAGGGCTTAAAGAGAAATAAGCCCTACAAAGAGGAGGAGACTGCTGTGGCTCAATTGAGAAGGGAGATTGAAGCACTCAAGCTTCAAAAGGAAGAGGAGGCCCAAGCAGAGGAATTAGCTCAGCTGCGACAGGAGTTGCAGGAGCTCAAAGGAGGGGGCATCAAGAGTGGTCTTTGGTGTTCCATGTGCAGCAAACAAGGGCATATAGTAAGTGAGTGTCCTCTGTTAAGTGTAACTTGCCAATTATGCAGGAAGGTTGGCCATGAGGCCCATGAATGCCAATCAAGGGGAATGCCTGCAACGACATACTGGACACAAGGAGGACCCCTGCCACCAGCAAATGTAATGGCAGCTGCACCCAATCAAGGTAACACTTATAACCCTAGACAGAGGGATAATTTTGGAAATGGGCCTAGAAGGCCAATTATTTGTTTCAGATGTGGGGAATGTGGGCACTATCAAAGTAGGTGCACCCTACCAGAAAATGCCCCCCCTTGCAGAAACTGCCCAGAGGCCAGAGACCACTACACAATTTGTTGTCCTAAGAATCAAGCCTCTTCATCTGGGCCCCACATTCAAATGATTTCCGTGCAGGAAGAAGAAATGGCAAATCAAGTTAAGGTGCCATCACCATCTACCAGGGTGGTGCAGTTAGAGGAAATTGACTCTTTTACTGTGCAGACAAGAAGCAAGGGGAAGGCTCCAGTGGACATGGGTCAAGAATCATTGATTAATGGATTAAACAGAGACAAAGGTGTGTCTGAAGACCAAGCCACCACAAGTGCAGACACAAGGCAAAAGGAAAATTGCATAGGTACCAGTGATGCCATTGGACATGCATTCAGCAGGGCTCATGAGGAGTTGGATAAGTCAAATGGAGCCCAAGCTCTTAAGGAATCAGAAGCCTCCAGACTGCTCAAGTCCATGAAAAAGGAGGTTAGTATTTTTGATTTAATAAGGATTGATGGGAAGTTCAGGTCAGAACTCTTGCAAATAATTGATGAAATGTCCACAACAAGCTTAGTGGCAAAAGCTGCTGTTATGTATAAAGATAAATATGCAGGGGAAGCACCCCTCACAGATTACAAGAGCCCTCGGCTAACCATTTCTATTAAAGGTCATGAGTTTCAAGGAGTTATTGTGGATGGTGGTTCTGGCATTAACTTGATGCCTGAATATACCATGAAAAAGATTGGACTATACCCTTCACAACCTGCCAACTTCACTGTAACAATGGCAGACCAAAGCATAGTAAGGCCTATGGGGGTGGTTCCTGGAGTCCCAGTCAGGATACAAGGTACTATCTTTAACTTGGACTTTGTTGTTTTAAGGCTGCCACAGGTAGAAGGAAGCTTCCCACTGTTAATTGGGAGACCTTGGTTAAGGCATGCCAATGTGCTGCATGATTGGGGCAAGGACACAATGTGGGTAAAGCAAGAGGGAAAAGAGTTGCAGCAGATAATTTTAGAAGAAGGCCCAGATAATCAGAAAAATACTAGCATGATGCAGACAATCGGTATTTGTATGGAAGAAGAAGTGGTGGACAACCCAGAAGCAGACCTATTTGAAAGAGCAGATTTATATGAAGATGAAAACATGTTGGCTTGGCTCCATGCAGAAGACCCATCCTCCTGCTATGGAATTTTTCCAAACTCATGTATAGAAAAAGCATATGAAGAAAAAGAGGAAATCACTCAGGTTGAAACAGTAGCAGTCAAAGGCCATAGCAAAGCGAAGAAAAGCAAAGTCCTTACATGCAGCAGTGATAAAGCTACTCAAATTCATATATCAATGGCCACTTTTTTATGGATTCTGGTATGGCTATCATCTGTTATTTCAATTCTTATGGTAGCAAGTGCAGGGCTTTACAAGAATGTGGAAGTTGCTACTGCCAGTATTTGGGAACATAGGGTTCCTCTGGATGAAGAAGCTGGAGTAGTAAAATTAAAATTTTGCAAATCATATCATAAAGTTGCTGGAGGAGATAACATTCTAATGAAGGATTTAGGGTACCCCTCTCAGATGGCCAGGGTGCCCCAGGAGAAGACTAAAGCAATGAAGTGCAGTACAAATGCAGATTATGGAGGACTCTCTCTCAGTCAACAATACAAGGCTCAAGGCCTACTATCAAGCCAACTGAAGTTTTATGGATCACCTGGAACCTGTAAAAATTGTCCAGGTTGTACATAGTCTTTTCTCGTCATTTTTACTTAAGTTTTAGTAGTTTTCTTATCCATTTCATGCTTGTTTCTTAAGGTTTTAGCAAATTTAGCAGTCATTTCATCCACTTTGCAAAGGCACAAATTTTGGAATTTTTTTAGAAATTTTTTCAGATTTTTTCAGGCATTTTTTTTGGACTTTTTCTAGTATTTTCGCCTTTTTCATGTGTCTTTTTATTGCCCAATTTGAGGAATAAATGGAGGGTCTCTGTGGTTTGATGAAGGATTTTAGGCTCAACATGTAGAAAATTTCATCAGAATTTTTTCAGAATTTTTTTAAAATTTTTTGGCCAATTTTTGGCATTTTTTTCAGATTTTTCCTTGATTTTTCTCTAAGTTGGGCTATTATATATTAAAAAAAAAAAAAAAAAAAAAAAAAAAAAAAAAAAAAAAAAAGAGACCCCTAGGGAATTTGCGGGTTCCAAAAAAAAAAAAAAAAAAAAAAAAAAAAAAAAAAAAAAAAAAAAAAAAAAAAAAATCCCCCCCCCCCCCCCCCCCCTCCCCCCCCCCTCCCCCCCCCCTCCCCCCCCCCCCCCCCCTCCCCCCCCCCCCCCTCCCCCCCCCCCCCCCCCCCCCCCTCCCCCCCCCCCCCCCCCCCCCTCCCCCCCCCCCCCCCCCCCTCCCCCCCCCCCCCCCTCCCCCCCCCCCCCCCCCCCCTCCCCCCCCCCCCTCCCCCCCCCCCCCCCTCCCCCCCCCCCCCCCCTCCCCCCCCCCTCCCCCCCCCCCCCCCTCCCTCCCCCCCCCTCCCTCCCCCCCCCCCTCCCCCCCCCCCCCCCCCGCCCCCCCCCGCCCGCCCGCCCCCCCCGCCCGCCCCCCCGCCCGCCCGCCCGCCCCCCCGCCCGCCCGCCCCCCCGCCCGCCCCCCATTCTGACAGCCCCCCCCCCCCCCCCCATTCTGACAGCCCCTTTCCCCCCCCCCCCCCCCCCCCATTCTGACAGCCCCTCCCCCCCCCCCCCCCCCCCCATTCTGACAGCCCCTCCCCCCCCCCCCCCCCCCGCCCCCCCCCCACCCCCCCCCCCCCCCCCCCATTCTGACAGCCCCTCCCCCCCCCCCCCCCCCCCCCATTCTGACAGCCCCCCCCCCATTCTGAACAGCCCCCGCCCCCCCCCCCCCCCCGCCCCCCCCCTCTTTTATTTTAATTTTTATTTTTTATTTTTATTTTTTTATTTTTTATTTTTTTTTTTTTTTTAATTCTTTTTTCTTTCGATTATTTTTTTTCCTTTTTATTATTTTTTATTTTTTATTTTTTATTTATTTTATTTTCTTTTTTGTTAATTCTGTCTGAGCATTAAAAAAAAAAAAAAAAAAAAAAAAAAAAAAAGCGATCAATTTTTTTTATTTTTACTTTATTTTTTTATTTTTTATTTTTTTTTTTTTATTTTCATGGCTCAAAGCTTTTGGTTCTGGATTGTGCCTCGGTTGGCCGTTTTTTACAAAAATGGAGTCATTTTCATGTTTTTTGGCCCCTCTGAACTCAGTTTTTGAATTTCTTTTTACAAATTCCCACTTTTTGTATGACTTTTGGTCTGAAACCACATGTTTTGAACACCTTTATCACATGTTTTTAGTTCACAACATTGTCCAAATGATCTATTCTCACCTTGTCTTACCTTATGTTTAATAATCTCCCATATGTACCCTCTGTAGCCCTCCGGGTTGTTCACATTAGCCTCCTCCCGACCCCTATTCCTACTCCCCATCCCTCCCTTTACCAATATGCCCAGCCACATCCTTTCCCCTCCCTACCCCATCCATATTCACACCCTCAGCCCTCCCTTCCCCTTCCTTTCTCCCCTTCCATTGCCCCCCTTTTTTTGCTTTTCCATTCCAAAATCCCACTTTTGGTTCTTCTCTGGGGCTTGTTCTCTCCTGCTTTTGGTGCTTTTGGTGCTTTTGGTGGACTTGGTTGCTGCTCAGCTGTCCTATTCAAGTTTTGCGGCTCTTCAAAGTTTTAGCTATAGCTCTCCGGGACGGAGAGCACATTAGGTGGTGGGCAACTGTTGAGCCCATAAAAGTCATGTTGGTCAAAGTCAACTGCAGTCAAAGTCAACGGTCAAAGTCAACTGGTCAAAGCCTACAAGGTCAAAGGTCAAAGTCAATAGGTGCAAAGTCAAAGTGCAGGTGTCAAAGTGCACAGGTAGTGCACAATGAATTATCCACAAAGGGTAAATTGGAGAAAATAGGTTGCAGGTTGCAGAGGTACTTTCTCTAATTTCCCTAAGGTTCAAAGTGTGTTTTAAAGTGTTTGGAAGGTTCAGGTGAACCCCCCTTATGTGCAAAAGTGAAGAATTAAAAGGAAATGTGAAGGCATGTGAAGCGGCAAAGTGTACGCACAGGTGAAAGTATGGCCCCCCATTAAAATTTTTGGTTTTAGACTAAAGTCACTACAGGACAAAACAGTGAGTAGTTGGCTGCCACTTGTGAGAGCCATCTTGGGACATCAAAGTGAGCACCAAGATTCACTTGCAGTTAGGAGCGTACGTGATCGACACACTCAAATCAAGGAAGAGCCATTCTTGGACCAAGGTTAGAGTAAGCAAGAGGGCATAGGCTAAGTGGAGCAAGAGAGGGAAGTGCAAGAGTCACCAGAGTACGTCGCACAGAAGTGGAAGTGCAAGGTGCAGAGAGAGTGACCAAGGATTGTGGTGCAGAGAAGGCTAAGCTATAGTTCCCCCAAATATCTCAAGGTCCTTTGGCAGTGTGCGCTGGCCGACAGCAGGTATTCACTCCTCCCCCTTTGTGGAAGCTTGGTGCAAGGTGTGCACAAGGAGAAGCTTGAAGCAGGTGGAGGTTTGTTGCAGAGGAGGTCGGCAGCAATAGGACATTGGGATATTGGATATTTTGTAATTGGGCACTCTGCGGATTGTGCACAGAGGTATTGGTGTATCTTGTATTTCAAACATTGTAATTTTCTTACTGTAATCAATCGAAGGCAGAGACTTCCAAGGTGTACTTTCTCTTTTGGTCCTTCCATTTTCTCCTACAAACCCTCAAACTCCTTCTTGTCAAAGAATCCCCCAACACATATACATATACATATACATATACATATACATATACATATACATATGCATATACATATACATATACATATACATATGCATATACATATACATATACATATACATATACATATACATATACATATGCATATACATATACATATCCATATACATATGCATATACATATACATATACATATACATATCCATATACATATACATATACATATACATATGCATATACATATACATATACATATACATATACATATACATATCCATATAGATATCCATATACATATACATATACATATACATATACATATACATATACATATACATATACATATACATATACATATACATATACATATACATATACATATACATATACATATACATATACATATACATATACATATACATATACATATACATATACATATACATATACATATACATATACATATACATATACATATACATATACATATACATATACATATACATATACATATACATATACATATACATATACATATACATATACATATACATATACATATACATATACATATACATATACATATACATATACATATACATATACATATACATATACATATACATATACATATACATATACATATACATATACATATACATATACATATACATATACATATACATATACATATACATATACATATACATATACATATACATATACATATATATATACATATACATATACATATACATATACATAAACATATACATATACGTATACGTATATGTAAACATATATGTATACCTATACATATACATATACATATACATATACATATACATATACATATACATATACATATACATATACATATACATATACATATACATATACTTATACATATACATATACATATACATATATATATGCATATGCATATTGTTGGCAGCAGTCAGGGAACAGAAGGAGCCACAAGACGAAGAGAGTCAGAGCGAAGGGACAGCACAAGCAGACATGGCACTCAAAGAAGATCTGGCAAATAGGCCAATAATTTTCCTCATGAAGAAGCAAGTATGAGCATTCATGCAAATCTAGCACTTAGGCAACCCTTTAACTTTTCAAAAACCCTTACACCAATTAAAAGTGATTCTTATCACTAAACACCATTGTAAATACCATTTCATATTATTGTAGCTCCATTTTGTGCAAGCAAAGGAGTCCTTGAGCTTGAGGAGCTTTAGAAGTATCTACCTGCCAATTTTCGTAATTTTTAGATCCTGTTTGAGCCCTCAAATAAGCCCTGGAACCTAATTTTTAACTAGGCCGGACACTAGGTCTGAACAGGGCCAAAGCTAGTCAAAAACTATAAAAGGAGCTAGAGAGCTCATTTTTGAGGTTAGATTTTAATTGAAACAAATTTGTAAGAGCTTCTAAAAGTAATCTAAGAACTCCATTGCTTCTCTCTCTTTGTCTTGCCGTGTGTGCGCGTGTGTGTGTATGTGTGTGCATGTTTGTGTGCTTCTCACTCACGCATTTGTGCCACCACTTGCTCGAGGTCTTCACACCATCCTCACGTCTTCCCGGATTGACATTAAAGGAGGTGCTACTCATCATTGAGCTACACCAAATTTTGGCACCGTTGCCGGGGATCGAGCTTTGAGGACGAGCATGTGATGGTAAGACGTAGAGTTGACGCGTTGGAGTTGTAGGTATTTTCTTCACTTTCATCTATTTTCTTGTTTTTTCTTCACCATCCTCATCACCATCATCATCATCACCATTTTCCACCTCCATTTCCATCATCGCGAAAATTTCAGTTTTTTGAGTATATCACCATCTCCACCTCATTTCTCTCATTTCACTTGTGAGAGAGAGCGAGAGAGCGAAATTGCGTGTGCTGTTTTTGCATGTTTCTTGAGCTGTCTTGCAGGTACAGGTCACATCATCATCCCCAGCACTCTGCGCAGGTACGGATTTCGAAGTAACTGTTTGTGTGTCGCCGACTTCTGTCAATCGCGACTGACAGAAAAAACGCTCAAATCACCAAACAAAGTGCAAAACCATGATCTACAGGCCTAGAGCTTCCCAAAAATGTGTTTAGTTTCTTGAAATTCCTCAGATTTCTGTCAATCGCGATCGACACGTCAATCGCGATCGACAGCCCACGACGGCTCTGTCAATCGCGACCGACAGAGTCAACGACCGATTGACCACGACCGACGGGCCATACGCGTGACACGTGTCAATCGCGATCGAGCCATCAATCGCGATCGACTCATCAATCGCGACCGACACAGTCAACGACTGTTTGACCACGACGGACAGACCACGACGGCTCTGTCAATCGCGATCGACACAGTCAACGACTGTTTGACCACGACGGATAGACCACGACAGCTCTGTCAATCGCGACTGACACAGTCAACGACTGTTTGACCACGACTGACAGACCCTCGCGACCGACCTGTCAATCGCGATCGACACGTCAATCACGACTGACAGAGTCAACGACCCTTTGACCACGACCGATTGACTTTTCGTAACCCCTGTCCATCGCGACTGACCAGTCAATCGCGACTGACAGCCACGACGGACCTGTCAATTGCAATCGACACGTCGATCGCGACTGACCTGTGAATCGCGACCGACAGACTTTGCAAACACGTTAGAAGGGCAAATTAGGTCAAACTTTTAAGGCAAAAATAGGGGTCTAAATTGTAACCAAGTGTGGGACAAACACTAGGGTGTAGCATTGCATTACGAGGGCATGACCCAAGTAACTCGAGAATTCCTGTTTGCCTGTTAACCTAGTTTAATCCTGTTTTAGCCCAAAACCCTGAACTCGCATAACTTTCTCATACGAAATCTATTTGTCGTGATTTTTGTTTTGTTGGAAAGCTCGCAGGGAGTTGACCATACCCAGAGGGAACAAAGTTCAGGGGTCTCTTTACTTGTGTTCAAAAATTCATAGTGCAAATTGGTGAAGTGTTACATGAATGAAAGTGATTGGTTCTGTCTTTTGAATTTAAGTCTTGAGCTAACAGTGGGCCTTTTACAGGTCCTTTGAGAGCAGCGAAGGGTACGCAAGGCAAGAGTAAGTGCAGGCTCGGGAACACGCGTCCTGGGCACACCAGGGCAACAATACAAGGAAAGGAACTCAAGGTTGGAAAACCCGCAACACCCTCTGTCAATTCTTAGTTTAGGCTAAGTGCGGGTAGTGTTAGAAGTAATTCCAGGCAACGATAGGCACGAGATAAATCAAAGACTATCTAAGAAATCAAGTGCAAGTCAAGAAATAACCTGTGTGTGTGCGAACGACAACCTTAAAAGGAAAAGAGCCTAACGTGAAACGACCAAACTAAAGTGCGAAATTAAACTCAAGTATTCCTCACGAAGTGATATCAAACAAGAGTATAAACACGATAATCAACATAAAAAGAACCAAGTAATCGATACAAAAGGACTCAGAAATGTGGTTGTACCTGGAAAAAAAATTGGGTTAATCAGTTAGGCATATGAACCTTAGATCAAACGACACCTAGTAAGAGAGAGACGAAGCCTTAGGTCTTCAGAGGCTAGTGTCAATCATACGGCAAGGTCTTGGGCCCAGCAGTTGAGTCACCACTCGCATTACCCTAGCTCTGATACGAGTGAATCAGAGATGTCTCAAGGCATGGACAGACCTACGGGAAGTTCAGGTGTGCCATACTTGCACAGGGTAGAAGGCCCTTACAAAACACAGTTGGAATACCTTAGGACCAACCGATTAGGTGCTAGCATCTATGAGGACGGCCTAGGAAGATCCGTGGTCCAGATTAAAAACCTTGACCAATCCATAGGACTAGAGCACCCAGCTATCAAGTTTGAAAGCGGAGCATACATGGACAAAGAAGGAACCATATACGTAGTCACCAGTCACCCAGATAGGACGGACGAATTTGGGAATGTGATCTCAGAAGTGGAATGTGACCTAGAGCAAGGAAACATGGGTGCAGAACCTAGAACCCCTTGAGGTAAATCGGTTCTCACTAGGATTATCACGCCGGAATGGATTCCCCAAGACAACAAGAGCATAGATTTGCTCCTCAATCGAGAAACTGATGAAGCCTTTTGGAGGTATAAATCTGATCAGCCAGCTGATATAGGAACAATCATGATCTACGAGTTTAAGGATCCTGATAGCCCAGGCAGAGTGACCTACTTAGATCACGCTTCGGAGAGGATCTTCGTGGTGACAGAAAATGATAGGCATGCTTACACTTGGAAGGGCGAATTTGTTTTTCCCCAACCAAGATCAAACGTATCCTATGGTCACCCTGGAGCTGGAACATCCCATGCTCATGGAATGCAAAGAGATAGAAGTAGAGATAGACCAGAATTGAGCTTTGCCAACCTAGTGGGCAGAGAAAGAACGAGGACGGAAACAAATAGAGTAGAACCTGAGATACTGAGAGCTCACAGGAATCAAAGAAGTGTAGGTGAGTTCCCTCTACCACGACCAAGAGAGCACACAAGGACTTTGAGACCGACTCAGCTAGTTAAGTCCATGAAGAACTACTTCGATGGCACTAGAGATCCATACGATCATGTGGCTGAGTTTAGGCAAGTCTTGAGAGCTGAACAAGTGGAGGATCTATTCACGCAGTACAATGCCTTTGGTCTGACCCTTAGGAACACTGCCCTGACATGGTTTCAACCACTAAATGAGAGGCAGTTCAGGAGCATAGACCAACTCCTAGAGGCTTTCATTATTGAATTCTCTAAGAGTGGCATAAGGCATAATACCTCCTCGCTGATTCACAGCTTCAAGCAAACCCCTCAAGAAACTGTGAGACTTGCAGGAAGAAGATTTAGGCAATACTTAGAAAGATGCCCTGTTTCGGAGCTACCTACACCCGCTAAGCAAGTAGCCTTATTCTTGGATGGATTGCTAAGTACCAAATTAAGATCATATGTGTACTTGAAAGACCCTAGAACCATAGAAGAGTGTGTACGCATGTGTATTGACATTGAGGATAACCTAGGGGAGGAGTTAGAGCTTGCTAAGATATACAAAGATTCGGATAATGCCTCAAGCCTCTCTTCCACGCAATCCACATCAATCGAGGAACTTGCAGAGAAAGTAGCTCAGAAATTAGATGTAACTAGCAAACAAATCCCAAGGTTTGCCCTTGAGAAAAGGTGCTACACTTGTGGTGGCGACCACATGGCGAACGTATGTCCCATTATGGCTCAACCCCAAGTAAATCCTAGTAGCCAGTACTGCACCATAGAACGGAGGTACACCAATCACACCGCACAAGATTGCCCCTACAATAAGCAAACAGTTAGGCAAACCTATCCTCAACCCTATCCACCACAGGGAAGATACCAGAACCAATACCCTCCACAGCCATATGGCAGGCCACAACAAAATTATCAACCACAATATCAAAACCAACAAAGGCCTCAGCCAGTGTTAGCTCAACAACCCCCTGCCCCAGCTAATGTGATTCCGGTAAAGTATGCGGTTGCAGAAGAAAACCTGAATAGAGCTATAGTCCCTGTAACACCTTTGCTTTCTGAAAGTGACCCGAGTGACCATAGCTTTGATTCTACACATGTTGATAGTCCCCAGGCATACTACATGCAGTCTCCAGAACATGGTGAGTCCTATTACAACGAAGAGCCAAATGAACCTAGTTGGGAGTCAGATTACACAAACGTCATGTATGCAAACCCCAACCCTAGGCCTCAACCTAGGCAAGTAAGACCTCCATTCCCAAGAGGACCGTGCTACAGATGCCAGGGAGATCACCTCATTCGTGATTGCTCCTTACCTCCACCTACACAAACTCAGTCAGTGACGATCCAAGGCTTTTGCCAAGATTGTGGGAAAGAGCATCTCTTACGAGATTGCCCAAAGAACCCCAATAATATGCCAAAAATCACTCCTATCAACGTTATTGGGTTAGTGGTAGATTCCACAGGAAGTGTCACTTCCACTGCTCCCATACAGGTAGTCACTAGAGCTCAAGCATTGCAGCAGAATCAAGGGGTAAACCAGGATAAGGACCCAGAGGCTAGTGAAACCGAGAGCATGACAAAGAAAAGGACTAGAGCGTGGAAAGATAGTCGGGAAAGAATGAAAAGACAATGGGCTAAAAAGATGAGTGAACTCGAGGAAAGCATAAGAGAAACCAAAGCTAGGATAACTGAAATCACCTCTCAAACCCCCTCTCACACTAACCCACCACCACCATTCCCATCGCCATCCGACCCGCCACCTTCCGACCCACCTCATATGATTCCACCACCCCCTAGAGTAGGATCCGTATTAGCTGATCCCACTCCTGAAGATATAGACATGATGCTTAAAGCATATCAGGCCAGAATCCAAGAAGGGCCAAATGTCACGGATCATGACAAGTGTTACCCTAGAGCTGACCTAGAGATAGAAAGAACCAAGCTTTGCGCGAAAATGGTCGCATTGGCTCAGACTATGTTTAAAGCCAGTCGCCTTTTCAATTACTCGGGCTCAGCCAAGACGCAATTACACTTGGATGGACTACTGGAGAAGTTAGAGGGCATAATTGCAAGATCGGCCAAGGAAGAAGAAAATCAAGAAAGAGATAACGCAAGCAAAAATGTGACCCATCCCCCACCGAAAGCTCATGTGCCAAATTCCATTGAAGCAGACAATTCCCCCCCCCCCCTAGAAAGAGTAGAGAATCTAATGGCACAATCACAAAAGGAACCTGCCTTTCAAAACAAGGGCAAGGCAAGTGGAAGAGTAAGCATTCCTGCCCAAGAAGCCTATGTGCCTGAAGCCTATGTGCCTAACTCTACGGAGCCGGACACATCATCTTCTATGAATCGGTTCACACCAGAATTCCTACGAGAGATTCAAGAAGACAAATGGGCTAAGGAAAGTGAAGTCCCTCCTCCCATTGAACTTGTGGATGATGCGCATGACCAATTCCCACAAGACATCCCATCCATTTATGGAGAGCAGGAGAGCATCCAATCTCAAGAAAGATTAGACTTCGAGTCTAAATCTTTACAAGAACTACCCCATTTCATAGGCCCATGGGAAGCAAGGTCCACCTGCATGAGAGCACCTACAGTCATGGTAAGAAACGAAGATTCAGTCATACCTAGGAACACAGAGGTAGTGAAGAACACTAACGTGCAGTGCAATCTCAAGTTAGAAGAGCTACTCAAGGTTAGACCTGAATTATGGAAACATGTCGCCAAACAAGTACCAAAAATAGCCAAACCTCGTTCCCAGGTAGGATCCCATAGGACAGTGCCAGAAATTCCCTTGGATAAGATAGGAGATATGTGTGAAGGTGAAGAAGGGAACACCTATCTTCCCATCACCTACCAGGAGTACACCACCAAGGCAATTTTGGACTCAGGTGCAGGAGTTGCAATTGCCACTACTTCCCTATGGAAGCGTTGGGGCAAGCCAGCACTCAGGCCAACGAGAATGAAATTGCAGATGGCCGATGGTCATATTGAGAGACCCTTAGGATTGCTGGAAGGAATAACTCTCACCACCTATGGTGTCGAGTTTGAGCATACATTTGCTATATGTGACTTCAGCAAAAATCATGCCTATGAGATGATTTTGGGAAGACCATTTATGCGACAGTTGCAAGTGGTACAGGACTGGGAAACCAACTCCTTGTATCTGCAGCACTTAGGTGTTACAACCAAAGTAAATCTCAAAGATTACTCTCATCGAGATGTCCCTCCCATCCAATGGAATCCCATCCATAGAGCCAAAGATGATACTGAATCGGTGCATTCCATAGGGTCAGGATCCTCATGGATGCATGAAGACACCCACTTATGGATGTGCAAAGTAGCAGTAGAAGAAGAGAAGAGAGAAAAGGCCAGAGAAATAGGTGCAAACAAAACACATAGACCCACTCAAGACCCAGCCTATGCACCTGTAGTTTTTCCTGATGAGGAATTTGAACCCCATGGCTGGGCAGAAATCTTAGCAACAATGGACGTAGCCATCAATGAAGAACAATGGACACCTCACTGTGATGAGGATGGCTATGACATTTCAGTTTTCTCCATAGAGCCAATCATGGGAGAGGCAGTTCTAGAAGAATGCAAACCTAGCCCTGATGCATTTGAGGATGCAAGTGACTCCGATCTAGAGTCAATCATTATGGACCCACCTTTTGCATCAGATGAAGAATACTTCCATGCAGTAGAATTTCAACCCCAGAGGCATGGAGAGCTTACAAATGATGTAAGATTAGCCACACATGTGACCCCGAGGGAAGAAGGAAAGAAACGAAAGAAGAAAGAAGTCTCACCAGAAGAGGAAGAATCTTTGTTTGAGGTCCCAGAAAATTTTAAGAAGTACGAGATAGACGACAGGAGAGTCATGATAAGAATGCCTAAACGAGAGGCGCAATCCGGAGAGGCCTATGATAACAAAGAAACCACCAAGAAAATAGTTGTGGCCCTAGAAGAAGGAGAGGAGAGATGCACGTACATAGGCCATGACCTAACAGAGGGAGAAGAGCATGCGTTAATTGCCTTGCTAAGAGAATACAGAGATGTATTCCCTTGGAGTTACAAGGATTTGAAAGGTGTTGACCCTGATATATGCTCACACACTATCCCCATGACCTCAGATGCAAAACCCTCTAAGCAAAAGCCCTATACATATAACGATAATTACGCTGCTAAGATCAAAGAAGAGATAGATAGACTGGTTGAAGCTGGATTTATCTATGAAATTGAGCACACTGAGTGGGTATCCCCCATCGTAGTGGTGCCCAAGAAAAATGGAAAGCTGCACGTATGCATTAACTTGAAAAAGGTTAATGCAGCCACGATTCGAGATAACTATCCGCTTCCCATCACAGAGCATCTCTTAGAAAGAGTAGCCGGCAAGGAAGTGTACAGCTTCCTTGATGGATTTTCGGGCTACAATCAAGTTGCCATTGCTCTAGAAGATCAGCACAAGACAGCTTTTGCCACAGAGTGGGGTATTTTTGCCTTTCGTGTAATGCCATTTGGGCTTACCAATGCACCAGCCACCTTCCAGAGACTGATGTGCCATGTATTTAAAGAGTTCCTAAGGAAGAATTTAGAAGTCTATGTTGATGATCTTTGTGCTCATTCCAACATTAGACAAACCCATATTCCTGAACTTAGACAAATCTTTGACAAATGTAGAGAATATCAAGTCTGCCTGAACCCAGAAAAATGTGTTTTCATGGTCAGGCAAGGCAAGATTTTAGGGCACATAGTGTCAAAGAATGGCATATCTACTGATGAAGAGAAAGTGAGAGCTATAGCAGAGCTACCTAGGCCAAAGAATGTCAAGGAAGTACAAGCTTTCATGGGGCATTGTCGTTATTACCGACGATTTATACACATGTATGCTGTCATTGCAAAGCCCATGTACGGACTTCTGACTAACTTTGAGTGGACGGATGAATGTGAGAATTCCTTCCAGGAGCTTAAACGAAGATTATGTTCAGCACCAATCTTGACCACACCAGATTGGAATAAACCATTCCATGTTCATGTGGATGCATCCAATTATGCTATTGGATGTGTGCTTGCACAACCTACTGGTGAAGGTAACATGGATCTTCCAATTGCCTATTCCAGTAGACAATTGAATGCAGCTGAACGGAATTACACCACTACTGAGAGAGAAGGATTAGGCATGGTATATGCAGTTAAGAAGTTTAGACACTATTTGCTTGCAAACAAGTTTAAATTTTTTACTGACCATCAAGCATTGTTATACCTTGTGAACAAGCCATGCAACACAGGTAGATTAGTAAGATGGTTTCTCTTACTAATGGAATATGATTTTGAGGTTGTGGTAAGAAAAGGGAGAACTCATTTAAGAGCAGATCATCTCTCTAGGCTCACATCAGGAGAAGCCCCATAAGGAGTATTAGATGACCTTCCTGATGCTTACTTGTTTAATTTGGAAGTGGTGCCGTAGTGGGCTAAGCCATTGGTACCAGTATTGACATACGGGCCTAATCATCCAGTGGTAAATACACGGAATAGAGAGGTTGTAAAAGCCCAAAAGTACCACATCATGGCAGGAAGCATGTACAAGCACACAGACCAAGGAATCTTGGCTTGTTGTGTAGAAGAGGATGAGTACGCTAAATGGTTGCAATTAGCACATGTAGGTGCATTAGAGCAACATTACTCAAAGCAACGAACCTTACAGACGCTAAGGAGACTCGGAGTACATTGGCCAACTATGGAAGCTGATGTCCAAAGATTGTGCAAGGAATGCTCAATCTGTTGCACTAAACCACCTGTGGAACACGCCACTCTTTATCAAGTATCCATTGTGCCAGATTGGAGTGAACCTCTAGTATCCTTCTTGAGGACAAACACATTCCCTCCAGACATGACTCTGGCTAGGAAAAGGAGTTTAGAACAAGAAGCCCAGGATTACTCACTTATTAGTGATAATCTATACAAGCGTGGTAAAGAAGGTTACCTGAGGCTATGTGTCCATGAAAGTGAATATCTTAAGATCTTGGAAACTGCTCACCAAGGTGTAGCAGGAGGACACTTTGGACCGGATCGGGTGATCAAGGCAATACTATTCGCAGGCTTCTGGTGGCCTACCCTTCACATGGATGCACATACCTATATGAAACGGTGTGATGTCTGTCAGAGGACTCAGTATCCTATACGCAAAGATGAGATGCCACTGAAACCTATGATGGGTGGACGTGCGTTCTCTAAGTGGGGAATAGACTTCGTAGGTCCTATTAATCCCCGGGTTCTCATGCGGAATACATCATTGTTGCAACAGACTATCTAACTAAGTGGGTAGAGGTAAAAGCCACAACAAAGAATGACGCTCAGACAACTGCTAAATTCTTGTTTGAGAATGTATTCACAAGGTATGGGCTACCTATAGAGCTGGTAAGTGATAGAGGCACACACTTCTTGAACGAAGTGATTGAAAATCTACTCCAAGAATTCTTGGTAATACATAAGAAGTCTGCCCCCTATCACCCTCAAGCTAATGGACAAGCTGAGAGCACTAATAAGATCTTATGCAATGTACTGACGAAATTAGTGAACACTAAACGCTCTGATTGGGACAAACAGCTACACCATGCTGTTTGGGCATATCGAGTTGCCTACAAAATGGTACTCCAAGCCACCCCCTTTCAGATGGTATTTGGCCAAAACGCTGTGCTACCCTTGGATTTCTTGATTCCTACATTGAGAGTAGCACAAGAGCACGAATGGACAGGTCATGAACTCTCCTCTAGACTTTTTGACCTTGAACGATTAGGAGAAACAAGAGTGAGGGCGGCTGCAGGAATATATGCAGCTAAGAAATGTCAGAAGGCCTACTTTGATGCCCATGTTAAGGATAAAGGTTTGAAAGCAGGAGATTTAATTTTAGTCTACACATTGAAACAACACGCAAGGAAGCTAGAAAAGAGAGGCTACGGACCTATGATCATCAATAGGATCTCCACGAGTGGAGCAGTACAAGTAGCCACTTTAGAGGGTGATGTTCTACCAAACTATATTAGCGGATGCAGAGTCAAGTTGTATCAGGAACCCCTCACGGAGGAAATGCTAAGTCGACTCAACACTGCTAAGAAACGCAAAGAGGAAGAAAAGCGAATTCGAGAAGAAGCTCAAGCAGAAGCCCTAGAGCGCATACGGAGGATGAAATTGCGAAGGCAAGGCCGAGATCAGCCTAGAACAAATGACTATGCAGATCAAGGATATCATATGGCAATGTGTGAAGTCGCAGGAACAAGCTCACATAGGATAACTGATCGACGTCCGTTCATAACCTTAGATATAGGACAAGGAAAGAGTGTAAGGACCGTAAGAGCCTTGATTGACTCAGGTGCAGCCACTAGTGCTGTTAAATTGTCTTACTGTCAAGAGTTGCAGTTAACTGTCAATCCTGTGGAAGCATATCTCATAGGATTGGGAGGCGTGGAAACCCCTTGCATGGGCGAGGTGGAACTTCCCCTCTACATTCATGATGAGGCAATGATAGTTAAAGTACTAGTGTGTCAAGATGAGGATCTCACTGAACCTCTTGTCTTGGGTCAAGACTGGATCTATGACCAAGCAGTCAACTTAAACTTAAGAAGTGGACTTCTTCAGGTATGGGTCAATCATAGTCGAATTACAGTAGAGTTAGATAATGGAGCACTCAAGGAACTAGGAAAGGCACAGACTCCTAGTCCCTCCAGGGGTGCACATGAAGTTGACCATGCTGTTCTTGTCCAAAACTATGTGTTGCAGAGGAATGATATTCTCAAAAAAGGAGTCAGGGATGCAACAGAACTCCCTTCTTTTCCAAAGGCCAGAAGGAGGCAGCAACCAAAGGTGGATCAAAGGCAGAAGAAGCAGAGTATTACCTGTGCCGGAAATCAAAAGTACCTGCGCAGCACAATGTCTCAGCAAGTGAACCAAGTGTGGGTGCGGAAAGGCGAACACCCGGTTGCACTCAAGCCAACCACACGGGCAAAGCCTCTGATTAGTAACCAACAACACGACACTAATAAGAAGTCTTTTAGAAATTCTTCTGCTAACGTGAAATCTATTTGGGTGCCCAAGAAGTCGATGAAGGCTAGCCCACAATCAAGACAAATTTGGGTGCCTAAGGCTTGCTTGCGGGCGCAAATAGCTACGCCGAGGCCACAACCTATACAGCGTAACCCATTCACTCGCACAGCCAGCATTCACTCGTTTCCAACACTCAGGAACACACCAAGGCCCATGAGCACGAACATAATCGCTTGTAAATGGGTCCCTAAAAAGCCTCATTTTCAAGTCGATACACCTATAAAGCTCTCTAGAGTCTCTACGAAACCAAGAACAAAACCCATCCATTGCAATTGGCAGCCTAAGACCTGTAATAAACCCCCCAACCCCAATTTGTAAATTCATCCCCACTTACTAACTGCATTAGTCTCCTAGGACTACCCAAGCATTAACTACACACACTGTCTTCGTGCACTTACTAACCACTAACTCACCATCTACCTCATGTTAATGTTGTAACGGGGACAACAACGGATTTATTATGTCCATTACGATGTTAACACATGGTTCTATATTCTCATTCTCACAGAACCAACCAGCAAGCAGGGCCATGGCAGAAGCAGGAGGTGCCAGTTCTCAAGCCGGATCCGGTGCACAGATTGTGGACATAGAAACACTCCTCCTCGAGCCACATCTCACCGCAAAGCCGCAAGAACTTCAAGTTGTGCATGTGCTCCCCATTCAGGATCCTCCTCAAGGGCACACCTCTCAAGTAGGTAAACACGCTCATTGGTTCAGTGATGTCGCTGGACCATTGGGCGATGGAACCTATTTCTGGGAAGCTGAATTGGAATTTAATGGTAAATGGGGACGATACCACTTTTTCATGCGCGAGTTTGAAAGCTATCAGAACGCCGAGGTCATGCGATCAGTATGGACCAAAGCCGGTGTGGACAGTTATTTCAGGGCCCGCTTACCAAAGCCGGATTTCTTACGCTGTTCATATCTTATCAGTACCATCACGCCAAGCAGGGCCAAGGGAGGTGACAGCACCTTTGTGTTACCCTCACTACTGCCGGGTCATGAGCTTAAAAGATTCAAGCTGACCCTTAATCTGGTACGAGAAGCGTTGGGCATGTATGGCATGCACATCCCCACTGAAAAGGAAACCATGGTTCCAGGACGAATGAAACACAAAGATCTTAATAAGCTGAAGGATATGGTAGCGATGACACCTACCATTGCGCTTCACCTACGGACCGTCATGCAACATTTTGCTTTCCCCGCCCAGGAAAGATTCACAATGCCCCCAAAGAAAATATGGTTCAGCTTGTATCTGGCAGAGACGGAAGGCCTTCCCATCAATGTGCCACATTGGATCATAGATCAGATCCACCTAGCCCATCAAAGGTGGAACAAGAAGCAGAAAAATGTGCTTCATGGATGTTGCGCTCTAACAAAGATAATCTACCGATGTCTGGCCTATGACGTGCCTATTCAGCGGGCACTCATATGGCCCCGCGCCCAGGAATTCCAGAGAAGACTATCAGCAGCAGGTCCCCCATCCAAGAAGATGAGGGGGGGAGTACAATTACCCTGTGCTCAACCTAGGGGAGCCACCACTACACCAGAAATTACCCCTCCCTAGACATGACGCGTTAGGCCATTCACAATCCGGCTACCAAGACCAAGCACAGATGGACCTAATCTGGTATTTCCACCCGTCCCATTAGATCTGGAATTCCCACAGGGTTCTACTCTAAATGATCTCACGGATGAAGAAGTAGCCTGAGTGATCTATGATTCTAATCTCGAGACGGAAACAGAACATGCTCAGGAACCACAACCCCAGACAACAACAGCAGCCCCCACCCGACCAGAAGTGGTAGAAGCGGACGTCGAGGAACAAGAGACAGAACAAGAAGAAGAAGCCTACGAGGAACAAGAATATGACGAGCTTTCAGAGCTCGCAAGTGCCCCTGCGTATTCGACACAAATCAAAAGACTATATCGAACCATGCAACTAGTTCAAGAACAGCATAAGGTGTCACTGGAATCGGGCAAGAAACTCATGAACCAGTTGCTAGCTGAGGAAGGTGTGGATGATTTGTTCATTGAGTCCATAAACCTTCATGCCGACGCCGTAGGAGTGGATGAGGCCATCCATGAGGCAATGGCTTACATTCACAGATTTGAGAAGAGAGTTCCCGTTCGTCCCAGGAGGTCCGGGAAACAAATTCACATCAATGTATCAGCACCAGGAGAGACAACGCAAGCAGACGAACATCAGGAAGCACCACTGTCACCACCATCCCCACCTCGCACTACACAATTCACTCCACCACATGACACTAGCACCACCACGTCCACTACCACCACCATTGTCATAGGTATCCCACTCTCTCCGGGAATCCAATTCGGGGGAGTCACCATGCCCACTTTCACCACTCTTTTCACTAACGTCACATCCACTCCACCCACGATCCCCATCTACACTGTCACTCAAACAATTGACACTATGGAAACATCTCCTTCCACAGCACCGCTCCCTCCCCCCATGCCACCTTCATCTCCCATACCCCCTCCACCCACATCTCCACTTGCATCCACATCATTCACAATTCCCTTTCCCGCCCCCATTCCCCCTGCATCTTCACCCCTCCCAGCATCGTTTAATGTAAATAGCATATTTTTAGCATTAAATCAATGTGTATATCAGCTTCAGAATGAATACAGAGCTCTGGACGGCCGATATCAACAACTGACAACACACCACCAGAACTTACAAAGGCAATTTCACATTCTACAAGAGGAAAATGCAGAAGTGAATCAACGCTATACAACGCTTGAGCAGGCTCACCAAACACTATTGGAGGCACCACAACCATTGACAGAATCAGGTGTCAAACAACTAGAAGCCTTGCTCGAAGTATACCAGGCCGATAACTTACGAGTAAGACGCAACTTGGCGCTACTCAAGAAACATATGGCCACAGCACTGGAAGAGAACAAAAGACTGCAAAAACAAAATGAAGAGAATCTGGAAGCAGCAATGGAAGGCTCTCCCCACGAGATAGATCCCGAGCAGTTCAAAGCAGTCCCCACGGAGACGATGAAAACCATTTTGGAAAGTTATGCAGATCTCCTGGAAGCCCATGATGACTTGGAAAGAGAATGTGACACACTACAGAGCAGACTTAAGGAACAGGAAGAACAACCGAAGAATGTCCCATCCACCTCTACCTCAGACGAAGTAAAGGCCTTAACAGAGCAGGTAGCAGAATTACAAAAGAGGTTACTGACATACGAGAGGCAGCCATCTCCAGTGGTAGAACCAGAGCAAGAAGAGTTGGTCCCTATTGAGGTAGATGATTCGTACGAGGAACCGTATGTTCCTATGCCAATGCCAGGCGGGTGACGAACCTCAGAGGGACTAGACACATTGGAAGTGGAAGCACCCGAGTGGCTTCAGACACTGGAAAGGACAGCAAACACCCATGAAGAACGGGTGGCCATTCAGATCCAATCACTAGCGAACTTAGAAGAAGCTGTCATAAAGTCTGAATATTTCAGAAGCATGTCTCATCATAGATGGATAGGCACCAATAATGACTAATATGTGCCATTCTGTATACTTTTGGCCGATTACAACGCGGAGATTCAACGACAATGTGGCAAGCCTCCCACATTTGCTACACAATTTGGTCCAGATGATATACCGAAAAGTGCTCAGCGTGGGTCCATCCATCAACCCACCTGGAGAATCAGGCTTTTGGAAACGTATCCAGAAATGGTCCGAACCTGGAATAATATGCCGTTGTTTATTAAGTATAACCCTTGTTACATTCCAGTTCTTCGACGACGCACCTGGCTTGAATTCACTATTGCCGTCAGAGACATCAAAGCCTATGCAAAATGGTTGAATTATGTTTATCTAGCACCTCCACGAGGACCCCCCATGGTCAACTACATGATTTCTACAATCCGTCACTGGAGTACTCGGCTACGCAATAATCCTGATATGATGGCCCAGATGTGTATGAAAATATTTGAATTAATGTTGATCACTTTCAGGACGTTTAAAAACATTAAGGACCCTCACTTCTCAGGTGCAGGCTTTGTGATAGGAAACCAAGATCTAGTGTACGATATGAGTACCACCCCGTCAATTGAAGTAATATACGCTTGGCACGCCAGAATCAAGTACCTCCCAGCCTGCTTTAAACAGACATTTGAGGAGATG